>CM059605.1:11215000-11786147 GCA_030412105.1 Cyclura pinguis
ACACTGGAGACCAGGGTTCCATTCCCTGCTCAGCCATGGAAACCCACAGGGTGACTTTGGGCACACACTCTCAGCCCCCAGAAAACCCCATGATAGGTGTGCTTTAGAGTCGCCATAAGTCAGAAATTACTTGAAGGCACACAACAACACCACCAACACCACGTTTGTGTCCAAACTCTTTTTTGAAATATCTTGGGTTTCCTTCACTCTGCCTTCCCTTGTGTTCTTCTTTCTCCTCCTCCTCTACTGATCATGTATCACATCTAGATACATGCAAGCTTTCAGAAATTCTTTTTTGCTGCATCTTCTTTATTATTATTGAGGACCTGTAGTCAAAGTGCTAACGTGCTTTTAGACAAACAGTAGGATCATTTTGTTTTGGTGCAAACAAAAGCATTCCTCTTTCCCTCACTTAATCTTTATTGAAACTGTGGCTTGGAAAATAACAGCTCTGTTTACTTGTAGTGGCCATCTTACCTTCTTCCAAAACAAGACATAACATACAGGCAAGTAGATATATACCTCCTTTTGAAAAATACTGAGTTAATTCAAACTGACCTGGGGAGTAGGAATGAAAAGTCTTTGGTAATGGGAGTAACCCGGTGTTCCCAGAAAATACTTCAGGGTGAAGAAAACATCACATGGGTCTCCAACATAAAACCATATTACATAGGAACAAAACCTGGGACTTTTGGAGATTTTTTTTTTAATCTGGTTCTCAGTCCGGAGAGGTGGATTTCATCCCTCCACTCCTCTTCACTGTCAAGTTTTCACAACCATACATAGAAATCAAAAATGCCACGGCTTGGATAACCGCAACATTGGTATTTAATGACATATTGTTATATTTGCTTATTGTAGTTGTTGCGTGCCTTCAAGTTGTTTCCGACTTATGGTGACCCAAAGGTGAACCTATAATGGGGGTTTCCGGGGGCTGAGAGTATGTGATGTGCCCAGGGTCAGCCAGTGGGTTTCCATGGCTGAGTGGGGAATCGAGCTGTCGTCTCCAGGGTCATTGTCCAGTGCTCAAACTACAACACCACACGGGCTCTACACATTGGGGTACACTCATACAAACTGTGTATAGTACCTTTATATAAAGCTGTGGGTCCAGCAAATTTCTCATCTCTCTCTCCCTCATCACAGCTCAATCTAACCCAAGAAGCACATTCTGGAGGACTCTCCATCTGGCACGTGGACTATAAGAATAAGCTAAAACAGAAATCCTTAAGATAAGGAAGGCAGAGCTCTACTTTTTCTTCCCAAATAAGCTTCTCCTCAGAACTAGTCACTTCCGGAGGTTTGTGATTAAGGATATAGGATCACACAGCAGAGCCAGACTGTGAATAGGCACAGCCTGTTCGGCTATGGAGCTTTGACTAAACTGGTCTCCTGCCTGCGCTACCCAGCCAGTTTCCTGTTATTGACTCACTTCTTGCTCTGTTTATTTACACAGGACTTGTGCACTCTGGCTTTGGCTTAGAACTGGGCAGATATTGTGAAGGGAGAGAATTTCTTGAGGTGGGAAGGAGGACTTGGAAGAAGCTGAAGCTGGCTTCTCAGCCTGTCTCACTTAGAAAGCATGAGAGCAAATCAGGTTTTCTGTAACTGGAGAACAGTTCAGGTACGCCAGGCCCAATCTAGTGCCTACACAGTGTAGGATGTGGATAGCAGAGAAAAATACTGTGAGTATTTTATGAGAAGGGGCAAGCTGTCCTACAAAGCCCTCAGTTATAAATCCTTCAACATTTCACAGATGAAAACCAGGATATGTATGATAAAGTAAAATCAGAGTGTGGTCAAGTTGGCAAAAGTTCTTAATGAGGAAAAATACACAAGGAGAGGCTGTAGGGCAAGATTCTGCACCTTCCCCTCCTATCACTCCACCACTGAGTTAACTGACTGCAAACTATTTTTCTACTTTGTCCTCACTTTGCATGCATTGACAGTAACTGAGGACAAAGGGGGAAAGCAGGAGGAGGAGGAGAATGAAACAGTGAGATTTTACAAGCAGGTGAAAAAACAGGGTTGACACACAAGATTAATTAGGACTGTCACTGCCAAACAGAGACAGTTGCAGGTGGCGGAGTGTGCAATTGGCTTAGGGTCTTTAATTCAATTTGTGTATATCTCACACTTTCAGAATAGCTGCTTTCAGAGTGGCTAAGAAACTGCTAAAAACAACATCTATCAAAGGAATCAGCAAAAGAAAACACAGCCCCCACCTAAATCTACCTCAGATAAGGCAGAGAAACAGCAACAAAAACTTAATGGTTTAAAATGTATAAAAAGAGCTGAAAAGTGTAGGATGCCATAGAGGAATGAGCAGAAACAGCCGGAGTCAGTCCATATTCCTCAGTATTATCTAAACCAGGATGGATAGCAGAAGTCCTATAAGTTGCATATTCCTTTTTTTGCAACCATACAGTACCAGCACTCCCATAACAGTAGGTAATGGCTTCTCCCCTTCCCCTTCCCCTTTCTTCAGAAAGGAAAACAGCCACTCTGTGGCTTTGATACAAGGCATAGGTAAGTGGTGCAATTCACTTAGGGTTGCCAGTTCAAGACTGTTCTAGGTTAAGACCTAAGATTGTTTCCAGGTCAATACTTAAGACCTAGGAACATCACCTCCTGCTGATATCATTTAGCATCGCATTAAATACCAACCACAGTTGTTCACACCTTGTCATTCAAGCACAAACACAGAGATGTATTTTTCCTGTTTGGAAATTAAGACAAAAATCTTAGCTAAAAAGAATGTTCCTAGATCAAGGTGAAATGAGAAGATGGCTCTTTCTTATTTACTTGGGAAGATAGGACAAGGAATGTTTAAACTAGCCTACTTGCTTCTGACCAGAAACTGGATGCAGAGCAGAGTGGAGACTGACTGGAAGGGAAGGAGAATGCTAACAAAGTAGATACACAGACCCCTTGCAGAGTGTCTGCAAGTTACAGGAACAGATCAAGGAAGGTTTGCACATTTCAGTGAGCTGCTGCTCTCCTACCTGAGCTGGAGATTTGTACATAGCCCTTCTTACTGAAGCTGACCCTCCCAGCCGTCACAACTGGAGAATTTGCACCCTTGTTCCCTGACTGGAGATGACACAAGGCTAGGTCCTGAGATCCGGTAATGTAAATTTCACTTCAACACACTCTGATAAATGTCTGATCTGGCTCTAACACCCTGATGAATGCTGTTGGCTTTCAGCCAAACCAGTAGTGACCCAAAATTTTCTGTGCTTCTGTCAAATTCAGCAGATGGGCTGCCTCTGCTGGCTTACAAGGCATCCAGTACAGCTTCCTGAGTCTGAGAAGGTGCCCACTAAGTTCTACACAGACTTTTACCACTTGATTTGGACCGGACCACTCTCCTCATACAAACCATCAAAACCAACTGTCCTAACAGAAGAAACAGCAGTAAAGCCATCAGTGCTGGAAAATGACATCTGGGCCTCTGAAACCTTAACTGCAGCACTTTCCAGCTTGTGTCCATAACACTGAGAAGCCATTCTGAGGAAGGTCATATTATCAGGTTCTTATTTGGAGACTTCCAAGGCTTTCTCTGAGAATGTGTGATGGACCCACTTCCATTCCATTTAGGATTGGCATCTGAGCTTTCCCGTTTTCCTTTTTCATCCCCACCCTTTTTCCTTCTCTGTCATGTCTTTTTATATCCTGAGCTCAAGGGCAGATGATGTCTTGATTTTATTAATTTGGGAAAGCTGCTCTGGGAGTTCTTTCTTGCTGGAGAATAAAGTTAAAATGCCTAAAATAAAGAAAAATTAAGTGTTTGAAACAAATGTAAGCAACAAGGAGGGAAAAGACAAATCAAGGTATTATGGATATGTTTTTTTCCTTCATCCAAGAATTTTAGCCTCTGGATAACAGGCAGAAATCTAACCAATTATACTTTCTTCACCAATGATTAGCCAGGAGCAAGTCCTGATTTCTGCCTGCCTTGCAGCTATTAAATGACATGGAATTATTAAATTACATGGAATGTATTAAATTACATGGAAAAAGTCTTGGGTTAGAATTTGCGAGATCCATCTTCTAGTTTTCATTGAGCAGTGGCACTCACTAGGTATCCTTGGACCTGTCAATCTCTTGTAGCCTGATTTATTTCAAAGGGTTCCGGTGAGGGGAAAAAGTAGTGTATTATTATTATTGAGCTAACACAGTGTAGTGGTTTGAGCTTTGGACTACGACCCTATGGAGACCAGGGTTTCATTCCCTGCTTGGCCATGGAAAATCTCTCAGTGACTTTGGGCTCACCACACACTTTCCGCCCCATATAACCCCATGATAGGTTTGCTTTACAGTCTCCACAAGTCAGAAACAATTTGAAGGCACAAAACAACACTAACAGCAATTATTTCTTGCTGCTGCTGTTGTTGTTGTTACATCTACGTCTGCCTTTCTTCCAAAATTGCAGCTTGCAATTTAAAAAAAGAACAATACAGCTAAAAACACACAAAATGTAAACATTAAAACAGAATTAACCTATTCACAACATTAAAACCATTTAAACCTACATTCAAAAAGATAAAAATGCTACTGAAAAGGCAAAATGCAATTAAAAAGAGTTCAGTTGAAAACCATACAGCACCTCAGACTCTTCTTTAAAAACCTTCTGTTTTACAAGTGCACCATTTCCAGCTCATTGGAGGAAAGCCTGAGCTTTAAATGTAATGGATAAAAGTAAATCTAGATCAGTGTGGAAGATCAGAAATATTTCAAATAAGTTGACAGCTTTAATTGTTTGTTTTATATCTGAATTTGAATAAAATGATTTAAAAAAAAAAAAAGTAACAAACACTAAATAAACATTCCCCAAAGGCGGAAACCTTATAGGAGGCAGCACTTCATACAGGCCTCTCAGCTTCCAAACTGAAGCAAGGGGAAAACAAACAATCCTTGCCACTGCAGCATGACTCCGCTGTAAGAAGGAGAATGCTGAATGAGACACGTCTTCTGGTTGGATCCTGCAGAGCTTTTCTTGTGTTACTCGGCACTGATGCTTCCTCCATCACCGTGTGTACGGAAAACAGTACACCTTGGTTTGAGAGTGGAAAGCGCTTAGGCTTTGGTGGAAACACATTAACTAATTCTGGGGCGCACTGATCACCTCAACTAACAATAACTTGCGTGAACTACATGGCCAAACCGGTGCCTTACTTTGCTCTGGGCACAGTCTTGATGTATTAGATGGGTGCTGGGCCTTTCCAAAATATTTTTAAAAGATCAAATAAATAATGCATATATATTAACCCTCAGCTGTCGCATGGCATCCAGATGTCTTTCCCTAGGGTAGCTGCTCTGTTTTAGGGAACATTCTGCAACCGCCTTGTATGGATTCAGAGTCTGGGAAGCTGCTTTTTGAAAAAAATTAAATGTGTAGCATATTACAAAGCCATCTTCTCCTGCAAACCCCTCCCCCAATTTGGTCCTATTACAGGACTTTTATTTTCGTAATACTTTATGTTACTTTTATGTCACTCTTTCCCTTTTTGTTACTCTTTTCAAACCTCTGGTTCAAGAAAAGTTGAAAAGTTCTATTCAAAATGTCTCTTCAAAAAGGCCTAAGAATGCAGTTTAAAAGTAACTTTAAACCAGGTTATAAAACGTAACACATCCAAATCGAGGTAGTTCTCACTCAGTACGTTACTTTTGACATGTAATATCACTACACCCTCATTACTGAGCAAAAGTAACAAGTGACATGTAGCTATGTTACGTCTGACTTGTTACTTCCGAGCATTCACTCAGGACTTCCTAAGTTATGGCTTATATTTCACGAACAATGACGTTCAGTCTTTATGTAGAGAAATACTACAGAGCCAGCCCAGGACAAGAATCTGTTGTAACAGGGAGCATGTAACTCCCATTTCTGGGCAGAATTCAACATGCTGGCTGTGATCCATAAAGACCTACATGGCTTAGGTCCAGGCTATCTGAAAGACTGTGGCCCTTTCCGCACCTCGCTTTTTTCCGGCGCTGGGATGTGGGGATTGCGCGAGCAGCCTCCAGTGAGAGGCTCTCGCATCCGGGTTCCTTCAGCTCTGCATGACCTGCCTGTTCACGCGAAAGCCTTGCCTCTTCCTTCCGCAGCGCAGCCTGGGACAGGCTGCGCTGGGGCAGGAAGCACGACCGGTGCAGCTCCAGAGGTAAGTGCGTGCGGGGCCCGGGACCAATGCACGATCGCGCACCATTTTTGGCTTCCAGCCGAAAAGGAAAAGGTGCGCGATCGGCCAGCCCTTGGAGCATCGCGCGATTGTGAGTGCGTCGTGCAGATCGCTCCTCACAATCGTGCGATGTTCCAGGCGCCCTTTCACATGGCAAATGCTGTGGGGAAAGAGCCTGTATCTCCCTGTAAGAGCCTACCTATAAGAGCCTACATCAGTTTTAATATCTATGTGGGGGGTCTTGGTCCCACCACCTTCATAGGTACAGCTGATAAGACCCCAGGAGAGAGGCTTTTCAGTGGCTGCTCCCAGGCAATAGAACTCACTGCCAAAGGAAGGTTCAGTTGGTCCCTTCCTGCCCTCCTTCCACTAGCAGGCCAAGACTTTCCTCTTTAAACAGGCTTTCACTTTTTAATCGGGTTGGGGTAGTGCAGTGGGTAGGTTTTAATGAGCTTTTAATTGCTTTAAACTAATGTCTTATTTAAGTGGATTGTATTTTTAAATTTTTGTATTCCAGATTGTTTTTAGCAGTATTGCTTTAGCATATAGCCTGAGCATCTTTGGGTCTCGCATACAGCTAAAAAAGACAAATGAATGGCTCCTGAGGAGGCTTGAACTCTCACTGGAAATTAAGATGATTAAACTGACACTGTCATCTTTTGGACACAAAATGAATGAACTCACTGGAAAAGTCGATAACGCTCAGTAACATGGAAGGTAGTAAGAAAGGAAGAAGATCGATTCACTCAAGAAAGCCACCAACCGGAGTCTGCAAGATCTGAGCAAAGCAGCTGATGAGTGGGGCTTTTGGAATTCTCTCATTTAGAGGCCTGTCATCTGTTGAAATTGGCTTGATGACAAACAACAACAAGAAACATCTTTCACCACACCTGAGGCAAAAGGAAAGCTTAGGCAACCAAGGTATGTTTCTGTGGCACTATTCTGTCTTCTAAGAAGCCTTCTGACACTCCCTGCCTTCCAGCCTCTGTCACCTGGGACAGCCACCTCATTTGGCCTTTGTCACTCTGCCGTGGACTCCACCCAGCCTCCTCTTCCTCCAAGATCATGGTTTGCAGATCTGGTTGAAATAGGGAACTCTCACTTAACGCAAGCCAGGACCTCTGCACCAATACAACACACACCATGAAAAGGAGAAGAAAGGAGAAACAAGATCCACTGTTTGTTCATAGTTCATCCTTAGCCGATGGGGGAAGTTCAGAAGTGGGCCTGTCAACTTGACGACTTGTCCAGTTAACTCAGCATCATCTGCATCAGGGCACTGGGGAACATGGTCCTCCACAAGTATACACACTTCAAATTCATGTCAGGCCTAAACAGCATAGCCAGTGGTGACCAATGGTGGAAGCTGAACGCTAACTTCTGAGAGCCACACATTCCCCATCCCTGATATCATTGATTGGCAGCTGTTCTTCAGGCTTTCAGATAAAGCTTTTTCTTGGAGTTACTGTGAGATGCCAGGGGTGTTTTCTAAACTTGGGATCTTTTCTAAACAAAGCATGCATTCTGTGCTGAGCTATAGCCCTTCTCCAAACTGCATTTTCATCGCATCTAAACCACAAAATAGCATTGCTGGGAAAACAAGATTCCCCCATCCTCAGCCAGCACATTAATTGAAGCCAGAATGCAAGATTCAGTGCTTTGTAGAATCTTTCATTCAAAGTAACCTACCAAGGTTCTTCACATGAAAGAAAGATCTCTTTCACTTGAAATCCAGTCAACGGCATCAGGGCAGACAAAAAGGATTATGATACATAAATATAATTAATTTATGGAATTTGAGTAACAATCGCTAGCATGGGAGGGTTAAAAGACAAATGGGGAAAAATGTCACCACCTAAAGGCAATCTCTCTCTGAAGATCAGCCAGGGGAGGTCTGTGGAAAGGCAGGGCTATCGCCTTCATACCCCGTTTCTGCCCTTTCAAAGGCATCAGAACGACAACTGAAATAAAAACAGGATGAAGAATTAATTCAGCATCCTGTTTACACAGTGGGCGAGCAATGGCCAGCAGCACATGTGTAGGAGGTGAAAGGCAACAGCCTCATCTACTGCTGTTCCCTAGCTCTTTACCCTGGAGGCACTGCATAGCCATCCTGTCTGGTAGCCACTGGTAGCTGTAATTTCCCATGGCTTTCACACCTCTTAAAAACCATCTAAGTTGGTGGCATCCCAACATCTTGCAGCGGTGAATTAACTATACCTTGTGTGAAGAAGTATTTTATCTGGACTCTCCTCCTGAATCCATTCTGCTCAATTAGACTGCCCTTAGGACAGAGCGAGGAAAGTGTTGTTTACATCAGGCATAATTGCACACACCTCTATCACACCCCACTTTATTCACTCTCCTTCTAAGCTAAAGAGCCAGGAACATTTTAACAGTTCCTCAGGAATCTTTCTCATTTTCTGGCACCATTTCCAGCTCCACAATATCCATGCTGAGATGCAAAGACCAGAACCGTACGTAGTATCTCAAAAACCACACACAACATAGATTTTTACAAAGACTTTAACAATTATTGATGGCCTTATTTTCCACTGCTTTTTCCAAAAGTTCTCACATCACTTTTTCTGGACAAAACTGGATTTCAGAAGGGGAGACCAGCATTTACAACTCACATGTACATTAGAGATGTAGCAAAGTCAGACAGAATACTGAGGCTCCTCAGAGTAAACTGTCTTGAAAGTTCACGTGTTGGGAGTTTGGAGCCTCCACCTCCAAGTTTCATAGCCATAACTCTAATATTTCATATACTAACTCTGCCAAGGGCAATGTCTATGCAAATACCTCATGACTCCCCACATCAAAACAGAAAATGAAAGTGGCTCCTTAACTGAAACAAACTATATTTATATCCTGCTTTATCTGGGCAAAAATGTTGTGTAAGGCAGCTGACAGTAAAATTTGCTAAAAACAAATGCAAGTTTGTTGCAGTTGCCCAAGCAACTACTGATCAGTCAGCCTGAGATCAATACCAAGAAATGTAGGAAATGTAGCAGTTCATTAAGCAGTCTGCAAGCACTTGGAAAGGTATGCTTTGATTACCAAGAGCCAGCATGGGTTTCTCAGAAACAAATAATGCCAGACTAATCTTATCTGTTTTTTAAATAAATTTATTAGCTTGGTACATCAGGGGAATGCTGTGGATGTAGTATATCTTGATTTCAGTAAAGCTTTTGACAAGATCCTTCATAATACTTTTGCACACAATCTGGTAAAATGTGGGCTACACTGTGCTATTGTTAGCTGGATTTGTAACAGGTTGAAGGATCAAATAGTCCATATAGTCCAAACAGTACTCACTTAAACTTAACCTGGAAAGAAGTGACTAATGCAGCGCCTCAGATTTCAGTCCTAGGCCTGGTGTTGTTCAACATCTGAACAAATGACTTGGATGCTGAAATAGAAGGCATGCTTATCCAATTTGCAGATGACACCAAATTAGAAGGGGTAGATTATACACCCAAAGCAAAATTAGGGTTCAAACAGATTGGAGTGCTGGAATAAAACTAACAAAATGAATTCCAACAGGAATAAATGTAAGGTACCACATTTAAACAGGAAAAAAAATGAAACACACTAATACACGATGGGTGACAACTGCCTTTAAAACAGTACATGTGAAAAAGACCTAAGGGCCAAGGTAAGCAAGAGTCAATGATACGGCAGTCCAAAAAAAAAAAAAGATGCAACCCAAGGCTGTGTCAACAGGAGTATAGTATCGAGAGAAGTCATAGTACCACTCTATTCCGTTTTGGTCAGATTTCACCTGGAACACTATGTCCAGTTCTTGGCACCACAGTCCAAGAAGCTGAAATGTGTTCAGAGGAGGAGAGGAGGGTCACCAAGATGTTGAAAAGACCAGAACCTACGGCCTATGAGGGACAGCTAATGGAGACGGGTATATTTATCTAGGAGAAGGAAAGACTGACAGGTGATATGATAGCCATATTTAAATGCAAGGAGGGATGTCATGTAGAAGATGGAACAAGCATGTTTTCTGCCATGCCAAAGACTAAGGGACATTCCACACTACACCGTTATAGTGCTATTATTCCACTTTCAACAGCCTATGGAATCTTGAGGTTTGCAGTTTAGGGAGGGCCCTTTAGAATTCTCAGCCAGAGAGCTCTTTGGCCTCAGGAATCTACAAACCCCAGAATTACACAGAATGTTGAAAGTGGAATAACAGCACTATAACGGCGTAGTGCAGAAAGACCCTAAAACGCAAACCAACGAATTCAAATGACAAAACAAGAGATTCCAACTAAACATTAGGAAGAATTTCTTAACTGAAAGATCTTTTAGGGAGTGAAACAGGTCTATTAGGGAGTGGCGGAGTTTTTTTCTTTGGCTATCTTTAAACAAAGCTTAGGTGGGAGGACTTAAGTTGCATGGAAGCGGTTATGATGACACGCCTAGAAGAAAAAAAAACTAATGCTGGAGACGTGACACATGTCAAGTCTCCAGCATTAGTTTTTTTTTTCCTTCTTCTAGGTGTGTCATCATAACCATGGCTATATGGTTATACACATAGCTATACAGACCAAATGTGATTATATACATATAATCAATGGCAATTCAGGGACCAACCGCAGTATAGCTTCATTACCTGATCTCAGTATGCCAGCGCACATGGGTTTAGCAATGACTAACAAGACAGAATGTGACAGATGTACAAATTAGCTTTCAAATCATGTCTTTTCTTTGTCTGTAAACTGTGTAAAGACGTGTAGCATACCCAGCTAGGGATGCTCGCTTTGCAAATGATTGCCTGGCACCATCTTACTGTGCAACAAAGTTTCTTGGAACCTCTCCCTCAGTGTGGTTATTGGCTCTTCACACACCAGGGCCAGTTCCGCACTACAGCTTTATAGTGCTGTTATTCCACTTTCAACGTCCTATGGAATCCTGGGAATTGCAGTTTAGGCAGGGATATCTTTGGCCCCAGTAAACTACAAACCCCAGAATTACACAGACGTTGAAAGTGGAATAACAGCATTATAACAATGTAGTGCGGAAATGGCCCAAGCATGGATCCAGATTTGCTTGGGAGGCAAAGGCTGGACTATACCTGTGTGGCCAGGGGTGGATCACCTCCAATTCTAGGATCACTTCCAATTCTATCATTCTATGATTCCAAGTTAAAAACAAATCAATAAAAGAAGCTGTCCCCTTCTAGTATAACTCAGTTTAGATGCCAAAGTCTTTCCACTAATAGGCAATTGCTTAAAAAAAAACGGGGCAGTTTTCTGGAAGTGACTTTGATGAAGACGAGGATTCTTACAAGATATGTCTTTTTAATTGTTGTGGCTATTTCACATCATATCTCTAACTCAATTTTGTTTTAATATTGTTTGGTTTCACTTCTACTTTTCATTCGTTATGATTGTTTCAAGAATAAAGCTTTGATATAATTCCAGCATGTAAACGAACAGCAATGCCCCATGCACTTCCACAATTTTCGCACTTGAAAGTTTTGCCATAAGACTTAATAGGAGAGGAGACTGTGTAGCAGCTTTGAGGCAGGGGTGGCAACGGCACCACAGGCTCTGTTCCGAGCACCCTCCCACCGCAACCTCTGGGGAATGCAAAGCCAAACAATAAAGTCATCGCCTAATTGAGCGAAGACTGGAAAGATCCCACCAAACAATATGAGGATTAGGAAAAAAAAAACACCAGTCAAACGGAATAGCTAGCAAAGTAGGCCACTAGGCAAACACGTACAGTCACAGGGAGCTTCCCCTTGGACGAACCAAGGGTCAATGCGATCGCTTGGTTAGAAAATGGGATTTCCTTGAAAACTCAGCCTTGATTCACTGCCATTTACCACACTGAGCCAATCCTCTCCAAAGCAGTCTTAACAGTCACCTTGAGTTTCTAGCAGTTTGAAGTTAATGCCATTTAATTGTCAGGCGCAAGTCTCTTGTGGCCACACCACCAGAGAGCTGCACACATACTGGCCACTAAAGGAGTAAAAAGTCTGGCTTGTTTGCTGGTGATTCCACACACACACACACACACACACACACACACACCTCCCTGTCTAATTCTCAAATGAGAATCTGAAAGGAAAACACAAGGTTATTTTCTCAAGCACACTGGAATCCACTTGGATAAATAATAGCTCCAGAAATGGGGCTGCTAAAACAATAAACTTCCTCTGAGCCCGACCAAAAAAGGATGTAGGGAGATTCTAGCCCCTTTTAGTCAGAAAGCAGCCAGGAGGATGGAGGTGTGCCACAAAAAAGGGCAGGGGTGGAGGAAATGGCAGAAAATAGCCCCCTCCTTGCTTAGCAAAAGCAAGGGGTTGAAAGAGAGAGGGTTTATGGTTCTTTCTCTCTCTCAGCTCAGCTCTTTCAGTTGTTAAGACTGCAGTAATTAAAAGCACATGCATAAAACGGCTAATGAGATACAGGCCATGTTCTGTGTGCGGAGAATGAGGGCGGATGGCCTGTCCTGCCAAAGTTTTCAAAAGTTACTTTTTAGACCCCATCTCCTGAGATCCCCCAGTCAGCATGGTCCAAAAAGTAGTTCCCCCTCCGCAACTTAATGCCTTGTGGGGGACTCTTTAAGGATGGTTTTGAATCAAATGGGCTTCTACAACAGTCTTTTTTAAACAAACAAACAACTCCTTTAGGGAAGATTCAATGGATAAGACGTATTTCACAATCAAAATGGACTCCAATATTTGAAGTGAGAAAGGATTTTTTGATTTCTCCCCTGTGATCTAGGTGGTGAGCATCCTGGTGTGGGAGGACGGCTGAGTGTAATGAATTTTCCTATATGTGTGGAAATTTCTATGCATATTTACTTGATAGTACATCATGCAAGAGAGCCAGTGCGGGGTAGTGGTATGAGCACTGGACTAAAATCCTGGAGGCCAGGGTTCAATTCCTGCTTGGCCGTGGAAACCTACTGGTTGACCTCAGGCACATCACACACTTTCTGCCCCAGAAAGCCCTGTCATAGGTTCACCTTAGGATTGCCATAAATCAGAAACTACTTGAAGGCACACCATCACTACCACCAGCATCATGCAATACAGGTACAGAAGCACAGGGAGGAAACATGGGCATTAGATGGGTAGTATCCGGGGGAAATGTTCAGAAGAAGACTCCACCACTAGCAGAATTCACCTGTGGCTGGTCCACATATGCCTGGTTCACCACAGTTAAAACACTTAAGGAGCAAACATTTCCATGCCACAGTTATTGAAATAGTAGGAAAGATTCAAGGCACAGCAAGGTGGCTACAGTTTTGAACTACAGCTCCAAACTCTCTAACATTTCACAAATAAAAACCAGGAGACTTCTGGCCAAGCAACACCAGAGAGCAATTAAGATGGCAAGAGTTATTTATAAGGAAGAACAGACAAACTAGAAGAGGCTGAAGCAGTTTGCTTTTGTCTGAGAGCACTGGGAGGGGGCACACTCTACTCCTCCGTTCTGCTCCCCTACACTGAGTTAACTGAATGCAGACTTTTGTATGTTGAACTCAGTTTGCAGAAACCGAAGTAAGCCAAAGACAAAGGGGGAAAGTGGGACGAGGAGAGAGGAACTGGGACATTTAAAAACCAGCTAAAAAGTAGAACAACTGAAGTTTAATTGAGGTTGTCTCTGGCAAATTGAGACAGTAGCGGGGTAAGCTGTTCTCTAAGCATTCCAGCCAGCAGAGCCAGTGGGTCTGGAAAATTTTGGTAGCTCAAAACAGTAACTTTTCCAAGCTCTGATTCAACGTAACCCAGGCTTTCTGTTACCCATAACAGCTGTCTCCAATGGATCTGTGGCTCGTGAATCAGAGTGGGCTCTTATAACAAGAAAAACTGTCTTGGTATTCTGACAGACCGGTAGACCAGAAAGGACCCAAGTTTTCTGCCTCTGAAGTGACTTCTATTCCCTGAATCCTGCCCTTCACATCTGTATGGCATCTGTAAAATAAAGCTGGTCAGCCTTTCAAAAACTGCTCCAGAGCCACATGCAAAATGGTGGCTTATGACAAAGACTGTTACTAATTGCCACCTGCCAACCCATGAATCAGAGACTGGGATGGCAAGTTGGCCTCAACAGCGATCAGGGATTCCAATCCAAACTCTGAAACTGGCCAGAAAAGCTACACAAATATGTGGAGAAGTCAATCAATACATACTCTGGCTTTATACCTGAGGAATAATTCCAGCTGAGATACACGTGTTTGGTACAAGACTAGCTATAGGAGACAGGGTTTTTTTCAAAAATTATATATACAGTTGGTCCTCTGCTTTTGTGGGTTACCCTTTCACAAATCTGATTGTTTTCTTGTTTATAGCTCCTCCTCCGTCCCCTCCCTCTCACAGGTTAAAATGGGAAGACAAGGGAAAAGATGGGAAGTGGGGCTTCGAGGCGGATCTTGCCATGGGAAGAAAGAGAAGGCAGAAGAGGTAATCTTGAATGATGAGAAAATGGAAGCGATGGGAAGAGGGGCTGTCATCCAAACACTGACCAGGGTTGACTCTGCTTAGCTTCCAACATCAGATAGTATCTGTACCTTCAGAGTTTTTAGGCCTTATAGAGGTAGACATAAAATGCAGAGAGAGAGAGAGAAAATATGCATTATATAGTTAGAGAGTTTAGATGGCTCCCTCTTTGCTGATTTTCATCAGAGATGAAGATCTTCCTATTCCAACAAGCCTTTGGGAATGGACAGAGAAGGCCTTTTAACAGTGCTGTGCAGTTTTTGATCTTGGTTTTGCAGTAACATTTTA
Source organism: Cyclura pinguis (assembly GCA_030412105.1). Taxonomy (NCBI): domain Eukaryota; kingdom Metazoa; phylum Chordata; class Lepidosauria; order Squamata; family Iguanidae; genus Cyclura; species Cyclura pinguis. The sequence continues at coordinate 11,229,947 of CM059605.1, forward strand.
AATGGCTTCAATTCTGTTAGTTTAATGCTGTTTTACTTTCAGCTTTTGCATGTTTTTAACTATACGTGATTTTATTGTCATTTTCTGTCTTTTGTAAGCTGCCTTGAGTCCCAATCTGGGGAAAAAGACAAGGTATAAATAAAATCACGAATGGATGGACTGGTAATTTTTATCCCCTACTGGAAGCTATAGGGAGTTGGGAAATCTTGTATCCTATGATCCGCTTTCTACTCACCTCTGCTGTAAAGATCCAGCCTGTGGATCAGATCCCAGCTACATTTTCCCATTCCATTCACCCTCCCACCTGACATGCTTTAAGCGGAATGTCTAATTAAACATTTGTTCATCACTTTTAAAGAGCAGAGGGATTACCCTGTTATTTGTGAACAGCACAAGGGCAAACAGTCCATGCTACACACTGCCAGGCCTTGAAAAGGGGAAAGGAGATTTTGTTAACTATCGCAAATGCTGTGCTGTGTCAATCCAGCTGCAAACCAGAATAGATCTGCCTGAGCCTGATCCAAAAGAAGAGGCTATTTGTGTGTGCTGAACTCTCTAGAGTGCTAAGTGTGCTTCCACAGCAGGTTTGTGGCTGAAGCTATATATGGCTATACACCATCTATTTGACAAGTTAAAATATTTCGGATGCTTTGAAAGCCCAGTTTTTAGGGTGGCTTCGTGGAGCTTGTGCTGAAAGAACTAGTGATGCAGCTGGAAAAAATTGCAGTACCCTCTTTTTCCCCCTTAGAATTCTTCACCTGCCTCCCTGATTTTTAGGAATGCATTGGATACATCCCATACCTTTAATTATTAACACCGATACTGGACCAAGATGCTAGCCAGCCTAGAGAACTGGAATAAACACAATGTGAGTGATTTCTTTTAATTTATGTTATCCTATTCAAGTATTTTAGCTACGTACACATTCAAATTATTTTTGACCAACATTTTGAACATAAAGCACATAATTAACATGTGTTTATTTAGAGATATTAAATTCAAGCCAAATAAACACGGATTGGGTTTCAACTGATTGTGACAGTGGGATTTTTGCTACACATTCCAATTCATAATTTTCAAGAAGCCCCATAAATGCTATTTTTCATATTTCTATCATGAAAGGCAACCTGGTAGTGGTCAGGTATAAACTGTGAAGACAGCCAGTGTGGTGCCGTGGTTTGAGTGATTTGAGCATTGGATGATACCCCGGAGACCAGGGTTTGATTCCTCACTCACACTTGGAAGCCCACTGGGTGACCTTGGGCGTGTCACACATTCTCAGCCCCAGAAAACCCCACAGGGTCACCATAAGCTCAAGACAACTTGAAGGCATACAACAACAACAGCATAAACCATGTGCAAAATAATATTTCTGTTCACACATTTCTGCATTGACATGTTAGTAGATTGTCTTAGGCAGCTTTTCGTTATATACATTAACCATGGGTTAACATGATGAGCACAGACTATTGTGGCTTTGTGAATGTGAGAAGTATGGATGCTGTCACTCCATTTTAAACCAACCATAATTTGAAATAAGTCTGAATCTGGACAAATTGTTTTAAACTGAAGTTAGTATAAACAACCCAACTAACAAAACACTGCTTATGGAAATAGATTGTTTACACTAAGCATAATTAAGCTTCACCATTAAAATTGTGATTAATCTTACACAGTTAATCTTAAACAACTCAGTTTCACAATTATGTGTGTTGTGTGCCTTTAGCTTGTTTTCAACTTATGGTGGCCATAAGGTGAAACTATCACAGGTCTTCTGGTTCTGAGAGAGTGTGACACACTCAAAATCACCCAGTGGGTTTCCACTACACCACACTGGCTCTAGATCAACTATAGTGAATTTAAAATGGAAACAAAAGTTTTAGATATCTTCAAAGTCATGCTCAAGGAAGAGAAGGGAATATCACCTGTAGAAATTTTCATTTTCATAGATATACTGACCTTCTCATACACTAGGGCCCTTTTCGCACACCAGTCCTGTTGCGAAATGGCCTTGGGAGCATGCGCAATTGCGCAACGCGACGTCCTCCCAATTGTGAGGCCACTGGGGGCGATCGCACATTATATCATTTTCGGCTCGTTGCCGAAAATGATGCGCGATCACGCATCCCTCCTGTGCCCCACACACACTTACCTTGCGTGCGGAGGCTCCGGACGTGCGTCCATCGCGCTTCCTCCCCCAGCACAGCCTGGGAAAGTACTTGGCTGCGCTGCCGAAGGAAGGGGCAGAGCCCCCAAGCTGCCTGCTGGCCAGCACAAAACTGCGGAGAGGAAGCAGAGCACATGCGATTCCCTCCTGGAAGAGGCTTTCCGTGCGATCCCCGTGCGACGCCAGTGGCAACAGGTAAGGTGCGAAAAGGTCCTAGGCTTCCAGACTGAACTTAAAAACATTTGAAAGTTCTCATCACTCACTATCGCAGATCTAGCGTAACTGTAAATTTTGCACTTTCTGTGGTATTTATTTTTCCTGCTCCTCCAACAGAAGCAACTGTAGGAACAATGATTTTTGCATCTGGCATAAACAGCCCATCAGTAATACCCTAGAATACTGCAGCAAAACTTCCACAAAATGGTAGCTAAAGGAACTGAAAAGTAGAGGGATAAACAGCCTGGAAGAAGGATTTAAAGGACAGACAGTTTCCTCTGATGCTTGCCCTGGATACACGCCTTTGCTGGAAAGGAAAGATGGAGGCGAGTGGAGACTAGTTTCAGCCAGAGTAGAGACTCCAGAGCATCACCAAATTACAAACACTAGGATTCCATAGAATGGAACCATGGCAATTAAAGCAGACTAATAACACTATAATTTTGTAGGGTCTTTCTGTACCACACCCTTCCAGTGCTATTATTCCACTTTCAACATCCTGTGGAATTCTGGGGTCTGTCGTTTACTGAGGCCAAAGAGCTCCATGGTTGAGAATTCTAAGTACCCCTCCCTAAACTGCAAATCCCAGGATTCCATAGGATGTTGCAAGTAGAATAAGAGCACTATAACAATGTAGGGCAGAAAGGCCCATAGTGTAAATTGGTCACTGGTTAAGTTCTGGGCTGGCTATATCATCAAACAGCTTATTTATTATTTATTTTATGTAGGATAGTTTAGTTTTATTTATTTAGCTAATCTGTGATAGCTTCCTCAAGTAGCAGACTTTGAGTGTCATTTTTAGTTATTTTACTGTGCCTTCAAGTCACTTCCAACTCATGGCAACCCTAGGATGAACCAATCACAGAGTTTTCCTGAGGGTTTGCCATTGCCTTCCTCTGAGGCAGAGACAGTGTGAATTGCCCAAAGTCACCCAGTGGGTCTCCATGGCTGAGTGGGGATTTTAATCCAGCTGCTAATCCCAATTACAAAAGATGCATAAGTGCTGATTTACAATTCAGCAGCAACACTTAGACCTGAGGCAGAAAATTCTTAGTTATTTATTCTGTTATTATTGTGTCTTACCATCAGAAATGGAGAGAGCTGGATAGCTAGCATGGTGTAATGATCTGAGTGTTGAGCTAGGGCCATGGAAGACCCGGGTTCAAATCCCCACTTAGTCATGGAAACCCACAGTGCGACCTTAGGCAAATCACATTCTCTCAGCCTTAAGAGGAAGGCAATGGCAAACCTTCTATGAAGAAATCTTGCCAAGAAAACCCGAGGACAGCATCATCACAGGATGGAGTCCATTTGAAGGCACATAGCAGCAACAACAAAGATTTTTTCTGTCCTGTTTATTCTTGCTTTTACATGTCTGTCAGCTTTTGTCAATCTGTCCTATCCTATTTTTTCATTAATCTATTTTCTTCCACAAAAGTTGAAAAGTATGTTTTAGAGACATATTTTCAATCTATTTTTTCTCCAGGTAGCATTCCTAAATGGTCTTGATCCTGAAATAGCCATATCCCTTCCATACTTTGTAAGCAAAATTCAGAGAAGTGTAAAAGTGTAAAAAGAAGAAGTGTAAAATCTGAAGGATAACTACATCCAATCTGCATATTAACACAGTTCATACTGGTATTCACAAGGACTGAATTTCTCTGCCAGCACCACTAAGAGTTGCTGGGTTTAGTGGCCAATAATAGGAGTAAACCTACCAAGCCTCCTGCATCTACACAGCAGTGCTCCTCCATCAGCTTACTTTTTCCTATACAAACCTGGAATACAAAAGGGCCAGTCATTAACCCACATTTCTGATCTTTCCCATTCTTCTGATCTTTCCCATTACATCAAAAGAAGGTTATTCTCAGTACCAGAACTGAACTCATAGCCTTTCACTACAAAAACACATCCTCGGTTACTCTTAGATTTTTTCATTTCAGCAGTATAATTTAAAGTTTGCAGGGGCCAATGGTTCAACAGATAATTTAGTATTTAGAAATCCTTATCTACTGCACCTAGAATTCTACTAGTAGATCCAGATCTAAGTTCTGTATATTTCTGCCTTAGATCATTTACAGTGGCACACACAATACTTATATCACCACAAAAAAATGGCTACGTGCACGGCCAGCCAAGCCATAAATCATTTGCAAGTGGCCAATAAGTTGCCAGGCTGCCTGTCTGTCCAACAGCCACAACAGCAAGATCAGTTTGCTGGCTTTATATTTTCTTCTGTTAAATCAGAGGTATGAAAACTTGGGTCTTCCAGTGTTCTGGATCACAGATTCCTAGAACCATGTTGGCCAGGGCTTTGGAGAACTTTAGCGCAAAACATCTGACCTAAATGGTGCGATGCAACAATTTCATAAAGTGGAACTGACAAGAGGTATTTTTAAGAGCTCCTGTGTGTGGGTTGCTTGCAGCCTGTAGTCATTACATGACTACATGTGGCAGTCATGCTGAGAATGTGCCAGGCAATTTATTTCTTCCTGATGGCTGGTGACCACATTGCCCATCAACCGTGGCACAAATAACTCAGGGATTTTCCCATATCAGCAATTTGCTGTGGCATGGCCGTTCCATCCCAGATGATTACACAGATTGGTCATTTATTGCTAGTCACCCTCTCAGTCTTTTGTGAAGCCACAGACGACACAAATGCACAGAAGCTCAGTTGTCAACTAAGTTGCCCCAATGGCATCGACAGTTCCACAGAAAGAAACCTCTAACAGAAACAGCTACTCTTGTCAACACATCAATTTCTCATCCAGGCACAAACCTTACTGAATGACCTAGGATGAGTCATGATTTTTTTCAGCATAACCTTCCCTACAGGACTGTTGTGAGAATGCGAGGAGGATGACAATATACGCCATTGTTATCTCCTTGATATAAAGACAGGATACAAATCAGATACATGAAAGACGGCTATGACTTCTCGTTGGGGGCAAATGAACATAGAATACAAAGAGGAATACAGGAAGCAATACACACGGAAGAAATTCATCACGATGCCAGGTCCAAACATCATTTTAAGTCATGCTAAGCAAGCTTGGACACAGAAACTGTTTGCCCCTGTTTGCACTCTATCTATGTAGCAGCAGGAAAAAAAACTAATCAAAAAAATGGAGAGGTTCGCATGATGTCTAGAGCCAGAATCCTGGTCTGTTGCTCTCCAGGAGCCCAGGATCCATAAACCAATAACAAACCGGTAGCTTAAAAATTCTGACTTGTTTGGGATCAATAAACCTGGAATCTAATTTATCTCTTACTACAAATGGGCTACATGGCCATAAAAAAGCCATTTTTGCTGTGAGCTATAAAACTGATGAAAGGTAGATTAGGATTTTAATTGGTTTATTCTGCTCAGGGTATCAGGTCCTGGGTGAGCACCAATTCTTTCCATATCAGTGGTGTGGCAAAACTCTCTCCCCAACAAAAGAAGATACCAGCATTTCTTCCCTTGTGAAGAGGGCATAATCTTCATCCGCCCTCTTCTCAAGAAGGCTCATGTTTCTGGAAAACTCGAGAGAAGCACGATCCACCTCATACCTTGTTTACCTGTGAAAAAGGGCCATCAAACTTCTAGCCATATTGGCAACACTTTTACATGTAAAGAAGGCACGCAGGGACCATAAACCTTGTATTTAAGGAGGATTACATTTCCTGAAAGTCTGGGGGTTTCTGGATATGCAATTCACCTTGAAAACAAGATCCATATTTCCCATCCACCTTTTCTACATGATGAATAACATGCTAGCTTTGCTGCCATGGAGTAGATACAGGAAAAGTGAGGAATTGCCCTCATGGGGCTTCAAGGAAGTCCAGTCCTCCCACCAGGAGGTTCCTCAGCCCTGAAATGGCCTTGGGCCGTTTCTGCACTACACAGTTATAGTGCTATTATTCCACTTTCAACATCTTGTGGAATCCTGGGGTTTGCAGTTTAGGGAGGGCCCTTTAGAATTCTCATCCAGAGAGCTTTTTGGCCTCAGTAAACTACAAACCCCAGAATTCCACAGGAGATTGAAAGTGGAATAATAGCACTTATAACATTGCAGAGCAGAAATGGCCCTAGTCTCAAAAAGATAGCACAGTTTTCCTCTTGTGCCTGAATCTTTATGTCCAAGATGGAAGTGCAAGCCCTAATATACTGAACAGGCAACTTGGGGGTGGGGAAGAGACTCTAGGCATCCAAGGAAGAAGGCTGAATTCCCACATATAAAAGTAATAAGACACCTATGGATGTCACTTCATCTCTTTGGGTTTTTTGGAAGGTAGTCCCAGTACTTTGCTTCCTCTGTGGTGAAACTGTAGACACCAGATAACAATGCCACAGAACACCATCAAAACACAAGCTGTTATCTCCTTTTTTACACAGTGCTAGCGTGGACTTTGTGTGTGTGCTTTCTAGTCACCTGTTGACTTACGATGACCCCATGAATTTCATAGAGTTTTCTTAGGTAAGGAATAGTCAGAGGTGGTTTTGCCAGTTCCCTCCTCTGAAATATAGCCTACAGCATCCAATATTCATTGGCGGTCTCCCATCCAAGTACTAACCAGGGTTGATCCTGCTTAGCTTCCAAGATCAGATGCAATCTGGTGCCTTTAGAGTATCTAGGCCCTTGCACAGCAGCCCCTGTAAAAGGCCAAAAGATCACCCAAGCTGCAGTGCTAGATCCACTCTGACCTTTCCAAGGCCAGTATGCATGAAAGGGACTAACAGACCAGGAGAACCGTCAGAAAAGAACAGCTAGTGTCCCCTTTAGTCAGAACATTGCCACTAGGATTGAAGGAATCTGCTGTTTTTACTTTCTGAAAACAGAACTGGATTTTTTTTTAAATCCTAAGATCATTGCTTGAATTTATGAAGAAATTTTTGTTTGTTGGTGAGTTTGTACCAAAAACGAACTAGACAACATTCTCAACCATCTGCACTGACTAAATTCAGTAGGTGGGGCTGCTCTCAACACAGAGAGGGTCAATGAACATTCTTTCCTGCACAGATGCTAAAAATGAGGAGAGCCTGTGAGGAAGTAAAAAAGAGACGCTACCCCTAATTTCCACTAAAAAGAGGTGTCACCCAACACGAACATACTAGAACATACAAGGATTCAAAGCCAGCCTTGTAAGAGCTAAGTATGCAAAGCCTGGATGAGTGAACCCGTCAGATTTACAGTCTCCCATGCTCACGTTTAAAATCCTCACCCATATATTTGTCACCAGAAGTGCCTCTCCATTAAGTCAACATCAGAAATCCAAACCAATACATGGCTATTACTTATTACATTTCCTTTCACCAAATTAAAAAAAAAGCCAGAATATGCATTTTTTCTAACTAAACAGTACAATTTAGAGGACGCTTCCCAGGGAACAACATGGGCAGCAGGGGAGGGGTATGTTTGATGCATTAGTCCCCTGTTGCTGCCTCCTTCACTATAGGCACCAGAACTTTTCCCTCCTTGGCAAGTGGCTGCAGCAAGTGAGAGACAAGTGTGATGGCAGCAAAGCACAGGAGGGAGTGAGAGAGCAGCAGGAAAAGAGAGCGCACAGCACCCCACGTAGCAAGACAGAGTGGGCACAGTAAAGGAAGGTGAAGGGAGAGTGCAATGGATAAGAGAAGAGGAAAAGAGCGAAGGAAGAGAGGCACGTGGAGGGAGAAGAAGGGGAGAGAATCACACAAGACTGGAGAGACACGGGTGCAAAGGGAAGGCACATGGAAGTAGGAGAACACAAAACAATGGTTGGACAGGAAGACGTCCAGGGAAGTGAGAGAGTGTGAAGAACTTAACATGGAGGGGAAGGTCAGCAGATGAGGCCGCCCACAGGACACCAGGGACGGGCAAGAGTGAGAAGAGGACATCACGGATTACAGGTGCCTCAGTGGAAGAAAGGAAGAATTTGAGAGACAGAAAGAGAGAAAGAGATTCTGAGGAGGGAATGGAGTAGTTGGAAGAAGTGAGGTTTCAAAGGTGATCCAAAAGCAACATGATTCATAAAATAACTTTTAAAAATCACATATTAAATACGTAATACACAATTGTTGCACCATAATATAAATACTCTTCCACAATTCAGGCAGCATATTTTGAAGTTTTAAAAGGAAACGTCAATTTCATAAGGAATCAAACTGCTCAGCTTGTATTAAATTCAGATTTTTCTTCCTGGAGGTTAAGGAAGATTTCAATGCAGCATTAATTATTCCAACTACAGCCCACTCACTCTGTCCAAACAGGGATTAAAACTACTCTAGACCCAGTTAAGGAATGATACATGCATGTGGGTATATGTGCCTATTTCAACACAAGGTGTTTCAATAATTGCAAAATTAAAAAAAAGGGGGGAATCCTTATTTTAGTATACAAGTTAGGAACAGCTGCAGAAGTTTGCTTTTGCCTGCTGGGAAAGGCAAGATTCTACCCCTCCTCTCCTGTCCCCCTGATATGTGTGCAAACTATTTTTGTACTTTGAACTCTGTATGCCACAATTGAAGTAAGCTGAAGACAAAGCGGGAGGAGGAGAGAGAGAAACCGGGACATTTTAAAAGCAGCTGAAAAACCAGGAAAACAGAGGTTAATCAGAACTATCTTTGCCAAATCAAGGCAGTTAGGGGGCCTGAACCACCAGCTATTTGAATTCCAGGCAGCATTAGGAGTCTGAGATGTGATATTTTAAAATCCCACATTGGTTCATTGTGTATTGCTTCACTTGGAGCATTGTGAGAAGACAAAATGGCAACAAGAGGCAGCCAGTCAGTCCAGAAAATAAGTAAATAATGTAAAGAGGCTTGAGAAAATGTCAAGGGAAGGTGCTACAACCAAGATTTGAGAGATAACCCGTGAATGTGAAGTGGGGACCATTCCTAGAGTTGCCAGATCACAGGGCCTCTCCAGTTTTCACAGGTCACCTACAGGATGGAGACCAGGGTGCAAATTCTCCAACTTTGGGGGGCTTGGCTCCAGGCAAAAGGAAAAGGCTATGTGCAGATCTCCAGCTAATGTAGGAGAGCAGCAACTTGCTGTGATTTGCAAGGATTCATTAACTGGTTGCTACAACTTGCAAAGATTCACCAGAGGTCTATTTATTTATTTGGTGAACTTCTTTCTTCTCCTTCAGTCATTATGACACCAGGGCAAACTCTCTCCATTCTGCTTTGCACCTAGCTTCTGGCTAGAAGCTAGTGGGTTATATTAAATATTCTTTATCCCACCTCCCAGAATTAGTGAGAAAGAATAATCCCCTCATTTCATCTTGATCTGAGAACAGCCCCTTTAGTGAAGTCTTAATTTCCGAAAAAGAAAATACATTCTGTCTTACTCACTCATTCTCCGTGCCTCTTTACCTCTCTCCTTGTGTTTGAATGACAAACTGTGGCCAACTGTGTTTAGTATGTAATGAATGATGTCACCAGGGTCCATCTTTACATCTAAAGTTTTAGCCTGAAAACCACAGGGGATAGGATGATCCCAAAGTAGCAACCGCAGCCATTTCATACACTAATGCCTCCACATCATGTCTCCAACCTACTGGGGTCTTGAGCAGTCAGCCCTCCACTTTTGCAGGAGCTGGAACACAAAACCTCTTCAAAAGTAGAAAAACCATGAATAAAAATTAAAGTTGTGAACATTTTTTTTTAACTCGAGAACACCCCTTTAGGAATCTCTATATTCTCCACTGCAACTCTATGGTCAACTTCCAGCAAAAGCGGGCCACAGAGTCATACTGGATGACCTAGAGATTCCTAGAAAGGTTTTCCCTGAAGGAATGTCTAGGTTTTCCGATGTGACTTTATGGCCACTTCTGGCGGAATTAGACCATAGAATCACACTAGAATATGTAGAGATTCCTAGAGAGAACATATTTTTTCCATGGCAGTGCCAATACAGAAATATTTTTAAATAAAAAAAAAATAATCCATGAATGCTGAACCCATGAAAGTGGAGAGCCAACTGTACATGGAAGGACCAACGTCAGTCACTTGCTTCTTTTAATGCAATGTTGGCACCCAAACTTGTTGGGCTCTGGCTCATAAAACCCTCAGAGTCAACACATGCTGGCATGCAAAAATTCATGCTCACTCCCTCAGTGCTTGAAAGAACTATTTTCCTCCATGTTGCTCCCTTAAAGAAGGAGCAGGGACAAAAATAACAAACCACACCTGTAGATCAATAAACAGCAAACGCGTGACTGGGAACTAATCACGAATTGGATCAGTCAAGAGAAAGGCACAGAGCAAAACAGGCCTCGGCAGGGAGTTCTAATAGACCTGGAAATTGGTCATAAGCTGAAACTTTATATGCTCTTCTCTTCCCCTCACACCCCTCCTAGACAATATGCAATTTCAGAGCAATCATGCTGCGTGCATAAACGAGGCCTTGCACAAGAATTCCACATCTGGAAGAAGTTTGGACTCCTGCGTGAGAGACAGCATGGCTGGCTATGACCTTACAGAGCTATCTGTCTCTTGTTAGGAATACAGTACTTTTTCCATTAAGCTATTAGCACAGAGGTCAGCCAGTGAAGGATGGAATTAAAACCTAGTTAATACGTGCCCAGATAGGTCCTGCCACCTCACAGCACCTTGAAAGACAGGTATCGCAGGCTGCCTAAGGGACAAATTCAAGAGCTATGTGCCAACCTTGCGCAGCTCAGCCCATCTGAAAACCAGGAAGGCTTCAACACCTACACGTACATATTTCCACCTGTCCTGACTTGGCAAAAACACTCTCAATTAATCCTCTGCCATCCCATTTTTCAGCAGCTTTTAAGAGGCCCTCATTTCTCTGTCCTTTTTCTTCCTTTGTCTTCCTCTTACTTTCACGGTTGCAAACAGTGAATAATTTGCAATCAGTCAATTTAGGAGGGAGGAGAGGAAAACGCAGAAACTTGCCCTTCTTCATAGGTTTAGGCAAAAGCAAACTGCTGCAGCTGAAGGGTATGCATGCATCTCTCCCAGTGGAAGAAGAACTTGATCTCACTCACAGTCAATGAAGAACTAACTAGTTACAAATAACAAGTTATTCACTGTTAACTCCTGCTGCAATAATTAAGGCATACTATTTCCAGTCTAAGATATGCAGGTCTATAGTTTAATATTAAGGAAACAAAAATTATGATCACAGATGATTTACAGAACCTTGAAGTAGATGATGAAGACAATGAAATAGTTCAAGATTTTCCATACCTTGGCTCAGTCATTAATCAGAATGGAGGCTGCAGTCACGAAACCAGAAGAAAACTAGGACTTGGAAGAGCAGCTATGAAGAAACTGGACAAGATCCTGAAGTGTCAAGATATCTCACTGAATAATAAAGTTAGGATCGTCCATACCATCATAGTTCTAATTTCTATATACAGTTCTGAAAGCTGGACAATGAAGAAAGGCAACAGGAAGAAAATCAGCTAATTCAAAATGTGGTGCTGGTGAAGAATTCTACAGATACCCTGGACTGCTATAAAGACGAACGGGTCCCAGAGCAAATCAAGCCTGAACTCTTACTAGAGGCCAAGAGGACTAAGCTGAGGCTGTCCTACTTTGGGCGTACCATGAGAAGACACGAATCACAAGGAAAGACAAGAACGCTTGGCAAGATAGAAGGCAGGAGGAAAAGAGGAAGCCTGCGTTACAGAAGGACAGACTCAATCAAGGAGGTCACATCTCTGAATCTGCAAAGACCTGAACAGGGCTGTTGATAACAGAGGCCATTTCTGCACTACACCATTATACTGCTATTATTCTACTTTCAACATCCAGTGAAATTCTGGGTTTTTTGTTTAACTGAGGCCAAAGAGTTCTCTGGCTGAGAACTCTAAAGGCCCCTTCCTAAACTGCAAACCGCAGGATTCCACAGGATGTTGAAAGCGGAATAATAGCACTACAACAGTGCAGTGCAGAAAGACCCAGAGTGACTTGGAAGTCCCTCATTCATAAGATCATCACAGGTTGAGGTCAAATTGATGGCAGTTAATGACAATAACAATGTTACATTACCATTGCAACTTAAGGGAAAACTTCAGTCCCTTTGCGATGTAACTGTAACTTTTAAAAGAGATGTTTATAATTATAGCTGCGTGGCCTAACTAAATAGTATAGAGTGAATATTACATCAGGGCTGAGTCATGCTGTGCTGTTCCTATTTATGAAGCAAGGTGGATGGGAGGAATAAATGTTGTACACCACAGGCAAGAAACTTGTAACATTCAGATGTAGAGGGTTTGTGTGTGTGTGTGTGTGTGTCTAAAATAACTGACTTAATCTTCTTTGAGAAACTATATAATTAACTAACTATTTGGAGTAGAACATAATTAACCACTTTTTCAAAGTCACATTCTAAGGTCATTTCCGCACTACGCTCTTATAGCGCGATTATTCCACTTTCAACATCCTATGGAATCCTGGGGTTTGCAGTTTAGGGAGGGGCCGGCCAGCTGGCCGGTCCCTCCCTAAACTGCAAACCCCAGGATTCCATAGGATGTTGAAAGTGGAATAATCGCGCTATAAGAGCGTAGTGCGGAAATGGCCTAAGTTCTGCTCACAGGACAATTCCAGATGAGCTCCTTCCTCACCCTCGCTTCCCAGGCACACACACATATACCATCTATGTGTGTGCTTATGTGCACGTGCCTTCAAGTTGCCTGTCAATATATCGCAACTCCATGATTTTCATAGAGTTTTCTGAGGCAAGGAATATTCAGAGGTGGTCTTGCCAGTTCTTTCCTCTGAAATATAGCCTACAGCACCTAGTCATCACTGGTGGTCTCCCATCCAAGTACTAACCAGGGCCAACCCTACTTAGCATGCAAAATCAGGCAGGATCTGTGCCTTCAGGTTATTTAGGCCCTCTACCCATGACGTATCCTTCCAGAAGTTGACAACATAAAGATTATGTTGGCTTTAATGCCAAATTTGAGAGAACTTGAACAAAGAATGTACAAATTATTACGGACAGTGGAGACAAAATCTTCATCCCACAAGAGTCAGGAATACACGGATATCCTGTTCCAACAGACCCATGCTGCTTGGACATTGTTTTACATGCCTCTAGTTGTCAGATCGTCAAGACATTCCATGAATGCAGCACCCACTCTGATTCAGTTGTCAGGAGGAAATCACCTGAATTTTATTATACAGGTATACCTATGTTAGCAAAATAGATGTTTTCCTGGGAATTACAGTCATCCCTCCACATTTGCTAGGGTTAGGGGCACAGGACCCCCATGAAAATGGAAAAACTGTGAATAACTCTAGGCCCTCTCAAACCCCATTTAACACACAAAAAAGTCTGATCACCGCATTCAACCCACCATAAATTCCTTTGAGGCATCAAGGTTCCTTCACAAGGCAGAAGTGGGGGGCTGGTGGGGCTGACTGCCACCTCCACTGCTGCCCCACATCACTTTTAAGAGGGACTTCCAAGCCTCATTTGCAGTTTCTCAGTCTCACAAGGCTTGCAGTCCCTATTAAAAATGGCATAGGCAGGCAGCAGAAGTGACAGCAAATAATCTGTGAATAATCAAATCCACAAAAGTGAAACCTGCAGATGTGGAGGGCTGACTGGACTTCTTTATCAGGAAAGAAGAGGGCTGGGCTTTTACATCACAAAAAAGAAGAGCATTTCAAAATGCAAAGTTGTTATTCAAAACTAACAATATGAACATGGGAAACACAACAATGAGGTCAGCTAAGCTTTGTAAAAGTAAACAAAACGAAACAAAAACATGTTGAACCTTCTTGATAGAAAGCTTCTTCCAAAATGCATCCAAGGATTACTTTTTCTTTCATCAGCCTCCACTTTTCCTCTAATTTCCATACTGGTGGCCAACCTAATGAATCTACAGCTTACTAATATGTTGGGGGAAGCTGGTGGGGCAGGTTCTGCTTCTCCTTTTTCTCTCCGTTTTGCTGTTCACACACGCTCACTAAGGCATCCTAGAGTATCCTACTGTTTATCTTGCTTGTAGATTGTCATTGCCAGTCAGACACGGTTGAAACAATTGGTCACATCCTGCTATATCACCTGTATTTATAGAAATATTCACCCTTGAATTATAGATCAAAACTTGGAAAAGTTCCCAGGCAGATCCAACAACGTTTATACCTCCCTTCTTCTTTTAGACCCCTCTAAAGACAAAGAGGGAAAGTAGGAGAAACAGGCAGAAACTAGGGCATTTTAAAAACAGCTGAAAAAGTGGAATGACAGAGTATTAATTGGAACCGTGTCTGCCAAATCAGGACAGTGAAAGGAGATAGTTTACAGGGCCATCTTATGCTATTTAACATAAAAAATTACCAATTTTCCAAAACCAGAGGTGGTGGGCAGACCCTTGCTCCTGAACAGACTGTATTATACAGTCACCTGGCAGCCAGGTGAGCAGTCTGCCACCACTGCCCAATTTCCCACCTGATTTTCTATAAACCGTATTCTTTTCTAATATGCAACTTTTTAGCAGATCACTGCTGGTGAAGAGCCTCCTTCTTCAGCTGATGGCTCTGAGATCCTGTTTATACACCGGGAATGCTATTTCATTCACCCTGCAGGAATAACTGTGAATCATTTCTATCATACTTTAGGAAAATATGAGTAACAGCTTGGAAAAGTTACTTTTTGGACCCAAATTCCCAGAATGCCCCAGCCAGCATATGGCAAAATTGGGTCCCTGGCATTGTATGGACAAATTCTTCAGGTTCTTCAGTGTGGGAGCGGATGATACGAAGGGCACAGTCATGCTCTCAGCGTTATCAAGTCTTCAAAGGGCAGCAGAAGGGCAACGCTGACCCCTAAGTTCCTGACACACACTTCTCCTGGACCTCCTGGACTATCTAGCTCCCTTCTGCCAGGACCCTATCCCAAATCTATAATGCACAGACTGTTTTTTTGTGAGTCTGAGTACTGAATCTGAGGCCAAACTTGGGAAAATTAGTTTGGAAGACTAAAAAATTTCCTGGGGAGTCCAAAAAGTAACTTTTCCTAAGCTATGTTCAGTCAGTCAGTGAGGCTGATTGGGAAGAGATTTAGGACATACAATAGGAAATGCTTCTTCACACAGCACACACATTTATACGTTTCAGAATTGTCTGCCACAGGGTATTGTCATGGTTATAGCTTTCAAATGGAATTTCACAGATTTGTAAAGAATTAATCTATCAGATCTATCAGCAACTGTTGGCCACGACGGCAACATGGAACCTCCAGGCTTAGAGGTAGCCTACCATAGGAACAACAAGCAAGAGTTATTGTGTCACAGAATAATACAATCACAGAGTTGGAAGGGGCCTCATGGAACATCACGTCCAACTCCCTGCTAATGCAGGATCTCCAGCTAAAGCACTCCCAAAAGGTAGCTGTTCAGCCTCTGTTTGAAGACATGCAGAGAAGGAGGTGCCACCACTTCTCCAGGCAACTGGTTCCACTGCTGAACTGCTCTTAGTATCAAGAAGGTCTTTCCAAAGTTCAATCAAAATCTACTCTCCTGTAACTCCAAACCATTAGACCTGGACCTACCCTCTGGGGCAGGAGAGAACAAACCTGATCCCTGTTCTCTCTGACAGTGCTTGAGATATTTAAAAAGTGGGTTTTGTGATCTAAATTTAGAGTTTTGTATTTCTCCCTTTTGAATTTCATTTTATTAACTTTTGCCCAATTTTCTGGTTTATCTAGGCCCTTTTGAATTCTGTCCCTATCTTCTAATCTGTTAGCCATCCCTCTCAGTTTTGTGTCATCTGCAAACTTGATAAGGATTTCCTCTACCTTGTCATCAAAGTCATTGATAAGAACATTGAAGAGTAATGTCTCCAAGACAGAACCTGAGGGACTCCACTTCAGACATCCTTCCAGTTTGAAATACAGTTGTTGACGACAATTTCACACCCTTCTGGTAGTGGACTTTTTAGGGACATCCAGCTCCATACTCTGTGAAACAGGATCAGAGCTGTGACAAGTTATTTGCTTGAACTATAATTTCCAGAACGCCCAGGAGTTACTTTCCCAAGCTCTGGAGAGGATACTAGACAAGATGGACCCGTAGTCTGATCCAGCAGCATTATGGTGCTCTTAATATCCAATCCAGATTTTAAAAACTGGGAGTCATCATGGGCAAAATACCAGTGGTTAATACACAAGCTAAATAAGCTACAGTTTCAGGTCTCAAATTATGAAATAATTTAGAAATTACTAAATTCCAAGCTTATTAGTCTGTTGTTGTTGTTGTTGTTGTTGTCGTCACTGCTGCTGCTGTTATGACATCATGCCCTCCAACTGTTCCAGTTAGGCAGGGACAGTCCTAATTAATCATGTGTCATCTCACTTTTTCAGCTGTTTTCAAATGTCACA
Organism: Cyclura pinguis; assembly: GCA_030412105.1. NCBI lineage: Eukaryota > Metazoa > Chordata > Lepidosauria > Squamata > Iguanidae > Cyclura > Cyclura pinguis. The sequence goes on from CM059605.1 coordinate 11,246,660, forward strand.
GTTTTTCTCTCCCCCTCCCATTTTCCCTCTTCATCCTTGGCTTTCTTCAGTTTCTGCAAACTGAGTTCAGAGGGGGAAAGAGGTTTGCACTCAATGAACTCAGCAAATGGAGAGGGGAGGACGGAATCTTGCCCTTCCCAGTAAACTCAGGCAAAAGCAAACCGCAGCAGCCACTCCTATTCTATGTGTTCTCCCTCATTAATAACTTTTGCCAACTTCACTACTCTCTGATGTCGCTTGGCCACATGTCTCCGGTTTTTAATCTGTGAAATGTTGGAGGGTATGTGGTATGAAGATCTGGAGTCTCTCAAATCTGACGTATCTTCAGGTTTCAGCATGTCTGACTCTAGCCCTAAAAGACCAATATGCAGAGAATGAGAGAAGAAGGGAAGAGATGCTTTTCAGATCTCTCACATACATTTCTGATCACTTTTTTTAAAGTCCAAACATTTTCCAAACTCCCACATGTTTGAGAAAGGGAAATAAATCACATCTTTATAGAAAATATAGCTTGAGCCAGCGTCTTCTACCTGCAGATGTGTGCTGCCGCTGCTGACTCCAAAATTAGCAACAGATGCTAAGCCACTTTGGCAAGGAGTCTGGGCTAAGAACTGAAGCACACTGAGTACCTGTCCTGGTTGCAAAAAGGTAACACTTTGGCCCAGAAAAATGCTTTGAATGGGGCTCTGTGGCAAGAGGCCTACCCAGGATTCAGCCACTGGGGCCATATGATCCTCTACCGCCACTTATGCCATGCCTCATGGCCTCAACATTTCTAGAAAGTTTCCTAGAGGAGACCCAAGGTTTCCAAAATACAGAAATACACTGAAGACTGAGCGTACTTGAACTGAGTACTCAGAAGAAAGTGTTACACTGAAAACCTGAGCAGTTAAATGGAATAGGGTATCCCTGCAGTACCTTTTAAAATACCTATTCTGTGGAAAAACAGTTTAGAAACGCAGATTTTAGAAACGCATTAGAAGACAGGGTTTTGTGCAATTTTTTTTTTAATTGCAGATCATTGCAGAAATGGGAAGGGATAGATCTCAGGATGTTTCTTGAATCCACACCAAAATTAACACAGGCCATGGGAGGGGGGCTGATTCATCCCTTCCTAATTTCAATCTGACTCCTATTGTTTCATCCTGTAGCACCGATATTCTTCCACTCAAAATTCTTTTTATCTACATTCTAATAAACCTGGAGCTCAACGGAGCTTAAGACATATACAGGGCTGCACCACATGCCATTATGCTTTGCCTATACATTACAGGCTTCCCTCTCTTATCTGACAGGTTTGGGACCAGAGCTCCGTCAGAAAACAGAAATTATCAGAAAGAAGAACCCATTTAACTATAGGGAACATGAAGGACTTATGGAGGTTCACTTGGGACTGACCACATACATGCACTGCTTGTAAAGTCTCTGGCTTGCTGCCTTCCCTCACCCCCCAGCTTGCTTTGCAAGCAGTGTAAGCACAGTTGCAAGCGAGCTGCAGTAGGTAAGAAGAACTGCTGGGAGTCTTCTGTTTCATTAAGACAAGTTTCATTAATTCAACCAAGGTATCTGCTCTTTCCACAGGCAAAACTTGCAACCACACGCGAGTGGTCCAAAGCAAGCCTTCATAGGCAAGAAGAACTGATGAAAGACCAGTCCCCATTAATGGAACTTCTTAATTTGGAAGCATCAAAATGGCGAGACTCATCAGAGAACTGGACACTGAAAGGTGGGATTTTCCTGTACTGCTACTTGGTTTGCAAATAAGAGCCCATGGGCTGTTCAAAACCAGACGTCGGAAGTACTGAATTACTAGTAACTGAAGTTACAAGCAATGACAGCAGTGGTGATGCAGAAATAGCAAGGTTACATTTCAAAAGCAATGTACTAAACAGAAATTCCATCACTCTGGCTGTGTGGGTATAACCAGTAATGTCTTCTCATTCCTTCTCAAGATATATTCAGAGGCATTTTCCACTGTGTATTCCACATTTGTATACCTAAAGTTCTTTTTTAACATAACGACCAAGAAACTACTGATGGGGATGGAATAGTATCCTTAACAATAACAAAGTCTTGATGTGGGGCTTCTAATGAGTTGCATAAATTGCTTGATAAAAATAACAGTTCAACTTCTGTTTAAAGGGAACAAGGTTTGTTGTTTAAGAAAGAAAGAAAGAAAGACAGATGTCCTAATGAACCAACGAGAGGCTGAAGCAGGGAAATGGCAAGGGCCGTCGCAAGAGGTGTGCCTAAGTTCCCAGGGAGCAGAAGAAGATCCTTTTGAGTGCCTGGCAGGAAGAGATCTACAAAGAAGCCAAGTGGAATGGTGCTGGAGAGATCACTTTGCAGAAACACTTCACTGACTGTACTTGCAGCAAACTGGCTGCTCTTTTGGAAGAAAAGGTCAACAGACTTCAGCTATGTGTTGAAAGTCTTCCGTGCATCGGAGAACGCAAGGACTTCCTGAACAGAACAGAGGGAGAATTGATCCTTCAGAACCAAGAGGAAGAAACTGCCAATGAAGACAGAAAGGGCTGAAACACTGATGGAGCAGCCTGGAGGACAGTTACCATCAGCAGCAGACCAAGCACAAGGAATCCGGAACTGCTCCAACTAAGCAATCACTTCCTACATCTTCTTGACGATAATGGTGGTGAAGAGGTACAAACAGGAGAGCACAGGCAAACCAAAACACACACACACACACACACACACACACACACACACACTCTGCATGTTAAGGAAGGAGACAAACTAGCTACCAACTGCAGCAAGGAAAAAAAGAAGAAGGGTGCTGGTGGTAGGGGATTCATTGCTCAAGGGTACAGAGGGAGCTGTGTGCCAGCTGGAAAAGATAAATTTGAAAGTGTGCTGTCTTCCCGGTCATCTAGGATGTCACTGACAAGTTGCTGAAGCTCATGGAGAACACGGAGCAGCACCCTTTTCTTCTGATTCATATGAGCACCAATGACGCTATAAAGAACATCTCTGAGTAGATTACCTTGGGCAGGAAAGTGAAGAGTTTAAGAGGCACATGTGGTATTCTCACAAATTCTATCAATAAAAGATAGAGGATCACAAAGGGATAGGAAGACGCTCCAAGTGAATGACTGGCTATACAGGCGATGTCAACAGGAAAGATTTGGCTTCTGGGAGCACCGTTTCCACTTCTTCAATGAAGGACTACTGGCTGCAGATGGACTACATCTCACAAAGGCTGGGAAGAATGTCTTTGGCAAAAGCATGGTGAATCTGATCAGGAGGGCTTCAAACTTAATCCTTGGGGGACTGGATAGCTTAAACATCTGTCCAAAAGCATGCTCTAAACACAAGGATGTGAATTCTAGAGGAGATGCTGAGGGAGCGAATAGGAGCCACAATAAAACTCATGGTAGAATAAAAAATGAGACCAAACAATGCTTTAAAATGTCTACGTGCCAAGTTGAGAAACAAATGAGATGAGCTTGAAATTTAGTATAGGAAGGTAAGTATTATTTCAGACATATAACAGAGACTTAGTGGGATGACCTTCATAACTGAAATATAACAGCAGGATAATATAATCTTGTTCAAAAATAATAGATGTGAAAGTAAAGGAGAGGGAATAGTGTTATATTATAATGACAAAATCATTGTTCAGAAATCCACATGAGTGACCAAACTGGACTAGTAGAAAGCCTCTGGGTAAAAATACATGGAGAAAGAAATAAAAGCAACACTGCAATAGGAGTCTACTACAGGTTACCATACCAAGACAAGATACTAGATTATGCTTTCCTGAAACAACCCTCAGAAATCCCCAAGAAGCAAGGATTCGTAGTTATGGTGGACTTCAATTATCCTGATACCTGCTGGGAGACTAGCTCTGTTAAGCAAAAGCTCTCCAATGAATTCCTGAAGTGCCTTGCAGATAATTTCTTCTTTCAAAAAGTGGAGAAAGGAATAAGGGACAATGCTAGAATTTATGATTGTGGGACAGACGATAGTCAAACATGAACCCCAGATTTCAGGAAAGCTGATTTTATCAAGCTCAGGGGAATACTGGGCAAAATCCCATGGCTAGAGAGGCTAAAGGAAAAAGACACTTAGCATGGACGGGATTGCATGAAGAAGAAACTGATAAAAGCACAATCACAAACAATTCCATGGAAAAAGAAAAATAGCAAACATCTGAAAAAGCCAGTATGGTCACACAGGAAACTCAAGGAAGAAGTAAAAATAAAAAAGATCATGTACAAATAAGGACGAATCACCAAGAAAGAAATGCAGACGGGTAGTCCAAGCTATAGGAATGGTGCGAGGAAAGCTAAAGCTCAAAATGAGCTGAGACTGGCTAGGCAAGCAAAGAGCAACAAAAAGGGGTTTTTCACTCACCTCATTTAGGCACCAAGTTAAAACTTGGCTGCTTATCAAAGCATTTGGAACTCATTAATTCATCCCAAATATGGTATACATGGTTTTTAAAGTTTTTTAAATCATTTAAATCTGTTTTTAACTTAGTACTGAGGTTTAGTATGTTTTTAGTTTATTTAATTATTACACTGTTTTAAATTGTGCAATTCATTTTAATACTTTTTGTAAGCCACCATACTGTAATAAATATGTTTAAAGCAATATAATGATGAAGGAAAGGGTGGAACCACTGCTCAGTCAAGATGGTAAAATGCTAACAGATCATAATGAAAATGCAGAACGGCTCAATACTTATTTTGCTTCAGCTTTTCCCCAAAAAGATGACTGTGTGCTTCCATGCAGCAACAGAGACCTTGGCAAGGAATCCAGGTTGCTATCAAGACTGATAAGGAGTCAGTCAGGAACTACCTAGTTAACCTAAATGACTTCAGTTCTGCACAGCCAGATGAATCCCAGAGTACCAAAGGAACTTGCTGACATACTAGCACTGTTTTTAAGAAATCTTGGAGAATGGATGGGGTATGAGAGAACTGCAGATGAGCAAAGATTGCCCCTTTCTTCAGAAAAGACCAAACAGAAGATCCAAAAAACTACAGGCCAGTCAACCTGACCTTAATACCAGGAAAAATATTAGAGCAGATTATACAGGAGTCTGTCTGCAAATATCTTGATAACGATACAGCGATTAGTAGGAGACAGAAAAAAAAATCCCACCAGACTAACTTGGTATCTTTTCCCTAATTTAGTCACTAGTTTAGTAGATGGTGGGAATGCTTTGGATGTCATTTATCTGGATTTTAGCACAGCATTTTATAAGATCCCTCTTGATATTTTGGTTAGCAAACTGACTAAATATAGAATAGATGGAAACACCACCAAATGGATCCATAATTGGTTGGAAAACCATGCTCGAAGAATTGTCATCAGTGGCTGTGTTTCAGATTGAAGGAGATCTCAAATGGAGTCCTGCAGGGTTCTGTCCTGGGGCTGACACACTGTTCAATATTTTTATCAATGATGAAGATGATGGGGTGATGAGAAACAATATCAAATTTGCAGATAACACAAGGCTGGCAGGGGCAGCTAATAGATTGGAAGACAGGATTAAAAAGGACCTTAATAATCTAGAAAACTGGGCCGAAACTAATAAAATAAAATCCAGCAGAGGCAAATGCAAAATTCCATATTTAGATCATAAAAAGCAAATGCACATGTATAGGATAGGGGATATGTGGCTTGGCAGTACTACATGTGAAAAGGACCTTGGGGTTATTGTTGATCATAAATTGAATGTGAGCCAGCAGTGTGATGCTGCGGCAAAGAAAGCAAATGCTAGCTTACCCTGTATTAACAGAAGCATAGTTTCCAAATCAATGGAAGCACAAGTCTAGCTATATTCTGTGCTGATTTAGGCACATGTGGCCCATAGGGCTCCTTCCAACTCTTTGATTCTATCATTCTAAAGAAAAATCTCTCCATTTGAAAACTGCACCAAACTTAGACTGCTTTTCCTAACCCAACTTTATCTAGGTATTTTGGAATGCAACTCTGACTATCTTCAGACACCATAACCATGTCATATCAAAGTTCATGATAACAGACTGAACTCAGCAATTTCTTTAACAACACAATGGCAGGGAGACTCTGTCATGGAAGCCCAGGGCTCGACCCCAAACAGGTAATTATTCTAACTTTATACAAGATTCTTAGAAAAACATGCAGCAGCAGCAACTGAGCATCAAGAGGCTATGACATGTACATAAACTCATCAGTATGGAGCAAACACTATTTCCGAACTACGTACATCACACTTGTTCTTTATATCTTATTGCAGTGTTCTGGCTGTTTTCTTATCAACAAGACATGTCAAGATGTTCTGGAGCATGGCACAGACTATTTTGCACGTCTTTAACTAAATTTGAAATCGCTAAGCAACTAACAATATTTTCCATATCAAAGCAAACGGGTTCCTCTTTAACACGGCTCTATCTCAGTTAGACCCTATGACCACTTTCTGATTTTAACTTCTCAGAGTTGGTGAGGACTGCCGTCTAACACATCTGGAGAGCACCAGCCTTGTGGGAGGCCACTGCAGCAAATAAAAGTAATAAGGAATGGGAAGAGGAAATGAACTTGAATACCAGAATAAACACACATTGGGGGGAAATGTCTTTGCTTTTGTATAGCTTGCTTTCTAGCCAAAACGATCCAGCTCAGACACAAGGCGGGGGGTTGATTGGCAGTTGGACCCATTATGAACTAAGCCTTACATCTCATCTGGTCATGAACAGAATCCTTCTGTCAGTCTTTAGAAGTCTTGATGGTTCCACTTCATCCATTCAGCTGGGACATTTAGCTATACTCGCTGCAAGCATGTTTCCATCCTGAAGTCTCTCATTAGTAAAGCAGAAAGTTAGGAATGCCTCCACTCCCCTTTATAAGCCATGGTCCTGAGTGCAAGGTATTAACTTTCTGTGTATCAAGCTGAGTTCACCAGTCTTTCTGCCAAAATTCAGCTGTGATATTTCCTTGAAGGTTACGAACACACTGAAAAAAGGCACATAAGTGAACCCGCTGGCATAAACTTTCCTTCCTCCATTAAAAGGAAAATTGGCACAGAGGTTAGATTTTTATGAAAAGAGACGGCCACACCACTCTCCTGATTTCTGAAAGAGGAAGGGAGAAGCAATAACCACAGTCGCTGGATACAGCCTCCCACTTTCATTATAGGCCATCATCATATTTCAAAGAGGGATGGAAAAATATTTTTTTAAGCCATAAAGGGTGACATCTAAGCAAAGGCCAGGTGGATTCATTCTCCTGGAGCTCTGCGATCTCATTAGCTCATTACTGTTAAGGATTCACTAGTTATTTATTAAAACATTTGTAACTCATCCTTTGTTTGTAATAGCACCCCAAGGTGGTTTTACAACAATTTAAACTCACAATAAATTATACATGAAAGCAACTAAAGCAGAAGAGTTTAAAGAGAGGGTTTTACAGTAATGGCACAGAGCTGCCATGGTCTGACTGGGGGTCAGCTACACATGTAATGTGAATACACTGCCCTCAGATGCATAAACTGAGATCAGAATGTCTCTGAGCATTTGCAAAGTGACTTTTCAATGCATAACAACGAACTGTTAGGATTGGGGGCAGGACTTCCAGCGTACTCAGAATTCTATCTGGACAACTGGCTGAACTCTAGCACATTTCACAAATCAAAGACGTAGTTGTAAATGTGGGCACATTACAGTGCAACTGTTGTAGTCCAGAACTGCAAGCAGGGTTGATTTCCTTTTCCTTTCTTATACATTTGAACTTCTCATTACTGTTTATTAATAGTCTTTTTTTAGGCTGCAATTGTGCTTGGAAATAAGTTTCTTGAACTCAATGCAATTTCCGAGTAAGCATCCCCAAAATGCCCTGAACTTTTCCAGAAATACTAATGTCATTTTTACTTTGTATTTCTATACCGTTATGTTCCTTAATCTGTTATATTCCTTAACATGAGCTTACACTTCCTCCACCTTTTGTCTTCTGTTCCATGTTAACATTAATTTTGTGATCTTTGCGGCCAAAAAAGCCAATGTAATTCTAGGTTGAATTTACAGGAGACTAGCATCCAGATTTTGGGAAGTAATGCCCCCTGCTATTCTGCATTCATCAGATCACCTGGAATAATGTGTCTGTGTCTGGTTCTTGATAGCACAGTTCAAGAAGAATATTGACAAGCTGAAATATGTCTAGAGGATAAACAAGATGTCCAAGGGCCTGGAAAGTCCTTGTAGTGTTGTGTAGTGTTGTAGTGTTATGGTTTGAATGTTGGACCATGACTGGAGACCAGTATTTGAGTCCCCACTCAGCCATGGAAATTCATCAGGGGAATTTCAGGCAAGTCACGCTCTCTCAGTCTCAGAGGGAGGCAAAGGCAAATTTCCCCTCTGAACAAATATTGTCAAGAAAACCCTGTGAAAAAGATCACCTCGGGATCGCCATAAACTGGAAACAACACAACAACAAGCAATTGGAGCAGCAATTAAGAGATGATATTGATAGTCAACTTCCAGTATTTGAAAGGGTGTGATACAGAAGACAGAGTGGCTTGTTTTTGTCTGCTCCGGAGATCAGGATACAAATCAGTGGATTTGAGCTTCAAGAAAAGAGATTCCACCCAAACATTTGGAAGAACTTCCTGACAATAACAGCGGTTAGACAGTGGAATGAAAAGCCTCACAGGGCCGTGTATTCTCCGAGTCTTTGAACAGAGAGGATGAATGGACCATCTCTCAGCAGCGCTTTAATTACGTACTTCTGTATTGCAGAGATTCAGCTATATTACCCTTAAGGTCTCTTCCAAATCTATGATTCAAAACAGGCACCAAAGACTTCAGTAAAGACCAACCCACCCAATTAATGAAGGCACATCTGATCAACTAGTTCCACAACTATGTATCTCATTTTAGAAATTGGGCACCATTTTCTCAGGACCACATCCCTCTGCATATTCGACCTTTGTTGTTGGTGCATGATTTCAAGTTGCTTGCAACTTATGTCAGCCCTAAGGTGAACTTATCATGGGGTTTTCCTGACAAGATTTGTTCAGAGCAGATTTTCCTTTGCCTTCCTCTGAGGCTGAGACAGTGTGACATACCCAAGGTCACACAGTGGGTTTCTGTGGCTGACCAGAGATCTAAAACCTTGTTTTCCAGATCCTGGTCCAGTGCTCAAACCACTACACCACACTAACTCTCATCACACTTCAGCCTTCAGACATGTAAAATAATAAGTTATTATATAGGTGTGTGTGCTGAATGACAGTTTACACTGGGCAACTGTATCCATATTGGCTTGGATAGGCTTTGTGGAAAATTAAAGGTCCTGTGGCAAATTAAAAAACAAAACAAAACAAAAAGTCAGAACTTGGAAAAGTTGCCCTTTGGACTAGAACTCTCAGAATTCCCTCGCCAGTGACCGTATTGGCTGAGGATTCTGGGAGGCATCGTTAAAAAGTAATTTTTCTAAACAGTGCTATTTTGGTAGTAAGATTTTTTGGACTGGAGGTTCACTTCCTAGGAGGCATGAAATGATATCCTAAACTGATACGAGTGACTGCAAGCAGAGAAATCGGAAAGAAATGAAAATGGACTGCAAGCAGAGAAATCAGAAAGAAATGAAAATAGACAAAATAAATCAGTGTCAAGTCGCCTGTTGACTTATGGTGACTCCATACATTTCGTAGAAGTTTTTAGGCAAGGAATATTCAGAGATGGTTTTACCAGTTCCTTCTCTGCACTAAAGCCTACAGCACCTGGTAACCACTGGCAGTCTCCTATCCAAGTCCTAACCAGGGCCAACCCTGCTTAGCTTGCCAGATCAGAATGAAACTGGTTGCTTTCGAGTATTTAGGCACACTAAACCTTAAATCAGGGCTAGCAGACCTGAGATACTTCGAGCACTGTTGAGTCACAGCTCCCTTCCTGCCTGCCCATTGCCCATGGTGTCTGGGGTCAACAGAAACTGAACTTCAACAGCATCTGGAGGGCCACAGGTTCCGCAGCCCAGCTTGAAATGCATGTAAAACCACAGCAACAATTATACATAAACATAAGCTTGAACCAAATTGCCGAAGTTTGCACTTTTTGCCTCTTCCTTTCCCTCTGACTACACTACTTAACATTCCCTCCAATACACTCAGTCCTTAGGAAAGCACCTCTAAGCATACAATAAATCGGACTTTAACCCACAGAAGTTTATGTCACGCTTCTGTCTCTGAGATGATGCAAAACTGTGTTGTTTTTCGGTATATAAGCTTTTCTATCTGCTGCAAAGGAGACAGGACTGGTAGAACTGAGTATCTGGATCTCTGTCTACTACTTTGTACAAGCAGGAAACCTGTGATGAAGACAGACTCCTTGAACATATGCAAAGAAACCTTCCATATAATACATTTATAGTGCTGTGATTCCACCTCAATGGCCACGGCAACATCCTATAGAATCCTGGGACTTGTAGTTGAGGGCAAGATATTTAAAACGCTACCCAGGCAGCACTAACACCTCACCCAGGATTCCACTGGTGTTGCCACGGCAGTCAGCGTGGAATCATAGTGCTTTAATTGAGTAGTGTGAAAGTATCCGAAGTCTCTTCCCACCTAGAGCTTGGAACAGTTCCATTTTGGAATACAGTTCCCAGAATCCCTGGCTGACATGGCCACTGGGAGTTAGAGTTAAACGTCAAGAAAGAAGGAAAAGAAAGGAAAGGAAGAAAGAAATTTTCCACAAGCTCTGACAACATTCAGCAACTACAATATTGAGTCCCCCACCCCACATCTGTGTTTCATAAAAAACCAAAAACGATTAGGAAGGGATGCTATATGAATACATTTGAAGGGAGTAATGGAATTTCTTAATGCACGCACTACACTAATTCGAGCACTTGGACGGGCAGGAGCAAAATCCAAGCTCCAGGCTCAAACGCCTCTCCAGATGCTGCTTTAGAGTTGAGCTCCTCTGAGAACGCGCAGAGCGCCTTTTCTCTGCCTGGCCACAAGGCGACGCTCCCAGATCCCGAGATGCTCGCGCGAGCCAATCCGCTTTTCGAGACTGGTCCGCCCCCTAGCCCTCTGAGCACGTGCAGAGGAGCCCCGGTGCCTCTGAGCATACACAGAATCCCAACGGGGGACGCAGGGCCGTGCGTCGCGTGGGAACGCCCTCTCACAGACAGACCCCCCCTCCCGTCCAAGAAACCCCCGGTCCCCAGCCCCGCGCTCCCCCGCTCCCCCCGGCCGCCGACGGCGCTACTCACAGGGTGACGGTGCCGTTGGGCAGCGAGCGGGGCGCCGGCGGCTGGGCGAGCTCTTCCCCGCTGCAGCTGACCCTCCTCCGGGCCGGGGCCAAGCCCTTGGGCCGCTCGCCCACGCACTTGCAGCCCCGCAGCTGGACGGGGCAGCTGCGCGTCCCCCCGGAGCACCACAGCGCCGCCAGCAGGACCCCGACGGCCGCCCAGAGCATCCTCGACGGCGGCGGCGGCGGCGGCGGCGGCGCTTCCCGGCAGCCCCGTCCGGAGCCCATCAGCCCATCCTAGGCGCGGGGGCCGCCCCCCGCCCGTCGCCAGCCTCGCGGGCGGGGGGGGGAGGCGGAGGCGGAGGAGAGCCCGAGCGCCGCCGGGATCCGGGACGCGACGTCAGGAGGCGCCGGACGGGCGCTGCTGGCATGAGCCGGGCGAGCCTCCGCCGGGGCGCTTCCCGGCCGTCACGCCGCCCGCGAAGGGCTCGGAGGCGCGGAGCCGGCGCGGAGAGGGGCTGCCCCCGACGGCCACCGCCCCGCCGCCGGGGCGTCGCGCTGCATGGCCGGCCGGGCGCGCCGCGGGCTCGGGGGACGTCCGGCGGCGCCGGCGCTCGGGCAGGGCTGGAGCGGGCGGGCCGGGCGGCCGTGGCTCGGGGCCCTCCCCTCGAGCGCCTGCCCGGCCGGCCGGCCGCCCTGCCCGCCGCGCGGCCCTAGCGCCGCCCGCCGCCGCCGGCGAGTCGAGCCCTTGCCACACGGCGCCGACGTAACGCCGCGATTCCGCGTTCACCCTCCTGTGGAACTGCGGGGCGTGCCGCTTACGGGGGCCAAGGAACGCTCCGGCACGGGCATTGAGAGAGGTCAAGGGAGAAAGCGCAAAAGCCGGCTCCCCGTTAAACACTGAGAGAACGAAGATCACCACCACCGCTGCTTGATGTAATTTCAAAGCAGATAAAGAAGACGTCAAAATAATCAAAGACTTTTTATACCTCGGCGCAGTCCTACATCAAAATGGAAACTGGAGTCAAGAAATCGGAAAAAGGACTAGGGGTCTTTCCACACTACACTGCGATGGTGCTGTTACTCCACTTTCCAACATCCTGTGGAATTCTGGAGTTTGTAGTTTCCTGAGGCCAAGGAGCTCTCTGGCTGAGAATTCTAAAGGCCCCTCCCCAAACTGCAAACCCCAGGATTCCACAAGATGTTGAAAGTGGAATAATGGCACTATAACAGTGCAATGCAGAAATGGCCTTGGACTCTGTTTGGGAAGGGCTCCATCTGGACTCAAGCCCTTTTTCCCCTTCCCATGCAAGTGTTAAATAAGCTCCTTTTCCTTCAACCTCCTTTTCTTCTTTTTCATTAAGCCTTCAGTCCTGGGCGGAAACTAAAATTAAATACATGCGATTGGGGTGAAGCCCCTGTGCTCCGGATTCACACTAGCCTCAGGGGTGAAGTTGGAACCATTCTGGACTTCTGATTATGAAGGACTGCTAAATACGAAGTAGTCTGATGTACAGTTGGCCCTCTGCATTTGTGGGTTTCACTTTTGTGGACTTGAGGATTCACGGATTATTTGCTGTCACCTCTGCTGCCTCCCTATGCCATTTTTAATAGGGACGGCAAGTCTTGCGAGACTGAAACTGCGAACAAGGCTTGTAAGTCCCTATTAAAAATGGTGTGGCTCAGCAAAGGAGGTGGCCGTGAGCCCCACCAGTCACCCACTTCTGCCTTGTGAAGGAACCCTGATGCCTCAAAGGAATCTATGGTGGGTTGAATATGGTGATCGCACTTTTTTTTGTGTTAAATATGGTTTGGGAGGACCTAGAGTTATTCACAGTTTTCCCACTTTCATAGGGGTCCTGTGCCCCCAATCCTAGCCAATGTGGAGGGATTACTGTGGTCTCAACAGATCTATTGACAAGTTGGACTCTGTTTGGGAAGGGCTCCATCTGGACTCTAGTCTTTTTTTCCCCCCTTCCCATGCAAGTATTAAACAAGCCCCTCTCCCTACCTTTCTTCCTTCAACCCCCTTCTTTTTCATTAAGCCTCACTCTTAGTCATAGAATCATAGAAACATAGAGTTGGAAGAGATCACAATGGCCATTGAGTATAACCTTCTGCCATGAAGGAACCAAAACTCAAAGCACCCCTAGCAAATGGCCATCCAGCCTCTCTTTAAAAACCTCCAAAGAAGATGAGTCCCTCACACTCCAAAGGCAGCCTATTCCAATGTCGAATGGCTCTGACTGTCAGGAAGTTCTTCCTAATGTTTAGGTGAAATCTCTTTTCCTGTCATTTGAATCCATTGCTCTGTGTCCTAATTTCTGGAGCAGCAGAGAACAAGCTGGCTCCCTCCTTGACATGACATCCTTTCAAATATTTAAACATGGCTATCGTGTCACCTCTTAACCTTCTCTTCTGCAGACTAAACGTACCTGGCTCCCTAAGCCTTTCCTCGTAGGGCTTCGTGGCTTCCAGGCCCTTCACCATTTTGGTCGCCCTCCTCCGGACGCGTTCCAGCTTGTCAACATCCTTCCTGAACTGTGGTGCCCAGAACTGGACACAATATTCCTGGTGAGGTCTAACCAAAGCAGAATAAAGAGGAATTATTACTTCCATTGATCTTGAATCCTTGTCCTTTACTGAAACTAAAGTGATTGGGGTGAACCGCCTGTGCTCCAGATTCACACTACCCTCTGGGGTGGGATTGGAACAGTTCTGGACTTCTGAGTAGGAGGGACTGGTAAATAGAAAGTAGTTTGACGTACAGTTGGCCCTCCACATTTTCCGGTTTCACTTTCACAGATCTGATTATTTGGGAGTTTCTCCAACCCCTGCACCCCCCGCTCCTCAGGAGCTTCTTTTCCAGGGGAACCTTCCTTCTCCTGGGCTCTGATCAGGCTTTGCAAACCTTTAATAATCTGTCTCTGGTCCTCCTCCTTCTCCACCCGCTGCTGACTGGCCAGCTAAGGACAGCTTGCAGCCCAGTTTCTCAGCACGACAAACCCTCTCCCAATCCCCCCGCACACCCAGGGAAGGAGATGGGCAAGTGAGAGGAAAGTGGGAGGAAATATAGGGCCACTATCCTTTCTCTCTCCTTTCCCTGAGGTAGTTTGGACCCTGGGTGCCTGCTCTCCCCACCGTACCTCGACCAAACCACCAAAAGGGTAAAAAGGGCATACATATCACTTCCAGCTTCCCAAAGAATGGTACTTTATGATTGCTTAATATACTTCTGCAAAGTTCAGTTTAAAAAACCCTTTAACAATATAATCTTATTCATCATCTACAAGATTGGTTTCTTAAAGTAATAATAGTAATAGTAATAGTAATTAATTATTTATTTATTTATTTATTTATTACCCGCCTCTCCCCAAGGCTCAAGATGTGGTAAAGTCGGCCCTCTGCATTTGCTAAGGTTAGGGGCACAGGACCCCTGCAGAAGTGGAAAAACTGCAAACATCAAAATGTGTGTGTGCATATCTATAAGAAGGGGGGCAAGGCGTGGTAGGGAGACGAGGAACCCAGGGTCCAAACCAAGTCAGGGAAAAGAGAGGGACGTGGGGGTAGGTTGGCATAGTGGTCCTACATTTTCTCTCTCACACTGATCTCCTTCCTTGGGTGTGTGGGAGGCATCAGGAGCGGGTTTGTTGTGCTAAGAAATCAGAGTGACAGCCATCCTTACCTGGCTGGGCAGCTGCTGATGGAGGAGGAGGAGGAGGAGGAGGAGGACCAGGGGTGGACTTTTAAAGGGATCAGAGCTGCCACGAGGAAAGGTTCCCCTGGAAAAGAAGCCTTTGAGGTGTGAGGGCAGGCGTTGGAGAAACTCACAAATAAATCTGAGGAAGTGAAACCCTCAAATGTGGAGGAGGATTGACTGCAATATAATTACCTTTTACTTTGTTAAATGTAGTAATGCTATGATATAGAAAATGTAATGTTCTACAATAACATTTCTAGCGATATTATTCAAATACTACTCCTGAA
Source organism: Cyclura pinguis (assembly GCA_030412105.1). NCBI lineage: Eukaryota > Metazoa > Chordata > Lepidosauria > Squamata > Iguanidae > Cyclura > Cyclura pinguis. The sequence continues at coordinate 11,261,845 of CM059605.1, forward strand.
TATTTCCCCACAACACCTCTAAGAAACATTATATCCTTCTCCCATTGTTTCATGTTACGTGCAATTCTTGATGTTCATTGTCATTTGATTTCCTAATCGTAGGAAATTTCATAGCACGTGGTCGTCTTTTCTAACTGCATATTTGTGTGTCCAGCTGCACACTTAAAAAAAAAAAACCCTGCCAAGTCTTCTGAGAATTGTGGGATGCTTGTGAAACTGCTGTCCTGTTCAACTTTCTTCTTTAAGACCAACTTTATCTCTGAAGATTCGTGATTTCACTGATACAAGTATCCTCCATCAGTGAAGATCACAACCATTCCTCACAAAATTACTGCTAAAAAAATAGAGTCCCCTCTCCGTGGCTTCAGGAGGAATCCATTTTCTAAAAGCCCATAGTAATCTAGAACATAGGGTGTCGTTACATGGCCTGCCAGATGTTGGACTGCAACTTTCCGGAAACCTATTCAACATAGTGAATGATAGGAAATGCTGAAAATTAGAATATGGCTACATGTTTCCAATCCCTGCCCTGTGTTGTGTCTTATTTTTAATTTCTCTTGGTTCATCGAGAGTCTGCTCATTAGATGAAGTATGACTTCATCCACACTTTCCAGATGTCCTGATTTGGCAAGGACAATCCTGGTGAATCCTCTGCCATCCCGCTTTCTCAGCTGTTTTTAAAGTGTCCCAGTTTCTCTTTCCTTCTCCCATTTTCCCCCTTTTGCCCTAGATTACTTCCTTTGCTGCAACCTGAATTCAAATTGCAAAAGTAGCTCACACTCAGTTAACAGGGCAGCAGGGACAGGATAGGAGAAGAAGAGGAGGAATCTATCCCTTCCCAGTGGGCTCAAGCAAACACAAATTACTGCAGCCTCTCCTAGTTTCTGTGTCCTTCATTTATGACTTTTTCCATCTTTACTCCACTTTGATGTTGCTTAGCCACACATGTCCCAGTTTTCATCTGTGAACAGTTGAAAAGTTTCATCTGGGTTCTGGTGGAAACCAGGAGGTTTGCCAAGATGATATAATGTTCAACCTTTAAAGATCTCTGAGTGATTAACTGGACCCAGCTGAATTAGTATGTTGTTTTGTAATAAAAATGGATTGAGTGTTTTTGTCTTAATCTCTGTTTTATTAGAGGAAGCCTCTGGTTCTAAATGCAGCACTTAACTGTTTGGTTACTGCTGCTAATTATTGCTTATTGATTTTGGACTAGGATACTGGATGTAGAACCAGCAACTTCCCCAAATAATTCACACATACGTAACAACTCAAATGAATGGTTCTACAGCAAATCAAGCCTGAACTCTCCCTAGGAACCAAGAGGACTAAATTGAGGCTGTCATACTTTGGTCATATCATGAGAAGACATGACTCACTAGGGCCATTTCGACACTACACTGTAATAGTGCTATTATTCTGCTTTCAACATCCTATGGAATCCTGGGGTTTGCAGTTCAGGGAGAAGCATTTAGAATTCTCAGCCAGAGAACTCTTTGGCCTCAGTAAACTACAAACCCCAGAATTCCATAGGATGTTGAAAGTGGAATAATAGCACTATAAAGGTATAGTGCAGCAATGGCCTAGAAAGACAATAAAGCTTGGCAAAGAAGAGAAAGACTGCATTATAGATGGATAGACTCAACCAAGGAAGACACATCCCCGAATCTGTAAGACCTGAGAAAGACAGTTGAGGAGAGGGTGACTGGGAGGTCTCCAGAGGGTTGCCAGAAGTTGAAGTCGACTTGACTGCAGTTAACAACAACAACATAACAACTATAAAGAGGCAGGTTTATTTCCAAAATGCAGGTATATAAAGAAGAGACTATGCAGATAACTAGCTTAGGAATATAATTAGGTAGAAAATAAATTAAGGCTATCTTAATTGTACACAGATACCAAATGCATGTGCGTCACAGGAAAAGGATGTCAGGGTCAGAACATGAGGACGTGAAGATGAAGACAAGGAGGTTTGATCTACTTTTATATCAAAAGTGCATAGCAATTGGCGGAGTCCAATTAACCAATCACAGAACTAGAGGTTTGGACGTAAAAGTATCTTGAGGAGAAGTTAGAATAAGAAAATGATAAATTGCAATTGACTTAAGGGTCCGTCTGCACTACACTGCTATAGTGCAATTATTCCCCGTTCTACATCCTATGGAATCCTGGGGTTTGCAGTTTAGGGAGGGGTATTGAGAATTCTCAGCCAGGGAGCTCTTTGACCTCAGTAAACTACAAACCTCAGAATCCCACAGGATGTTGAAAATGGAATGATAGCACTATAGCAGTGTAGTCCAGAAAGGCCCTAAGAAAAGCTCAGTCTATCATTAGAGGTATAAATCAGAATATGGGCCTCTCATCACCGTATATGTGTGCCTGGCTTACCTAATGCCACAAGTCCCTTGTGTCATTAACAAAATATTCCCATGACAATACTAGATTGGCTTCTCTTGCCCTCTCTCACACTTCCCTACCGCACCTTCATTTGCCATTTCTGGATATTTCCTCTTCCTCTGGCGTGACCATGTGGTGTGCATTACTGCTGTGACATTGTGGACTGCAAACTGTTGGTTGTACCTGTGGGGCAGCAAGAAACAAAACAGTGCCGCACATCAAACTTGTCATCTTCAACAGCTGTATGTCAAACCTGTCATCCTCGTCCCCTCCAGATTGTATCATATTTCAAACTTAATCTGTGTGTGCACAGAACTGTCTCACTGCTTATATTTTGAGATAGCTGAACATCTCAAGACATTATATGCTGGATTCCAATGTCCACGTCTGAACACAGCACTCTTCAAATGCGCTATGCACAATGACTCAGTTCTATGAGCTAAAAAAGGGAAAGTGCTGTGATCTTCTCCTACTTCTTCCTTCATGCCATTCTAAACACTATCGGAGCCACCATTAACACATCCCTGCCCTTTCCTCTGTTCGAGCGGTGTCCAAAATACAGTGGCAGCATTCTCTGCAAGCCAAACAGGATGGCCTTTGCAATATCCCAGAGGATGCTGGTCATTGCTCCCTCCAGAATGCTTCTGCCATTGCTATTCAGACTCCTCTCAGCCGTGCCTCCACCATTTCCTGCCCAATCACCTCTCAAAACCCTTTGGCTCCACAGATCCCAGAAGGAACCGAAATGTGAAACCCCTCTCCCAGCCCAGCCCTGCCTGAGGATTACAGTTCAAACACTGTTTCCCAAAGGGCTTGAGATCTGTGTGTAGTCCAGGTTCCTTTCAACTCTCTCCAAACCCTCTCAACCCGTTCCCAGATAAACACTGAGTCCAATCCGTTGGAACCCTTCTCCAGCAAAGGCAAACAGAAAGGTGACTTACGCGATGTTGTAATAACACTGGGCTCACAATTATCAAAAGGGCTTGACGTTTCTCAAAGCAACGCCGCTTGGAAAACACTCTCGATTCATTTAGAACACTGAGCCAGAGATTGTCAAATTAAAAATAATAATGCCCAGTTCTCTGTACTGTGCCACTTCAAGACTGCAAGCCAAAGAGGGACAGCCATTTGCATGCTGAAAATTTTCTGCATAAAAAAACCTAGATGTCAGAGGATGAAGCTCTTGGTGTAACTTTTCCCCAACATTAACTAGTACTTATAAGTTGCCTACTTTTTCATAAGTGCTGTGCAGATTCTAAAAAATAACATACTCTCTGCCTGTTGGGGGATATCATATGCATTAACGAACTTTGTTTTGGTGGTGGTAGTTATGGTGTGCCTTCAAGTTGTTTCCAACTTATGGCGACCTAAGGGGAACCTATCACCAGGTTTTCTGGGTCTGAGAGTATGTGACATGCCCAAAGTCACCCAGTGGGTTTCCATTGTCAGGTGGGGAATCAAACCCTGGACTCCAGGTTTGCAGTCCAGTGCTCAAACCACTACATCATGCTGCTTTCTTCTTACTTTTAATCATGGCAGCATCTTATTAGTAACTTATGCCATCATAAATCTTATTTTTGGTTACTGTAGAGCTTGGAATTCTCTATCAACTTCACACAGTGACCGACACACACACACACACATGGAGAATGAGAAATGGATGGAGTCATCTATTAGCTACATCTATAAGCTATTCTTCTTCTTCTTTTTAAGTATTCCATGCATCTTATGGAATCCTGGGATTTTCAGTTTAGGAGAACTGAGAATATTCAGCCAGAGAGCTACAGTGCCTCATTGCTTTTTTAAAAAATTTTATTTTTATTAAAAGTATTAACATCCATAAAATTAAAAAAAAATCAAAGGAAAAAATGTAATGAAAGTAGTTGAAAAAGGTTGAGTACAAACATTTCTGGCGCAATGACATATACTTTACAAAATTACATTCACTTTTTTAACGCTGATACATTTTTAACTCATATTTCCCTTTCTTTTTTCTTTTTATATACATTTCAGTTGAAACAGAAAAGAAAAAAATATATAAATAATTTTTTCCTTTCCCCCTTTCCTTCTCATTCTCCTTTTTAAAGGAACGGGGAAAAAAAGTTCCCTCCTTCCTACCCAAACTTGAAATCTATTTCACTATCTGTTACTTACACTTCCTTCCCTTTATAGTAATCTCAAACAAATACTGAATAGTCTTCTCAATTTCATGGGTTTTCTCCTGGTTCCATGGAACTTATTTGTCTAATTCATGATGTTATTTCAGAAGCAACTGTAAATATCACTGAAATTCATCAACAGTCAATGTCATATAAATAAAAACATTATGTCTACTTTAACCTTATTTTTGACTTATTTTAACCAGATCTAACAGTATCTAATCTAAAATTGAATTACACCAATTATATTTGAGAAATTTCCAAACTGGAAACCATTTGTTTTTTTATTTTATCCGCTTTCCCTCTTATCCTGCATGTACAAAGGTCTTTTTCCTTCATTTCTATAATTTTTGTTATCCATTGTTCTAATGTGGGAGTGTCCTTTTTCTTTCCATCAGCTAGCCAGAAGTAGTCTGGCAGCCGTAATCAAATAAAGGAAGATTCTCCAATATTTTCTTACAGATATCAGATCTATATTTTGTAACATATTTAACAGAAACAATTTGGGAACCTGTGGGATTTGTATCTCAAAGATTTTCATAATTGTATCACATATCTGCTTCCAAAATTTGTTTACCTTTGGGCAACTCCATCACATATGGTGGCATGTCCCCACCTTCTCTTGGCATTTCCAGCATTTATTGTCATGTGTCTTGTACATTCTATCAATCTTTGCTGGTGTCAGGTACCACTTATATAGCATCTTCAGGTAATTTTCTTTCAAATCTTGTGATAATGTAAATTTATGTGACAATTTCCAAAATCTTTCCCAGTGTTCCAAAAGAATTTCACTACCTACATTTCTCGCCCAAGAAATCATTGTATCTTTAACTACTTCATCTTCTGTGCTGTAGCTCAGGACTAGTTTATATAATTTAGACATAGTGTGAGTCCAGTGTTGAGAGCTCCACATCTGATGATAAAATGTCTTTATGAAGCCAGGCACCCACTCCAATTCGAGGTTCTGCTTGTGAGAAGGAAACAGCTCCCAAACCTAGTCAGGTGGAGAAAGCTAGCTTGTGAGAAGACCGACCTAGACCTAGAAAAAGGAGGAAGCAAAGGGGAAGAGAAAAACAAAATGTGGCAGCACCTTTAAGACTAACTGGAGCTTTTGGGGATTTAAACCCACTTCTTCAGACACAGTACAGAGCAATATTAAAGTGTCAGGTATAAAAGCATATTTACACAATTGTGAGAGTGGGACAGAATGTAATAGGATCCAGAAAGACGCAGATCATATTCCTTGCCCTAAGTTTTAAAAATGATTACAAGTGATAAATCTGTACACTCTCCCTAGAGTTTCATTACAAATCTAGGGGAATTTAAATATCTTTTAGGAAAATGAAATTTGCCAAGATATCCAATTTTGTAACAAAAAGAACATGAATTGTGGTGGAAACCCCAGTACGCAACCCTCATTTTCGTGTGTGTGTGTGTGTGTGTGTATGTGTGTAGGGGGGTTTAGCTTTACTGTATGTTTTCTGTAACCGTTAGAAAAAGTCAAGGAAGACACTGGCGCTTCAAATACCCATGCCTTCTTGCTTACTGGTTTGCAGTTAACTCACTAATTCAGTCAATGAGTTATTCATCCACTAGATTTTTATAATAATTTCCTCTAATTCTGTTATGTGACCTCCAATTACCCTTGGAAAGGAAAAAACTAAGAAAGCCAGACTAGTGACTGGTATTAATATTATGCCTCCCATTTTGCCCCACTATTATAAGAAAATAGTTAGTTCTCTTCTGAAGACTGAGGCCATTTCCGCACTAGCCTGTTATAGTGCCATTATTTCACTTTTTGTATGGAATCCTGGGGTTTGCAGTTTAGGGAGGGGCCGGCTGGCCCCTCCCTAAACTGCAAACCCCAGGATTCCATAGGATATTGAAAGTGGAATAATAGCACTATAACAGGCTAGTGCGGAAATGGCCTGAGAAATTGAACTGCTCCTATGCTTGGAATAGTCTGCAGCTACTGAGCTTGCTATATGGATACCGTCTTGAAACATTATTACCTCTAGATCATAAATATTGTGGTCATCCTCCTAGACTGAATTGTTACCAGGCTGTGACGTAGTAGTTCCTATTGGTCTATTGGTTGGAAAAGCAGAGTCCAACAGAATCCCAGAAGTACTCCTGCTGCCACCTACTGGTTGGAGCGTTACTGTGTTGCACCCCATCTGTTTTTTCGTGCACTGTCTGGAACACAGACACTGGTTCATGAAACTCATAAGTGAGCTCATTTGCACTGGTAAGAAATGGTGCGGCTGGGGAGAAAGAAGGAAATCTGTTGGAATCTTGCTTTGTGCAAGGCTTTTTAATAGTCTGTTTCTCCTCTTCCTCTCAAATTTTCTTCCTTGACTGGGAGAACGTTGGAGGCTTTATTTGTGCAGATATTTACTAGCAATTGTTCATCATCCCCTTCAGGACTTCGGCAAACCTTTCCTTATCCAACTGGCCTGGAATCAGACTTTCATTTTGGACCAGTTGTTGCAGTATCTTCTCCAGTTGTTACCTGTACACATCATGGTGGGCTGCATGAAGCCTCAGGGCTGTTTCTGATGCCCTCTAGCACCTCCCACCCAGTTTTATTTTACAAAAACAGACATCACACCCACATTCTCCAACATTTCACAGGTGAAATCTGGGACCCTACTGTTTCAAGCAGAGGAACTCTGGAATTTACTGAGTTTAGGACAGCCTGACTGGGAAGGGCAGGACTCTGTCTCCTCTTCTCCTTGCTAAATTTATTGAGTGCAAACTACTTTTTCACTATAAACCCAGACTGAACCAACGCAACCAAGGATGAAGGGGGAAATTGGGAGGAGGAGAAACTGGGACATTTTGAAAGCGGAGAGAAAGTAGAACAGCAAGGATGAACTGAGGCTGTCCCTGCCAAATCAGGACATTCGGAGGGTATGCATGCCCCTTAGTGATTTTTCCACATCTCTCTCCCCACAGCTCCATGCCAGGTCAGCACAATCTGGCGCAAAGCAGCATGCGGCCCTTTTCCAGAGAGTGGTTGCAAAAAGACACAAGCATCCCAAACACATTTTTTTTATTTATATTTTTTAAAAAACTTTTGGCTTGCACGCTGGTTGGGGGAAAAAAAGGCCTCCCCCAGAGAGGCTTAAAGACGTATTGAGATTGGCCCCAGGGTGAGATTAACCCCATTTTTAGTTTTAATTCCGGTCACACAAAGAGGTGCCAGGTTGGCTATGGGGCACTGCTTCTGTAACTTTAATCCTGAAAAGACTGTGGAGTAGAACAAGGTATCATAAACCTTCATCAAACTGCAGAAAGTTTACCTGTCTTCCCTTGCCTTCCAAACGCAACATTCAGCTACAGCTCTTCGCTTCCAATATGGTTATTATCTTGCTGATAGAGAGGGAGGAAGTAGTACAGAGGTGCTTGCAAGAAGAGCAGAAACAAGCATTCTCTGCTCCCACCCCGGCTTCACTAATGGAGCACGTAACAGAAAAGGCTCAAGGTCCCATGGGAAGACAATGTGGCCACCCAACCCTCAGCAATTGTACATCAGCTTGAAGCATCAACTGTTATCAAGCGGTGTATGACATCGATAGTTGTCTCAGACTCTGGAAGCCATCCTATACGGCTCATCATAGCATAGTAAGCCTACCTGGGGACCTACACTAGGCTAAGCCATATACGCCTTCCAACTTACTGAACAGCCTGTGAAGTCCCCTCCAAAGCTATTCTGTGCTTCTTGGAAAGCAGATAGGATAACAAAAGTTATCTGGTTGCATATCCATAGCCAAATGTGAAATTATTCCAGTAGCACCAAGGATCAGAATGGAGACTGCAGTCAGGAAATCAGAGGAAGACTAGGACTTAGAAGGGCAAATAGGACGAAGCTAGATAAGATCCTAAAGTGCAAGTATGTATCACACAAGTCAGGATTGTCCAAGCCATCTTATTTCCAATTTCTTCGTGTGGTTGTGAAAGCTAGACAGTAAGGAAAGCTGATAGGAAGAAAATCTACCTCTTTAAAATGTGGTGCTGGAGAAGAGTTCTATGGATACTCCAGACTGCTAAAAAGACAAATGAATGGGTTCTAGAACAAATCAAGCCTGAATTCTCCCTAGAAACCAAGATAACAAAACTGAAGCTGTTGTACTTTGGCCATATCTTGAGAAGACATGACTCAGTCGAAAAGGCAATGATGTTTGGTAAAGTAGAAGGCAGTAGGAAAAGAGGAAGACTGCATTACAGATGGATAGAGCCTATCAAGGAAGACACATCCCTTGAATCTGCAAGAGCTGAGCAGGGCGGCTGATGATACAGTGACCTGGAAGTTTGTCATTCACAAGTCGAAGTCAACTTGACAGCAGTTAACAACAAGCACCAAGGCCTTTGGAGGACCCCAGTGGACCTCAGCATTGATGTCATTATTTTGTCTTTTGCCATGAAGATGTAGCCAGATACTTCTGCAAGGCTGTTCAATATGTCTGGAAAAGGGACTGCGTGCATATGTTCCTAACAAAATGCCAGCCTCTGGTACTTGTCAATCCTTCATCTTCCTGATGACCAATAAAAGCAGCATCTAGTGTTGCTTCCCAAAAGAAATGCATCCTTGGTGCTACTGAATAAACAATCTCTCCCTCAGACCACTACAAAGATGGGCAGGTTCCTGTATTGTAGGCCAGAAACTATACTTCAAGAGAACAGTTCCAAAATATCACTATTTTGTCAACGGCCAACACATACCTGTCACTGTCAGAACTTTCTGCATCTGTGTTGTCACAGCTTCTATCTGAAGTTTTAAAAGAGAATGACACAGCACTAAACAACATCTCTCACTATCCCCAGTTAGCAGTGTAGCATGCAGTTTAGCTCCGTTTGGACTCTCTTTCATAGTACGTGAGTGGATGCATAGCGTTAACGCTAGTAGTTTGACTTCATGTTCTTTCGCCGTAAAGAGATAAACTATCGTGTTCCCTAAGGCCCAAAGCAATTGTGACATAGGAAATGCATTGTTAGGTCTCCCGATATTCTAACTATAAACTGGCTGCAATCTCTAATTTGTGCCAAAATAGTAGATGTAGGTCCTTGGGGAAGTGGGGTTTAGCCCTTTCCCATGTTATTGTTGCTGTTGTGTGCCTTCAAGTCCTTTCCAACTTACACAGACCCAAAGATGAAGCATTCAGGGGGCTTTCTTGGGCTGAGAGTGTGTCACCCAGTCGGTTTCCACCACCAAGCGGGGAATCAAACTCTGACTTCTGGGGTTGTGGTCCAATGCTCAAACCACTACTTCACGCTGGCTCTCTTCCCATGCCAATTCTCTGACCAAAACCACTTCCTCATCGATAAACAGTTTTTAGCCCCGTGGATCAATAAAAGGCCTGCCTTTTTGTTGAAAGTCTGAAAATATCTTGAGGGGGATGGACTAGCAGTGGTGCAGTCAATTAATGGTAGTTTCTGGATATACTGGACTTACCCTTTCCCTTTAGATGGCAATGTGTATTTCACGGACAGAACTGTGTGACCTTTTAATTGCTGCGGGAAGACAATTTCCATTTTCCACCGTGAATCCTATCTTGGGAGAAAGGTGAGCTATAAATTCAGTAAACAAATAAGTGCTGTGTCGGCCAGAGCAGAGGGGGATTGCACTTCCGACACAGCTGAAGGGCTACCATCTCTGCTTACCCAGCCATGCTGTGTTTAAGGACTCACCTGCTCATTATGCTGGGTGGGCCCTGGACTTCTGCCCCCGAGTTTTAACCTGTTGGTACCACTGGAGATTTAAGGGTGACTGCTGAGAGAAGAAAACAAAGAGAAAAGAAAACAAAGGACTCTTTGGGGAGTTTGGCTCCTACAATACCTGTTGGTCAAACTGGCTGGGGCTGCTGGGAGTTGAAATCCAAAACATCCGGAGGACCAAAGTTTGGGAATCATTGTCCCACTCCCTGGGAAATGTAATTTTTTTGGACTACAGCTCCCAGAATCCCCCTTCCAGCATTCAATCCAGGAAAACACATCCTCTGAATCTGCAAGACCTGAGCAGGGCAGCTGATGATATGGTGACTTGGAGTTTCGTGCTGGCGGGGTGATTCTGGGAGCTGCAGCCCAAAAATGGTGCTGGCTGGGAGATTCTGGGAGTTGTAGTCCAAAAACAGTGCTGGCTGGGGTATTCTGGGAGCTGTAGTCCAAAAAAATAGTGCTGCCTGGGGGATTCTGAAAGCTGTAATACAAAAAAAATAGTGCTGGGGGCATTCTGGGAGCTACAGTCCAAAAAATAGTGCTGGCTGCGGGATTCTGAAAGCTGTAATACAAAAAAAATAGTGCTGGGGGCATTCTGGGAGCTACAGTCCAAAAAATAGTGCTGGCTGGGGGAGTCGGAAAGCTGTAGCCCAAAACACTGTTCCCTCCTAGGAGGAGTGCCAGAAGCACCTTTCCTCCTCCACTCAGGCCATTTCCACACTGCACTGTTATAGTGCTACTATTCCACTTTCGACATCCTGTGGAATCGTGGGGTTTGCAGTTGAGGGAGGGGCATTTAGAATTCTCAGCCAGAGAGCTCTTTGGCCTCAGTAAACTACAAACCCCAGAATTCCACAGGATGTCGAAAGTGGAATAATAGCACTATAAGAGCCTGGTGTGGAAACGGTCTCAGTTTCCCCTCCGCAGTTCAGCGCCGGACACAACCGCCTTCCGCAACCGGGTGCTGGAAGCGAATTCCGCGCCTCTCTGCTGTCCCGCCCCTTTCTCCTTCCCGCATGCGCAGTCCTGCGCCCTCCGGCTCCGCCGCGGCGCATGCGCGGCGCCGGCGTCGGGGAGGAAGCGGCGGCGGCGGCGGCGCCATGCGGGAGAAGCGCGGGCGCGGCGGGCCGGGTCTGTACGGCGCGGCGGCGTCGGTGGTGGCCGGGCTGGAGGGGCGGGAGGGCTCCCTCAAGACCCTCGTCTACGGGAGCCGCTTCCCCAACGCCCGGCTGCTGTACGCCCTGGTGTCGGAGACCGTCCGCTATTCGCCGGTGCTGGAGGCCCTCCTGGAGGCGTCGGGGCTGCTCCGGGCCGAGCGGAAGCTGCGGGCGCCGCTGGCCAAGGTCCTCGTGTACGAGCTGCTCTTCGGGAAGGGCCTGCGGGGCGGCGGCCGCGGGAGGGCCCTGGTGGAGAAGCACCGCGCCCGCCTCCAGGCCGAGCTGGCCCGCCTGAAGGTCCGGAGGGGGGTCAGCCGCGACGAGGACCTCCTGCCCCCGGCAGCGGGGAGCGAGGCCGGCCTTCTGCCGCGCTACGTTCGTGCGAACGCGCTGAAGACGCGTGTCGAGGACGTGGTGGACTACTTCAGGCGCCAGGGCTACGCTTACCAGGGCAGGGCCTCCCCCGGCCTCGGGGAGGTGAGGTCCTTGTCCGGGAAGAAATTCCTGCTGGACCCCCACCTCCCCGACTTGCTGGTCTTCCCGCCGCAGACGGATCTTCACGAGGACCGGCTGTACAAGGCCGGGCACGTCATTCTCCAGGACAAGGCCAGCTGCCTGCCCGCGTCGCTCCTCGACCCGCCTCCGGGGTCCCACGTCATCGACGCCTGCGCCGCTCCTGGCAACAAGACGAGCCAGTTGGCTGCCATCATGAAGAACAAGGGCCGGATCTTTGCCTTTGACCTCGACGCCAGGCGCCTGGCTACCATGAGCACCATGTTGGCACGGGCCGGGGCCACCTGCTGTGAGCTGGCCCACCGGGACTTCCTGGAGACGGATCCCGGCGACCCCAAGTACGGCCGTGTCGGATACATTCTTCTGGATCCGTCTTGCAGCGGCTCGGGCATGGTGGGGCGGCTGCCGGTTGAGGAAGAGGAAGAGGAAGAGAAGGGTGCCCCTCTCTTGGCGCGATTGCACGCTCTGGCCGGGTTCCAGCGAAAGGCGCTTGGGCATGCCTTGAAATTCCCTGCTCTGCGCCGCTTAGTGTATTCCACCTGCTCCTTGCACCAGGAGGAGAACGAGGAGGTGGTGCGAGATGTGCTGGCGCAGCAGGGAAAGGATTTCCGGCTGGTGGAAGTCCTCCCTTCCTGGTCCCCTCGCGGCTTAGGCGTTTTCGCGGAGGCCAAGTGCTGCCTCCGAGCATCTCCAAAAGAAACACTGACAAACGGGTTCTTTGTGGCGGTACTGGAAAGGCGGCATGCGGGAGCCGAGGGGGAGAGCTCCCCACCACTGCCACCTGAGACTGGTAGTCAGGGAGCAGCTGACAACCCCAGTCCTGTTGGCAAGAAGAAAAGGAAGAAACAGAAACTGCACTGAGCAAGTGGCATCTCTCCAAGGAGATGCTACTGCGGCAGTGTGGCCTCAATTTGTTGATGAACTACAACTCCCATCTGCCTTTCTGTGATCCTTACTGGCTGGGGGTGGTAGGAAGTGGGGTCCAGCAGCATCTGGAGGGCCACGGTTTCCTTAGCCCTTAACTATCACAGAAGGACCTGTGGCCTATTCACACTTTACAATTGTAATGCTCTTATTCCACTTTAACAGCTGTGGTTCCATCCTGTGGAATTTTGGAACTTGTAGTTTGGTGAAACACTAGAGATCTCTAAGTGGGAATTATAAATGCCCTTCCCTAAACTGCCAGTCCCAGGATTTCACAGGACAGATGGTAGTCAAAGAGGGATCATAACACTAAAATTGTGTAGTGTGAATTGGCCCCTGGTTTCAGGAGTTTGCGGTAGAGAGAACCATCAGGGATGAAGGAATAATGCATAGCTTTTCACATGAAATGTAGTTATGATATCATTTCCTTCATCCCACTATACCTTTCTCTCATACCTTAAAAAATCATGACTAGATGTACTAGCGCTGTGCAGCCAGCGTGGCTGGTGTTGAGGAATTCTGGAAGTTGTAGTTCAAAAGATCTAGAAGGCACCAGGCTGTTTTTGAATCATAACTAGTTTGAAGTACCATATGGGTCACCATGATGGACTTCACCAGAGGATAGGCGGGTAAACCCACATGTCAAAGGTCCTACCTGGAAACTTTAAAAATTATTCACTTGTATTCTTCTGTCCCCAGAGAGCAAGTAAAATTGGGATAGGAGTGCAGTTGGTCTTGATTCTCTGCGTGTGTAAAAGTTCCTGTGAAGTGGAATGCCAGTGCATTAAAGAAGATCACCATCTCGCCATTTTGTTGATTAGATCAAAATGTATGATGTAGTGATACTTGCTTAGCTGTAGTCTTGACAGCTTAGAAGAGGAGTGGGCAAACATGGAGCTGGAATGCAGCTCTTGTTATCCATTGGTATTAGCTGTGCTGCCTATGACTGATGAGGAAGAATACCAACAGCATCTCCCACCCTAACCAGTTAAACTAACTTAGCTGGATTTTTGGCAAATCCAGCATTTTTCTCTCACATGTGAAAGCTAATTATGATAGGATTATTGCAATATATCCCATGATGCAGTCTTCCTCAACTTTGTCCCCTGTGTATACTTTGGACTGAAACTCCCATAATCCCTTACCGTAGGTTACCAAAGATGAATAGCCTAAATTTTTCTGCCTGTGAGAAACTTCCAGTATGTCATGTAGATGACTGCCTTTTTGCTATCAGCCATCATTTCATGCAGGCTATATCACTTCTTCTGATGATGTGACTATTTCTTTTTTGGCTTCTACTTGTTTGAGATTTCTATATTTTATACTGCTGTGGTATTTTTGTGTACAATATGTATAAATTGTACAATTCAGAATTAAGAACATGCCTGAATGTTTCCTCATTCTGATTTTTTTGTGCCTTAGCATCAATGAAAATGTTGTTGTGTGCCTTCAAGTTGTTTCTGACTTACGGTGACCTTAAGGTTTTCTGGGGCTGAGAGTGTGTGACACACCCAAGGTCATCCAGTGGGTTTCCATGGCCAAGTGGGGAACTAAACCCTGGTCTCCATGATCATAGTCCAACACTCAGAGTCCACACTGGCTCTCCAATGAAAACGTATTGCGAGGGAGGAATAAATGTGGCATGTGATGGAACAACCTACACCATGTTGCAGGCTTTGATGCACTAACTTAAAATCAAAATATCACTATGCTAATCTAGTTTCTTTAAAAATAACATGACTTTTGCAAAGGATTTACAATTAACGGCAAGTAAAGCAAGTCAGCATAGTTATGTACCTAGTTCTGGTTTCATTGAGCAAAGAACTATGTATAATGCTGAAATGCTGGCCTCTAAACAGCTCAAAATCTTACTTGTTACCAACATAAGGGCTAAAACTTGCTTTGAGCTATCTCAGTGAAGGTTAATAAGCTCTGAAAGGAGATGTTGTAGCACTGAATTTCCCCTATGAACAGGATGATGTCTAGCTCTGGATGTCTTCCATAGATTCCATAGTCTACCAGCCACTCCACCTTTATTTTACAAACTGCTAGTGCCTCCTTTTGGTTAGGCAACTAAGGCTGAAAGACAGAATGATAATACATTCATGGCCAAATAGGGCTTTACTGAGCCAAGTTCCTCTTGGTTGTTCTTCACTATACTGACAACACTGTGATCCAGGAAGAAAGGGATAAAATGGTGGCTGGTATGCATCTTTTATGCTGTTCATATAAGAAGGCCATTGTATGAGGAGCATCACTGTAGTTCTTTAACTGATTACGTAGTGTCGTGGTTAATTTCAAACTAGATTTTAGCAAATTTTACTCTAAATAAAACTGCAAGAATTCTGTCTCGTGAGAGGAGGGATGACTTTTCTAAGATAGTCTTGCACAGTCATTTTTAATTAGTATATGGGAGGTAAAGGTTAACATATATTTTTCCTGTTGAAAAAATAGTTGCAATCTACTTATATTTGCATACACATGATCAGGTCATTTACCTGATTGACACTGTCCCTAATATCTTGTAATGCAAGAGAGGGCTTAAAATATGAAATGGAAGTGATCTAAATGGAAGGCTGCCTGATAGATGGTCCTAGCAAAAGAAGTGTAAAGAATAGTTTCCTCAAAGTATTTGGGAAGGTGGTCATCAAATAAAGTTAGATGGGATACACAGGACATAATACGAAGTACTTCACAGATCATCTAGCTAAACTATATCATTTGCTACCACAAAATGTGGTGTGGACCAGATTGGATAGGTTTTAAAAGAGATAGACAAATTTCATGGAGAATACGGTTATCAAAGTTCGAAAGTCATGACGGTTATATATTACCTCCAGGATTGGAAATGGTACACTTCTCAGTAGCAGTTCTTGCAGAACACAAGGCGGATGGTGCTGTTGTCCTCAGGTCCTTCTTGTAGGCTATCATCCTATAGGTAACTGGTTGTCTATGTTGCAAACAGGATGCTGGACTAGGCAGGCCACTGGTTGATCCAACAAGGTTTTCTTTGAAATTGCTTTTCTAGCAAGGGATGATGGATATCTATGCCTTGGATTTTAATCCAGGTTGAAGAATTTGGCAGGCTGCTAACGTGCTTCACTTATTATCATACCTTCAAAGCATGTTTTTGAATCTGAGGTTGGTAAACTTTGGCAACATTCTTTCTTATTTGCTTAAATGATTGGGATGTATGATTTGCAGCCTTCTGTTTGTTGCTGGACCAAGTGAATGGTGAGTGATGCCATGAGTTGTGGTCGAAATATCTGGAGGGTTAATGTTGCCTACCTGTGATCTGGAGTTAGGTTTTTGCAGAGCACCCTAGCAACACCTCTTACTGCATCTTATGGCCAGGTTCTGATATGTTGGCCTTTAAGGGGCTTTTACAGGCAGAATTCTGCCTTTAAGAGCATGGGGAACTGATATGCATGAGGCCTCTGCAGAGCTATTATTTTTAAGCCACTAGCATATTGGCTAGGACTTTGCTCTTGCCATTTGGAAGATGTTGCCTTTAAAGTTGGATTGCCACAGTAAACTTGATTAATGTTTGTTTTCAATGTATTCAGTCTTTTAAAAGGCATCTAATTGTGCTCGCCCTCTGGCTGTTCACATAAAAAGGTTGGAACAAGACATTCTTACCCAAAGAATTTGTGTCAAAGTTACAGTGCATGCTAAGAAAAACAAAACCCTTGATTAAATCATAAAAGGGACTGACTAGGGTCCAAAAGGAGTAATAACCTTCACTGGTGTTTTGTTCAAACTTGCGGTATAAATTTTTGCTCTGCTCCCATTTCTCCTATGCAGGAAAGCCACAGAGCTGCACTCTTTCAGAAATAAAACCTGGACTGTTACTATTCGGGAAGCTAGGAAACTGCCACCTACTGCCCACTTTGTATATGGATCAGCTAGTTCCTGAAATTAAGACTCCTGGGCCAAACACACTTCTCTTTACTGTCCAGCTTTGTTAATTAATCCATTTACGACTGTACCACAACCATCAACTAATAAAATAAGTATGGTCAGTGACAGATAAATGAGAAACATTAAGCATTCCATAAATAGCACTGTTAACATTTAATGATTAGGATTATTTATAAAGATTGTTATTTTTTTTCAACACAATAGGGGTGATTAGTTAATCCTGAACAAATTAATATCAAGCTGTCTGCGTAAGCCTGACACTGATTTCCACACTTTGCTGGGCAAAGTTCTTCTGAGAGTATACCCTTTCCTCCTTATTTCTGGTGCCACCTTCTTTCTCCCAGTGTTGCACCCTGCCAAAACTCATAGCTGACAACCAGCATTGCAGGACCTCTGCATCCCTGCCCCCCCCCCCCCAAGCAGGTGCTGTTACCTACTGTGATTTTCTGATACAAAAGCAGTTTCAGAGACCAGATCAAGGAGAGTGGTCTAAGATCACTGTTTTTAAAATGCTACATATTTTGGCTGGACACCCAGCCTTCTTGCTCTTTGACATGGCAACACAACTCACGCAACCAGGTGCAAGCCCACAGCCTCCATTCCTTCCTTGTGTAAGCAAGTCACAACACCAGGATCGGGGAAAAAAATATCATCTTTAATAGCTTAGTAACTGGCACAGATGGTATGGTATTTTGATCCACAACTGGTTTGATTCTTCAAACAATGAAAACACTGCACTGTGGAGCTCGGGGGAGAAAGCAGTTGGGACTTTGTTTAGCATTGCACCCAAGTGGTGGGACTCTAGTAGTGGGCAGCGTGTCTTGTTCTTTGCAGTTTTGTCCAAAGTTACATCCACAGGGTGTGAAAAATAATGTGACCCCCACATCTAGGGACATGGGAATCTGCTTCACACCAAGTCAAACTATTTGTCCATTTAACCCAGTATAGGTTTCCAAGGCCTATGCAGAAGTCACTCCCAACACCTGTTACCTGAGCCTTTTCAATGGAGATGTCAGGGATTGAGCCTAGGAACTCACGCAAGTCAAATGTGATTTCTATGTTAGTGGGCCTCAACTTTTGACCCTTCAAACATTTTGAGACTTTTAACCTTCCCAAAGCTCAAGCTGACAGGGCGAAAGTTTGGGGATTCTGAAAGCTGGATACTCAAATGTTAGAAAACCAAAGTCTGAGAACCACTATTTTACACCACTGAATTATGGTTTCTTCTGTATGACTGAACTAGCTACATGAATCCAAAGACACACAATGCTGGAAGCTTTTTCTGTCTGGGGAAAAGCAAGATGGTGGGGAAAAGGGCTATTTCTACAAGGGTCTAAAGTTATTTATAGCAGCAGTAAAAGTAGAAGTAGATTGTCAACATATTAAGATACAAAACAGACTCCACTGTAAACATTGTCACTGACTGGGGGTGCTGCAGGTGCTGGATGATATATGCATGAAGGCAGAGTCATGGCTGGCTTAACATGGTTTCTTAAAGATGGCGAAGCAATATGTACAGTTGGGATACAGCTCCTTGTTAGGTTTTGCCACTTGGGACCTTCCATCTAAGATGATGATGATGATGCTGTTTTTTCTTTCTAACTTAGGAGTTGACTAGTACCAATGGGGTGCCACATGCAGATCTGCCGCTCCAGCTGCCTCATTTCTCTCACTCAGACACACAAATTCAGACAAGTGTGCAAATCACTGCAGACTGCTAAGATGTTACTTGGCCTTCTTTCCAAGGCTGCCTTTCTCTGCAGTTACTGCATTTCCTCTGATGCAAGCAAGGAGGCATTTCAAAGAACTTTCCATGCATGGCAATCTCTCAGTTTGCCATGTGAGGTAGGTCAACCCCATTTCTCATAGAGGGGATGCAGGCACAGCATGGTTAAGTGACTTGGCCAAGATTACACAGCAAGTCAGCAGCAGAGGCAGAATCTTCCAACCACTAATTTACACAAGGATTTGTCTTTGTTTTGGAGGAGAAGGAGAATTTTTATAGAAAAAGGGGGGGGGGGGAGAATGTGATATGTAGCCAGTGATTAGCATTTGTATCTAGAGAGGATGGAGTTATCCTATCAGCTTCCTGATTTATTAGTTTATGCTTGCAGGAGGATCCTTACCCATCTTGCCTGAGTGTACTACACTGCAAATTGGCCACACCAAAAGTCTTGAATGTCGTTAAGAGTCTAAGAGAGATCACTGCAAAACTGCTTCTGGTTATACACTGAAAACAGCTGTTCATCAAGGAAGCAATCATGGGGGGTGAACAATGGAGGATGATCACGGTATCCCTGCAATGAGGGATGCTTGCCTTGGGGGATGAAACAAAATAAAACATAACTCCAGTTATCAATGTGCAATGGTTATGGCTGAAAACTTTTCATGCCCAAACCTAGTAGGGCTTAAGTCAGCTGGTTATCTGGTATAGCTATCTAAAGTCACGGTAGTTAAAGTACCAAAAGTCACTTGTCAATCACAGGTGTTCATTTGCTGGTTTTGTTAAAAAAAATCAATCTCTATGGACATACGAGAATAAAGTTACAGGTGACGAAGTGTCTGCGATGCCCTCTGATTACCTGATAGCGCCCCACAGCTGTCAGAACAAAGGGAAAGTCAAGTGCATAGTAAGGTCCACCAGAACAGATTCCTCTAGCTGAGAAAATCTTTAGGGACTTCTTAGTTAACGTTCCTGCACCGTCAAATTCTCCAGTTTGTCTTTAATCTCCTTTGGGCCTTTGGCACTGGTAGGTTTGTTGGAATAATCACGCTCTCCAAAGATAGTGCTTCCAATTCTAACATTTGTGGACCCAACTTCAATCTGTACACAAGGAAAAGCAAAAGGAGAGACATGGAAACCATATTTCCAAATTAGTGCTGACTACATTGCTCCCAACCAATATTCCACTTTGGGGAATAAGAACCAAGATGGTTCATTGGATCACTGTATTCACATGCCAGGGATTTGGGACTTTGGTCTGAAAGTCATCAGTTATCCCACCTTTTAAATGGAATAGCAGGAGACTCCCTCAAACGATTGCCCCCACTCCACTGGGGGTCTGCACATACAGTGCTTGCAGAAACTGGCTGATCTAATCTTTCAATCATTCAGAAAAGTCTAATAAGTGTTACTGTAAATTGGCCAGTAGCTGCAAAGTAACCTTGTTGAGAAGGCCTTGTTACCAACCTGCAATCCAGAAAAAAGCAAAATGTCATGAGAAAAGGGAAGGATATTTATGGCCCCATTAGAGCTCTAAGATCTCCAAGAGAGGCCCACCTCTCTGTCCCACCATCTTCTCAGGCTCATTTGGTGACAACCAGGGGTTGTAACCTTATAAATGGTTTAATTGTTTTTAAAAATAATATTTAAGTTACATTTTTATTTATGTTTGTGCCATTTTTAGTTTACATTGTTTTTAATACCTTATAAGTTAATTTTAGTCCCATTGTTGGGAAAAGGTGGGATATAAATGACTAAAATAAAATGAATAAATAAAGAGAGAAAAGAGAAGGCTAAAACAAATGAAAAGAAAGGGATTGTCAAGCAAATTTTAAAGGAAGATGGCAGCGAGAGTGGAAGACGTGCATTGTGTGTTCATACAGAAAAGAAAAAAGACTATGTAAAGCAGAGGAAAAGGAACCAATTGCCCAAACAAAAGGGCCGTGCATCTAGATCGGAGGTGGGCAATAGCAGCCAGCAAAATTCATGGTGAAGGTTGCTGGGAGATAGGACATCTGAAGGGTCCCAGTGACCCAGTCCTGATCTATGCACTGGCCTAGGAGGGATAGCAAAAAGAATTAGAAAGGGGAAAGACTACCACAATAAGCTGTGGCAAAAGCAAAGCCAACTTACGGCATGCTGGAAGTCTGTAGACATTCCCATGCTAAGCTCAACCTTTTCAATGGGGATACTGAGCTTGTCACACACCTCCTGACGCAAGGATATCAACATCTGGAGAGAGACAGAAAAAGAGAGATATATCACTGAACTCTTCTCCCAGCCAATCCTCATCTAGAATAATCCCTTTCTCCTGTTCCACATCCTAAAATCCAACATACCTGGAAGTCAGGATTGGGCCCCTTGCTAAGGTCATGCCCAAAGCTGCCAATTGTCATCAAGCCCACAAATTCCAGGCTGGGACACCTCTGGAGGATGTGTGCCACCGTTGTCACTGTTTCTTCAGGTGGCAGTCCGTGCTTACCTTTCAAAGAGAAGCTCAGTTTATTTACTTACTACGTGTTTGTAACGACCTACTGCAAGGACACTCATTTATTCCCACCTGTATCACCAATGTGAGGACCTCCTCCTGTCCCACCGCTATGGCATCAAACGTGAGGACCTTCTAGATGCCTTTGACTTCATTCACCTAATCTCCCCACCAGATACCACCACAGACAACATGTGTCTGAACTCAAGCTTTCCAGTATTTCTTATGTAGAATTATCAGAGGCTCAACTGTATAATACAAAAATGATTTATTGAAGAGAAATTGAACCAAAGATTACTTATGTAATACATCTAAATCCTCACATGATCTAACTCATATCTTTCACTCATATTCCTAACTTTGACACTTCTCTCTCTCTCTTTCTCTCTCTCACACACACACACTACCCTAACTCTGATCCTAACTCTAAGTATCCTCTATCTCTGACCCTAACACTCTAATTCCTAATACACATTCTACCAGATGCCTAACCCTAACCTTGACAGACTCAATGTTCACTCTCACTGCCATACACACACCCCTTTTTAAAATGCCCTGACATTTAGCCAATCATCAGTCACTCCCAGTATTCTGCACTGTCACCCACTCCAAATAGACCCTTACCTTAATATATCTGCTATACATACATAACCACAATTTATCTAATAAATGCAACATTTTCCTCCTAAATTCATAGCATCACAACTTCTTCCATGAAGCTCAAGTTAGGAAGTACACACGTACACACCAATCTATCCTCACAACAACTCTGTTGGTTTGACTGAGAAATAGTGAGTGGAACAAGATGGTCCAACAATTTTTGTGGTGGAGTGGGGATTTGAACCTGGGCCTAATCCTAATGCAAGTTTGAACACGTTGGATTAAAACTCCCTTCACCTCCTAGATAGTTGCTGAGAATGATGGAGTTGTAATCCATCCCAACTGGATGGCGCTCTTTAAGACAAGGGAGGCAAAAAATCAGGAGTAAGGGGACCTTGGGAGGGCTGTACATCCCTAAATTGATTTTTTCGGCTTCCAAATCTCTCATGACTCCTGGGGGTGGCAGAGACATGTTGTCCTGTTTTCAGGCCTAGGAAAAGCCTTCTTTTCTGGGTCACTACCCTGTTGGGAAAAAAGACATTTCCAAAGCACCCCCTCTGCCCAAAAAAAAGGAAGATCCTGAAGGGCACATGGCCCAAACTTTCACCATCCCTTCATTAGGGGAAGGCTCCTTTAAGCATTACACCACACTGGTTTTCAACAGTCAAGACAGCCTTGGCAAAAAATACAGTTGGATCTCCACATTCCTTAGGTTTAGGGGTACAGGATTCCTGCAAAAGTGGAAAAACTATAAATATTAAAAGGTGTGTCTCTGTGGGAAGGAGTCCGAGGCATGGCAGGGAGAATGGGCAGCTAGGGCCCAAATCAGGTCAGGGAAAGGAGAGGGGAAGGGGGTGGGTTGGCATCTCTGTCACCTATCTCTTTTCTTGGGTATAGGAGGGGCATTGGGTGCTGGTTTGTAGTTCTGAGAAACTGGGGGGTGAGCCAGCCTTAGCTGGCCAGGCAGCGGCTGGTTGAGGAGGAATAGGACCAGAAATGGGTTTTTAAAGGGCTGCACCCCCGGACTGGAGCCACCAAAAGGGAAGTTCCCCTGAGAAAGAAGTGATTGATGTAAAGAGGCTGGAGTTGGAACAACTTACAAATAATCAAATCTGTGAAAGTTAAACCTGCAGACGTGGAGGGCCAAGTGTAGTCCAGACAGCCACTTTCATTGGATGCTACCTTCAACATGCCTTAATCTAAAAACTTCTGAAAATGCTATGTTGTCCTCACAGCTCTTGAATTAAACCTCAAGAATCTAATACTTTGGAAAGGAGCTTCATTTTATTTTATTTTATTTTCAATTTTTTATCAATTGTTCTACATCACAGGCTTGATGCTCAAACCTTGCCAGTTTTAATAGCCTTCCTAGCCCACATATCGAAGCTAATGTTTGTTTCTTGCAGTGGCCAACAAACACAAGCCATTAGTAGTGATATTCTGGGACACAGAAAGCAAAGGACAAGAAACAATAGCTTCAGATGAGATGAGAAGACATTCCTCATTCACAGATGAATAGAACTTCAGCCTCAGGTCTAGAAAACACCCAACCTCTGTTCATACAAATCCCTCCTACCAAGACATAATGGAGAGGGAGGAAGGACTGTACTCAGCATCCCTGCATGTAACACTAATCCAGCTGGAGAGACTGAAGGTACATGATTCATGAATCTGCATGATTCATGATCCCAAGCTCTTTAAAGAAGGGTAAGTAACAAGACCTACAGGAACTCCTCAGTTTGTACCACTGAATTCAGCAACACAGTTGCTTGAAAACCAGCATTTTAATAGTAAGTTAATTTAGAAGGAAATCATAGTCCTGGAAGCCCTTCAGAACCCTATTCTCTAACACAAAGCATGTGGTCCCTGCACATCTTGGTTTAACAGTTGCTAATCTGCCAGGATCCAGGGTAGGGGTGCCCACTGAGTGGTTGCACTACAGTCATATAAACAAGGCTTTGCCTTTTAAAGCAAAGTTGACAAGTCAACCAAAACTCTTAAGACATCTGGGTGGCAGGAAGAGGGGAGGAGGAAGAGATGTATGCACGTGCATGTGGCTATCATCCAGTTTACTTACTGTCTTCACCACTAGTGTTTACTTGTACCATGATTTTTAGCCTCTCTGAAGATCCCTTTTTCTGCCAAGAAGCATTTACTCGGTCTGCCAGTTTTAGGGAATCCACTGTTTCCAGCATAAACAGGTTAGGTACCCCTAGGTATACATAAAAAGAGGATCGTAGCAGTGATCAGTTTTACATGAACCTGAATCACTTTCCATCCTAGAAACAAGAATGAGGCCCACTACTCCTGTGTTTTTGGTACGCAGATGAGAGACTTTAGGGCAGAAATCAGACCTAATGAAGAAACCATACTTTCAATCAGTGAACAATTGGAAAGCTTACAGGATGCCTCAGCACCGCTCTTCATTTCTCAGCCTTCCTCAGACAAAAATGAAAAGGTGGCAGGGTGTGGACTGGAAAGAAGCAAAGCAGATCAAGTCTACAATAAAGAAACATGATCTCATTTTTCCTACAGAGCACTTTTGTTAACTCAGCCTCTCTACCCCAAATCTTGCTTCCATCCCAAATCACAAAGCCAAAATTAAGCCACTGAGCCAAAATTAAGTTGCCTTCCTCAGTATTCTAGTGACCCTTAGTGGGTCAGGCAGTCCACCTAAAATTGTTTATTTAACAAGAACTTCCTACATGGGTAGAAGGAGATACAGCTGACAACTTGTACCTGTTTAAAGGAACAGCCTTGCTTTTGGAAAATAGGTTAATCTACAAGACTTTTTGCCCCTTATAAGGCCTCAGTCTTGTGAAAACCCAGCTCACTGGCTTTCTGTATCTTAGGCTGTGCACCAAAACTTTATTCAAAACACTAGAATTTGATTGAATCAGAGCTACTATTCCTATGCAATACATGAAGAATTTATTATTTGCCCCTTCAAAACAGCATAAAAAGTTACAATTACCTATCAGTTTGTTGACGTTGTTTTTCTGCAGATGGCCTATGAAATGCCATTTAATGTCTGGACATGAAGAGAGAATCTGAGGACAGAAATAAAGAGTGAATCCGTTTTTGCATTTGATGTGTTTGCACCAGGGTTGTTTTTTTTTAAAGTGCACCTTGGCACAAAATGTGCAACTAGGAAAAAACATGCAGTTGGAAAACTGACAATGTACCACTGGAAAAGTGAAGAGGAAACTAGACACAGTAAGGGTTCATTAAGCACTTAACTAACAGTATTTATTAGCAGTCTTGGTGAAAACAGAGCAGACCAGTTTTGGAGAGGCACACATTTTTGTTGTAAAAATGTGATGAGGCAGCAGCAGTGGCTCTGGCATTGGAGTAGGCATCACTGAGTTGGGATTTACATTGGTGCATGAGCCACTGGAATTACTCTGTTCATAAATGAACTAAAGGAGATTCATCAATGAATTCTTGCTGTATAGGTAAGAGCTATTAAATACCATGGAGAAACTGCCATTGATACAGAATGTAGGGAGTGAGTAAGCATGATTTGTGTTTGCACTGCTTTTTTGTTTTCTTTTTTTTAGTGTGGTGAAATGTGTACATGTGGCATATCCTCCTTTTTTAAAAAACCAGTTTCTATCACAGTTTTTGGGAAACGACCAATTACAGACTCCAGCTTAGTTGTAGCACTAAGCAAACCACAAATGCAGGTTTCCTGGTTTATTTAGCTACTCCCACTGGCTAATTCTAAGAATTTTAGTTTATCATACAGCCAAAGAACTCAATAGATTATTCCTGCCTCAGAAAATAGGCACAAATCTCACCTCATATGCATGTACAATTTTTATTTATGGTTGCCTGATGGAACAAGTTCCATAATTAAGCCCACCAAGTCTGAAAAGTTATTTCTCCAATACAGGAATCTTCACCAATATTGCCTGCCATTTACACATAAAGGATTACACGGCTGCTAAGACATGAAATGTTCTACTCTGTAAAGGAAATTACTACCCAGTATTCTAAAAGAAGCTTATACAGAATCATTATGTTGACAAAATGAAGATCTTGTTCAAGAACATGCACAGTGTATTTTATTTCTTAAAACATTTATACCCAACTTTATATTATAAGATCACTAGGCATTTTAAACAATTTAACATTTTAAAATAAAAATAACCATCTAAAGCAGTCTACAAAGGTATATCAAACAGGTGGATAATTTAAAACTGAATAATTTCATAAGGATTTTAATAATTTGATTTAAAAATTTTAAAAATTACTCCAAGTGTACTTACTCTTGAGTCTGATGCCTTTTCTAGCAATTCTTGTACCTACAGAAAATTAAAACATTTGATTTAATTTTTGCTAAGCTGCTATTCACCTCTTTCAGTCTAGACCCACTACAACTAATGGGTCAGAGTACAAGAAAAGGAACCTGTTTAACATTAATTAATTCCACACAAGAGCTTCTGTAGGAATTTTCTGAATTGCTACAGAATTCAGCCTGCACTTCTTTCCGGCCCAAAACCCAAAATGAACAGGGAAAGGAAGAATACTTACATAGTTTTCTCCAAAACTACGTTGCCCATGATTGTAGGCTTCAATAACCATTTCAGCAGGTTTTGTCTTACTGACAGCTACTAGACGGGGCTGTATTGCAGGCAAGCTCTGAATTGGCAAAGAAAGTAGTAGTAAGTGGAAGAGTTCACACATGCACATTTGTGGCTGAAAACGTGGTACACAGAAGAACCTCTATGGAGAAAGACTTTATGTTGCTTGAATTTCGACCTCGAACCCAGATTCTTTTTGACTGAAGTAGGCTCACATGCTCTTCTTTGTATCACTGAATGAACATGTAGCTTCACATGTGAGAATGACAAAGGCCTCAGCATTGATAAAGAATGATATAAACAAAACCACAGGAAAACAATTCTTGCTGCAATGCTGAACTATCTACTTACCTCACAGAAAGCCCAAATTAAATTTAATGGGACTTACAACCCAGAAGACATGCATTAGACTGCTACCCTAATTATGCCACTTTTAGGAATCCCAAAAAGAGCTCCTAATTCTATATACATGCTTGGTAAATGAATGGCACAATCCTACACAGTCCACTCAGAAGTAAAACACTGAATTCAAAGAGGTTGTCTTCCAAGTAAGCACTGGAAACGTGTATCAGGTAATGGAGTGCACTGGAGAATCTCAAAAGAAAATCAGTCTGAGCTTTATAGATTATAACAAAGTCTTTAATTATATAGATCAAGAAAAAAAGAATGTTTCTTCTACATGAAATGGGTGTGCCACAACTGTCCTATGTTCAGGACAAGAGGCCACTATAAGGGTTGGATACGGAGAAAGCTGTGTTTTATCTCCCTGTGTGTTTAATTTATACATAGAAAGCTAGATTAGACTTGGAGGAAGGAGGTGTGAAAACTGAGAGGAAGGCATATAAACAATTTCAGATATGTCAGATATGTAGATACGCAGATATTTCAGATATGTAGATGACACCATACTGAAAAGAGCAGAGATGGAACTACTACTGAGAAAAGTCAAGGAAGAAAGTGCAAAACAGTTTCCAGTTAAACATTAAGAACACAAAAATAACAACCACAGAGGATTTATGTAATTTCAAAGCAGATAAAGAAGACTTCAAAATAATTAAAGACTCCCGTACCTTGGCTCAATCCTACGTCAAAATGGAAACTAGAGTCAAGAAATCAGAAAAAGACTAGAGGCTTTTCCGCACTACACTCTTATAGCGCTGTTATTCCACTTTCAACATCTTGTGGAATTCTGGGGTTTGTAGTTTCCTGAGGCCAAAGAGCTCTCTGGCTGGGAATTCCAAAGGCCCTTCCCTAAATTGCAAATCCCAGGATTCCACAGGATGTTAAGAGGAATAACAGCACTATAACAGTGTAGTGTGAAAAGGCCCTGTGACTTGGAAGGGCAGATACGAAGGAAGTAGAAAATATCCTCAAAGTAAAGATATATCATGGAATGGTGAAGTCAGGATAACTCATACAGAACTATTTCTAATTTCTATGTAAGGTTGTGAACCTACACAGTGAAGAAGAAAAGAAAAAAAAAAAGACTGGAAAAGAATCAGCTCCTTTGAAATGTGCTGGAGGGGAGTCGTACGGTCACCAAGACAAACACCTGGGTCCTGTTGGAACTGACAAGACTTACAACTTTAGTCATTATGGGGTTAATTGGTCTGTTGATGTTATAGAAGACCTTCACCTGCTACTGTTATTGGAAACAGTTGTAAAGGCTCTATAAGAGTAGCATTCTCTTCCTGAACATTTGCTTCCTGATTTGGTCTGATCTACTGTTTGTATCATATCCCGCTTCACTGTGGTATTGCATTACATATACATTACATTTTTGATATATTTTGTATTTTAACTTGTCACACTTGCTCATGTTCTCTTTTAACCTTTTGTATATTAAGAACTTATATGCTATTTTTATCTTTTTTAACTGGAATATGTAAAAGACTATTTTTCTTACCCTATCTTGTCTCCTGAATTTCCTTTTATTTACACCAGGTCCTACAGCAAATCGAATCCGAACTCTCCCTAAAAGCCAAAATGACCAAACCGAGGCTGCAAAACGGGGGGGGGGGGGAATACCATAAGACAACCCGACTCATCAGGAAGGGCAGCGAGGCCCGCCCAAGCGGAGGGCGGCAGGACGAGAAGGCGACCCAAGCGCAGCCCTGAGCTTGCGGGACCCGGGCGGGGCCGCCGAGGGCCGGGCGCCTCGGAGGCCTCGCAGGCACAGCGGGGCCACGAGTCCCAGGGCCTTTCCGCACTACACGGTTACAATGCTGCTATTCTGCCTTCAACCTCCCGTGGAATCCCGGGGCTTGCAGTTCAGGGAGGGGCCTTCGGGATTCTCAGCCAGAGAGCTCTCGGGCCTCAGTAGACGACAAACCCCAGAACTCCACAGGAGGTTGAAAGTGGGATAATAGCGCTATAGCAGTGTAGTGTGGAAAGGCCCCCGACTTTCCAGGAACAGAGAACTGGGCGACGTACGAACGTACATTACCCGAAGCT
The DNA here is from genome assembly GCA_030412105.1 of Cyclura pinguis. Taxonomy (NCBI): domain Eukaryota; kingdom Metazoa; phylum Chordata; class Lepidosauria; order Squamata; family Iguanidae; genus Cyclura; species Cyclura pinguis. The sequence goes on from CM059605.1 coordinate 11,290,485, forward strand.
TATGAGCGACCATAAATCCGTTAATTGTAACGAGTGCCACAGAACCCCTTGCTGCTGCCGTGGAAAGACGCACAATCACCGACGAACATTCATAAGTTAACTTTAACGGTATCGTTAATATTAATAATTAATAGAAGGTAGGCCAAGCCAGGCCCCCCCTTTGAATTCCGAGCCCTACGTTCGGCTCGGGGGTCCCCCCGCCCCCGCCGGAAGCCCCCCGGCCCCGGCCCCCCGCGCTTCCCCCCTCCCCACCTGGGGCCTCCTGGCCGCCGCCTGCTGGACCTGCTCCCGGACGGCCCTCAGCGCCAGCCCCAGACCTTCGCCGGCAGCCATCCCCGCTCTCCACATTCCCCCGTCAGGCCGCCTCCCCCGCCGCCGCCTCCAATCACGGCCCGCCGGTCTCCCGCTCCGCCCCGTCGCCGGCTGCCGCCACACTCAGAGCTTCTCCCCACGAAGCCAATCGCCGCTGGAGGCGGAGCTCATCCCACCAATGACGAGACGGCGTGGGGCCGCACGGAGGCAGGGTTAGGGCCCGGGCTGGGGCCGCTTTTCGGCCATTTTGGAGAGGTCGCGAGAAGCGGAGGACGCATGCGCGTGGCGCGCAGACGACAGGCGCGGTATACTGCGAAAGGGCTGGTTAATAAGGATTTAAAAAAAGAATCCTAGTTGCGTATTCGTACGTTTTGTTTATCAGTTCGCTGGATGTTCGACACAAACTAATAAATGCAGAATTGTTCAGACTTTGTATTGTGGACATAAATAAGAACTGCAACAAAATGTTGCAGCGTGCCCTCACTTTCCGGCAGGATTGCCATTTTTGAGCTCTCAAGCTCAGCCGTTGCCCAGAAATGGAAGTTGGGTAGATCATCTGTGGTCATTTTGCTGCCTTCGTTTTTCTGTTCTAGCTGACACTCAACCTTCCATGGAGACAGTGCATATCTAGGAGAGCCAATTGACTTTTTAGTTGCAGTCTCCCAACCATAAACTTTTTATCAAAACCAGAAGTGGACCAACTCCATTTGCTTTGGTGCAATCCGTGAGTACTCCAGGAAGTCTGACACTGTGCTCCTGATCAGGCAGCCGCATCAAGCAGATCAAGAGGTGGAGATCCCGTCGGGGACTTGTTTTAACTTCTTGTCCCTGATGACTGGCTGGGGGAAGTCAGAGCCCCAGAACCACCGTGCTGGAAAAGCCCAAAAGCCTCTTTCGTCGAGCTTCCTCTTCTCACGGTGACTGACCAGTTTCATCTGAAATGGGGTGCAGGAGATTCCTGCAGATACTGTGGATTGCCAAAAAGCAGACGCAATGTGGCTCAGAGCAAATCAAATCAGAACTCTCTCGAGAAGCTGAAATGATTAAACTGAGGCTACCGTACTTTGGATGTATCCTGAGAAGACGTGACTCATTAGAAAGGACAGTAATGCTTGGCTGGGTAGACAGGAACAGAAAAATAGGAAGACCGTATTATAGGTAGGCAGATCCAATCAAGGAAGCCACAGTCCTGAGCTCGCAAGATCTTAGCAGAACTGTAAATAACAGGGCGTCTTGATGATTTCTCATTCATAGGGGGTTGCCATAAATCATAGGCAACTGGAATGCAAAAATAGGAAATGGAGCAGAATCAATAATACCAATACCAATAATACTTGGTAAGGTAAGGAGGCAGTAGGAAAAGAGGAAGACTGTTACGAATGGATGGACTCAATCAAGGAAGACCTGTCCCAGAATCTGCAAGACCTGAGCCGGGTGACTGAGGACAGGGTGACTTGGAGGTCTCTATCCATAGGGTTACCATTAAGTTGAAGTTTACTTGATGGCGGTTGACATCATCAAGCTGCCAGGTTGCCTCTGGGAAGTCCACATAAGTAGTGCAGTGGAGCCCAGCAGTGGAGCAACATCATAGCTTGTGGTGCTGGAGTACCAAGTTTTTTTTCATCAGTAGGGGTGCTGACAACATCTGCCCAATACTGAGCTTTGCTGCCTTCTTCATTGTAGCTGGAGGGATAATGGAATAACAGTATATTGTTCTGAGCTGTCTCTGTAGTAACGCAAAGCATGTCAGCATGGCTTGATCATGAATGGGCAATTAAGATTCATCAGCTTTACAAAAGGCCTGCTTCTGGTGGAGAGGAATACTGCTACAGCTAATTTGATGAAAAGGCTCAACACAGCTGCCTGCCCTTCTGGACTCTTTTAGGCTGTAGCTATGACATACGTTGCTATAAGGGTTGCCAGTTCAGGATCATCCTAGGCCCTAAGATTTCCAGACCAAAACCTAAGACACACGGATCAGGTGATGTCATTGTTATGCATTAAATACCGGCCAGAGTTGCTCACAGCTTGTCATTCCAACACACACAACACAAGACATTTTGCTGTTTGGAAACTGATACAGAAATCTTGGCAGTTCCTAGAACAAGGTCAAATGAGGGAATTAGGTAGATGTAATAAAGAACATTTAACTTAGCCTACTTGCTTCTGGCCAGAAGGGTGGGTGCAGATCAGAGTGGAGGGTGAGCCTCAGTGCCACAACAACTGGGAGTGGAGGAGGAAGTTGACTGTTTAAATACATGGACACTTCTGGGGAGTCTTTGCAAGCTGCAGCAACAGACCAATTTAGCCTTGCAAATTTAATTTTTAAAAATTACTCTTTCAACCAATATAACAGGCATCAAAGACATGGCACTCTCCAGAGGCTTTGTTTACAATTCCTATCAGCCTTAGCCAGCAAAGTCAAAGCGGAAGAAGTTACAATCTGGGAGGATGAGATATTCATTAGCCCTGGAATTAGGATCTATACATTCAACTCCTACCCTCTGCATCAATTAAGTCAGTAAATCTCTCTCTTGCAGCTTTTCCCAATGTAATGGTCTCAGATGTTGTTACAACAACTCCTATGATCCCCTGTCAACTCGGGTAGTGGTCAAGAATGATAGGAATTCAGCTGTAAATACTGAGGGACCCAAAGGCCAGGCAAGAGCTCAGAACATACCGATGATATCACAATGTGCTCTTCTTGTGTAGCACAAAGAAAAGGAAAGATTTGTTATAATGGAAGAAATGCTTTGGATGTTTACAGTTCAAATTCTTCACATTTTCACTTTACATTTCCATCTCTTACAACAGAGTTGTCCAGATCCCTGCTTAAATGTTTACAGAATTTAGAGAAGACCGCCACAGAGGGAGAGTGAGCAATCAATCGACTTGAGACAGCTGATTGCATTCATAAGGGTGGCCTCCCAGATCCTTTCATGATTTCATCCTTCCAGCTCTTTAAATTTGTTAATCGGTGGTGTAGCAGAACCAGAGTTTGCAGCAGCAAACACACCAGGACTGTTTTATTAGGAGGGATGATGCTATCCCAATATATATTTCCCTCTGAGCATAGAGCCAGCATGATGCAGTGGTTTGAGCACTGAACTACAACCCTGGAGACCAGCGTTTGATTCCAAGCTCAGCCATGAAAATCCACTAGGTAACCCAGGGTGCCTCAGACACACTCAGCCCCAGGAAACCCTGTGATAGGTTTGCCTTAGGGTCATCATAAGCTGGAAACGACTTAAAGGCATGCAAAGACAACATAGGTCCAGTGGTCAGAATGGAAGGGGTGATAAAATTTTCTAGCAATGAAATATGATTGTGAGCTGTCCATTGTAATGCAGAGCATTCTGGGATGGCTTTGTCCTGCCTAGGCAATGGAGACCCAGTAGCATGAACAAAAGCAAAGATGAAAATTGTTAGCCTGGTTTGCTGATATGAATTGATGCAGGGCTTGCATTTTTGGACTCCCCTTGGGGGCATGGGTATGAGGACAAATCATGTTGAGCACCTACAGCCTTTTCCACTACAGCACTGTTATTTTACAACCCATCTGAACCCAGTCAAATCCAAGCTTATGCATACAATAACACACCTTGTTCCCTACTGTCTCTCCTCAAATCACACGACAGGGCTGCCCAATCATTAATGTTAATACTAATCCTAAAAAGAAATAATGGTTTATTCAATCATTTCAATAAATATTGGGAAACATACAGGGTGGTTTCATTTCAGGGACACAATTTCAGATGACTCAAACAATCTAATGGATCAGTAATGCAGCAGCATATTTGAATGGCTGATGTCTAACACAGTGACATTCACCAATTCCCCATCCTCTCAATAAGGTTGGCCTGAAGCATTCAAATTCACATTTCAAAATTAGCTCACTGGAAAAAGTGTCACTTTATTTAATGGAAATACAAAAGGAAATATAAAAAGTTAATTGCTCAGATCCCAAACAATAAGCATTCAGCAAAGACTTGTTTTAAAAAGCAGTGATCATACTTAAAAACAAAACTGCAAACAATTTTCTTTGTTAAGTTGCATTTCAGTACCTAGCAGGCTTGGTAGGATTTATTTATCAGGAGAAATCTACATCTTATTTTTTCACATTAGTAGTTTCTGCTCTTTACTGTATAGTGGTTTCTACATTTTTTAGTGATCTATGTTAAAAAAAAAATCAAAGGCTTATTTATTCTAACCAATTATTTTACATCATATAAAAAGTTATATAATACACTTTGGCTTTGCTGGAATTAAGTTTGCTAGTTTTTTTAGAAAAGCTCAAGTTAAAAAAAATACCTCCAAATGTTAATCAGAACAAAAAAAAATCTAAGTGTTCTTATTTCCACATGTACCATATAAATGTCTCCCAACTTAATTTTTACATTTTCTTCTATGTGCACAATCCCATTTGCAAATTGTGATATATGAAAGCCAGGAAAAAACGCTGGCTTTCTTCTACTGCAGTATTGGACAACAGAACATGGAATTCAGCTGTAAAGTTCAAAAGAACGCAGAATCAAAGACAAGCTGACAACTCACAGTGCCTAACCCATTCCATTTCAGCAAGATGGAAGCCACTTCTAAGTAACTTTCCATACCATAAACTGGCAAGCGTGGTCAGCTAGCTTTTGATATGATCAAGTAAACAAGTAACCACTCAACTAGAGGAATAAACTAATTGATCAACGAGAACTAGATTGAAAGAGAAGGAGAAGCTTAGCTCTTGTAAAATCTTCAACGCCTGCTTCACCCTGACGCAAAGAACTGGGCGGTCTTGGCAGAACCAACTTAATCCCAGGTAATCAACTCTGCAGCCATACCAGCACTCTACAGCTTCTGTCTGGGAGCTAGATAGTATGTTCCACCTGACCAGAAGGATTGTGGGGTGGTAAAAAAAGAGGAAGGGAGCATATTGTCAGAGAAACTGATTTTCTGGGTCTTAACCCCACTTTTTTCCTTTTAGTACATACTACATATTTCAGTGTAAGGGCTTGCCTTGTGTCCACTAATGGCCACCGTTTTGAAACCCACAGATTACACTCTCAAAACCCAAACCTATGTCCCTGAAGTTGTCTCATGGACTTCAGAAACTAGTTGGTAGCCCTTTTCAAAAAGAAAAACACAATCTTCCATTGATCTTGAAAGTACATGCAGCAACTGGAGTCGATGTCTAATCATTTCTATTTATCAAGTTACAGAGAACATGGGCCAGATACAGACACAGTTCATTTAATAAGGGATGGACTTGGCTTTAATTTAGCTAGGGAGATTATGAAAATGAAATGGGTCACAGATAACACTCCTTTGACTTGCACTATAGTTTCAAGAGATTTGAACAGACTGTCTCTGGAGCAAACAGCACAGATTAGGAAACTGTACTCCTCCAGGCATTGCTAGTGTCTGTCTCACATCAGGCAAGGCAGCATGGCCAAAGGCAAGTGGTTATGGGAGTTTTAGTGCAGCATCTGGAGAGACACAGGCTCCCAAGAGCAGCATGAACTAACAGTGTTGTATGCAAGATCTACAACATAACAGGCAGATAATGGTGCACAGCACTGTTGCTTCTTAATAGGTCCATACTTTACTTCAGTGCCAAAACAAGCATTGCAGCTTTATGGAAGCCTTTGCGTATGAAATATTTTCTGCTCCCTATATTATCCCTGCCTGCTGCGATTCCCTGCCTCTTCCTTACTGCATGCTGTTTTCAGTTTTGATTCCAGTTATGCAAGCATGTCTGGTTAACTGTGGCCAAGTTCTGATAGATGTCAACCTGTGTTTCTGACGTACCACATCATCTATTGTCAAGCGAGATCTTACGTGAGTGACTGCTCATACATTATAGTCATACAGGTTTGTTCATTTTACTTTAAAGTGTTCAAATGACACTCATTTTTAGTGAAGCACACCTTACCCCATGGAAACATCAGCAGTGCTTTCACTCTAAAACACTGGATGTCCTATTAGCTCTACTTGCACTTGAAGACACAAATAAGAGAGCAAGGAGAAAAAATAAAAGTCAAAAGAGATACTTTTGATAGTGTAGGAACTATCAGAAACAAATCTAAGGCACATCTGGCAAAGTGACTGGGGCTTTTAAACTATTTGTGAGCTCTGTGCTCATAACTGGTTGCTCCCATTTTAAAGATGCATGTCTATGGACATTTTAGGAGCACTGCTCTATTTTCATACTGGGGGAAAATGCAAACACCAAAGAAAGTAATAGCCCACTTCCCAAAAGTCATACTGTAAATGCACAATAATGTAACTGGATGGGCCAGACCAGTCTTTTAGTTTAAAGAACAACTCCTATGTTCAATATCCCCTTATTCAAGAACAGTAGAAAATTTTAAAAAACACTCATATCAGTCCTGTTCACAACAGCCTGGGAGTCACCATACTCAGACTATTTGCAAAAATTAGAATTTTAGAGATAGCAAGAAACAAGGAGAAAATATTTTGGACTTGATGTTTGTTCTGCATGGGCAAAACTATTTTTAAGCAGGAGACAATTAATGCAGATACTAAGTATTAGCAGAGAATCTAGCAAGAGGACATCTTCCAAGTTTTGCTGTTGCTTGGTGCTGGCCTCGTCACGGAAGACAACCACAGCTGGAAGTAGTAGAAGCAGAAGTAGTTTAAGGAAAACTGCTTAAAACTCCTTCGCATCTCAGTCCCACTTAAACAACAACAAATCATGTGAAGTACAGTGCTGCAAGATGTAAGGTGCAATGACTGTGCCTCCTAGAAGTAAATTGCCTTCAAACTCAGTCTGCTGGACAGGGATGATTTTGAACCACAAATTCCCAATAACCACTTTTGGTCCACCTGAAAAAAGGCTCACACATTTCAAGCAAGAAGGCCTTTGCTACTGAATCTATTTGGTAACTCTTTTGTATGGATACACTAGGATTCTTCACAGCCTTCAAGGGTTCCAATCCTGAACCCTTGAAGAAGTGTTCAGAAGTGTCTTGAGGACTAAATACAAAGTTTACAATATGCATGAACTTCGGGTGACATTCGGAAAAAAGATCTTGGAGGGAACCCTTCTGGCCTATAGGGACCAGGCATATAGCAAAGAGCAACATAAGGTGGAATGCTTATTAAAGCAACATAAAGCTCTGAATTTTTTACATTTGCCCTAGAGTAAACCATTATTCAACCAAATACACAACCTCCCCACCTCTAAATGCAGTCTTCTGTAACTACATTCTCTGGTCTAAAAAGAGGCCTGCAACCCAGAAGTAACTGGTGCCCCCTGGTTTCCAATACAAGTCTGGTAGCTGTCCCTTTCACAGCACTGCAAGAGAAGACATCAAGGTTCAGGTGTGTTCTGTAGATGCATTTCAAAATAAGTACCATTCAGACATGCCTTTAGTGTGTTGGTATTTAATGCTCTCAGTCATCATGCCATGTGTAGAATTTGTAGTGTGGATGGTTTGGTGGTTGTTCTTAAAAATTCCAAACATAGCACCTTTATGTGGGGGCAGGGTGGGATAAACATATATGCTACAGGTGAAATCCAGCAATTAGACAGTATGCGCAATAACCCAGATAATTCAAGAACAGTATGTGGAAGATGTCTGATTGATGTACTTCTCATCCAAGACAAGTTATAGCAAACACTAAAAGCCAACTTTTAAAAAGAAGGGGAAGAGGAAACAAACAAACCTCTGATTCCTGAATTTGCTGGAAAAATACTTATTACCCACACGCTGGACTTTATCTGTAGCATACATACAAACTTCAAGAAGATAGTGTCGTTCCTAGCATGAAGCAGTTTCTCTTCTAACTGCTACAAAAATCCAATGAACCAAGCACGTTTTTGATTGACGTTGCTGCAGAGTCAATCACGGTAATGCCACAGCCTTCCACTGTTCCTTCCTTCATCTGCACAAAGGCAAACAATGACAGAGAATCTGGCTGCTGAGAAAGAAGTCAGGAAGCCAAACAGTTATGTGCTTCCAGCCTGCAGTTTCAGTACAAAAGTGGGTTTACTGCAGCATCCTAAAAAAGGGAGAAATCACATTGAGGAGAGTGGCTAGGTATCAATTCCATTCATCCGACTGAAAATCAAGCTGCTCCACTGGCTCAATTCCGATTCACAAATCTTCCCCTGCTCCTAGCCAGTTTTCATCTCTCAGCTCCTCGGTGGATCCTTCTGAAGACTTAGCAGGAGTCCCAGCGTGGTCCATAAACATGTTGGGAATATCTTTGCCAAAATAGATTTTGCTGTTGGAGGCAATTGCTTTGTACTTCATCAGCTGCAAGTACTCTGGAGTCAGTTTTAGCTGCAGGAGGAGGGAGCACATCAGGAGTACAGTATTAGGGAAACCATTAAAGATTCAAATTATCTCCAGGAGGGCTCACAACAGATTGAAAACAACACAGAAAACAGGAATATAAAGGGTAACTGCTTGTGTCTCAATGGTGAAGCTGTCAGAGCACAACATTTAAAGCTTTCTCTCAGCTGTTCCAGCTGCTGCTGTCTTTTAAAGGCATAAGTAGCTCAGGTGAAGCATCCTCTGCCCTTCTGGGATATGAGCTGTCAGGCAGCCCAGCAGGAAGAGATCCTACAAGAGATGGAGTACCTCATTTCGGCAAGATGGAACATGGCTCCTAGCTCATTTGTTGGCAGTAGGATGAGAGACAGTAATGGCTGAAACTTTTCAGGAGTAATGGGTTTGAAAGTCAGTGTGGTATAGTGTTTAAGAGTGCTGTACTGGGATTTGGGAGATATGGGTTCTAGGATTCCACTGAGCCATGAAACTCCCTGGATGACGTGGACAAGACATTCTCTCAAGCTGCCTTCACTCACAGAATTTTTGTGAGCATTGAACAGGAGACAAAGCTAGCGGTCCAGTGGTTTGAGTGCTGTAGTAGGACTCCGAGAGAACAGGGTTCAAATCCATGCTCAGTCATGGAAACCTGCTGGCTGACCTTGGGCAAGTCCCACTCTCTCAGACTCAGAAGAAGGCAATGGCAAACTCCCTTAACTCAAACCACAGGAGCCAGCATCTCAAAGGAAGCGATCCTTTCTGCACGAAAAAGAATGCTTCTTTAAAGGCCCCTTTCTGCCACAGCTTTGTACATATATGAAAAAAAAAATTTAAACACAATGGTTCCCAACTAATCAAGAGCAGCTTTTTAAATTGTTCCAAAGGTATTTAAAGAATATGAACTCTATCTGGAGCCTGAACAGGTATAATGCAGAGATGTTCACCACTACAGTGATGACGATGCAGGATATCAAAATTTGAGGCAGGAACTCTTGTCTAAAAGTAATGGTTTTTAGCCTTTGTTTCTGCAGGAACATGCAAGAACAATCTGGAGGTCTAGGACTGTTATAGCAAAGCTCCCCTTACCTTATTGGCTTCTGCCATCTTCACGGCAGTGTAGCACTCAGCATCTGCTTTTGCCTTCTCTCTGGCAAGGAATGCAGCATCTGCAAAAAAGAAAAGAAAGAAAGTGAGACTTCCAATCACAGAAAAGTCACAAGTCTCTGGAGGGGAAAAATAATCTTGAAACACACACACATTTTTCATGATTGCAACTGAAGCTTTGCAACTGTCAGCTGGTTCCCTCATTGTGCCTTTGAAATGAAAAGAGAGGGAGGCTGAGAATTGTATCAATGTGCAGTAGTGAGAGGGGAGAAAGAGGAGAAGAGGAAGCAGAGCAAAGGTTAACCTTGGTGCCACTAAGAATGTCATTCACCTCCATTCCTTTCAGCAACAGGAATGCAGCCCAAGCTTAACCATTTGATAACAGTCTTCACCAACCTGGCTCACACCAGTTGGTTTCACTACAACTCCCATCATCCTAGCCAGCACAGCCAGAGAGGCTTGGAATATGCCGCTATTGAAAATCCAAATGTGATGCCATACATCATACAAAAATGTTCCTTGAAAACCCAGAAACAATGACGCAATTTAGATCAAGGGCAGGGAGTTGTGGTAAGCCCAGGGACCACTTTTATGCCTCTGGGATCTACAAAGACTGCCAAAAAATGAACAAAAAAAATCAAAGGGACTCAAAGTGCACTGGTGGTTCTCACAGTGCAGGGAGTTCTTTCAACCTCTTTAAAAAGGTAAATGGCTGCTCAGAGAGAAGCAGCATTTCACCCTCTATTTTGGCCAGAAAGCAGGAGTCTGGAAACTATTGAAGTGTTGAAGGCCACAAGAACATCCTTTGGGGCTCATATGGCTCCAAGGCCACACTTTGTCCACTTCTGATTTAGATGAGGGATACGGAAGACCCTAAGCCACCTTCTCTCTGTGAGAGAATCAGCAGGGGTACAGAGTGTTGGATCATACTGGGGAGACCCAGGTTCATATATCTGCAAACTGGGGTTTCCATTGAAGAATGGGCGTGAGTGCTCTTTAAGTAGGAAGCACCACTACAAGTGACATCTACTGTTTTGATAGTGTGAAAAGGCCTCGTACCAAGTCCTTCCCCTCCTATTCCCTCCCCCCAAATTTTCATTACTGAAAATCACAGCCCATTATTCAAAATCTTCAAACCTCAGTCACAAAACGATGTAGGTTATTCAGTAACACTGCAAACCTCTTTGCTGTTACTGACTCTTCAGGCGTAGAGAGCCTAATTTATAAAGCAACCCTTGCAAAATTGCTTTTTTAAAAAAAGGAGAAACATCTACAGTAGAACCTTTCTATCTGCAGGGGTTTTGTTCTAGCACCCCTGGCGGATGGCGAAAAACATGAAAGTGTCCCATATTATTAAAGTAGTGATGTGCATGCAGATGCTTCAGCACCTCTGCATTCACAGCACCATCATTTTAGGTATAGGATACGATGCTCAGTGATAGCTGGGATTCGCAGATCTGGAGGTCACGTATACAGAGAGTTCACTATACTTCCTTCTGACACCCTCTCCCCACACAGCAAGCCTGCACTGTGTTGTTTCAACACACAAAACTGCATTAGCCGGTCATTTCTGCTGACAAACCGCAAAGGCAGCTGTAACTGACCCAAACAGCTGAAGTTGTGTGCAATTCAAGAGTACACTGCAGTTGGCTTGGCAGACCAGCTGGAAGGGTCTGGAACAAAGCCAGGAATTCTCTGCCGAGGGTACTGCTGGGCCTCCCAACTCTGATGGGGTTGCATTAAGGGCCTGGCGCTTGGCAACGTGCCTTGATGAGAAAGAAAACTACCCGAGCTCTGCTACGGACAGCCTAATGAGAGATCGCTGATCTGTAAACCACTAATTGGCTCCTCTGTGAGATACTGTAGAGCTTGACAGGGCCCTTAATGAACCTAACTGGATCGAGGGACGATGCTTTGAGGCAGCCTAGTAGGGCCTTTCCCAGGTCCAGGAAACTGCTTGACAACAAGAATGACAAAGATGTGGGGAAATCCTCTCAGCAATATCACATGCTCACAGAACAGCTTGACTGGCAGCAACAGCAGCTCTAAGGCTGTGGGGATGGGCTGTAACTAAACAGCTGAGTACATGCTTTGCATGCCACGGGTTCTACCTTCAATCCCAGACTGGAGTCGCTGCCAGTCAGAGTACATAATACTGAGAATACCCTAGCTAGGCTAAGGATGTTTCCTATGTTCCAGCCAGCTGCCAATTTGGGCTGCTCCCACCATTTTTTCTGCACACCAAGCATATATTCCACCACCAAGTATAATTTCTCTGTAAGCTACAAGTTGTAGGACTCGGGAGATCAAGTTTCTAGTCTTTCTAGGCCATAATAATCACTGGGTGATCTTGGGCAAGTTGCTGTGCTCATCATCATAGGACTACAGCCTTGCAATATTGCAGGATAGCAACATATTATTACTGCCTTGAATATGCTCAAAGGAGAAAGGCAGGATATGAAGTAAACATCCAGGCATGGCCCCAAGAGCACGTACTCTCAGTCTTGGCAGCCAAGCAGTGACATGAACAGACATACAAATGCTAAGATGTGCACCGATAACCAAGGTAGCTGAAACATGTGACATGTTTCTTTCGGTCTGTAAAATGCTGGTTGCAGAAATAACCAAACTTTATGTAAGGAAAACATGTTATAGTGGTCAGGAATTCTGAGACTAGGAGAAAGGAAATCTGGGAAGTGGAAGAAGTCCCACGATGCTGCTATTTAGAAGATGATTCTCAGTTACTGAACACCAAAAGATGGAATCTAGTATCGCTTACCCATTTCTAGGGTTTGCCTGCTTTGAATCACACAGTCTGTGTGTAAGATGCAATCTTGCCTAATTCTCTTTCCTCCACTTTTATTCATGTGTGAAAGAGAGAGCTCCATACTACCCACACTTGGACTGGGGAGAACCCATGCTTTATTGTGGGCTACAGTCCATGCCAATGACTTGAAGGCATACAGCAACATAGTGTATGCCAGTTTGTGCTATCATAAAGGTGTGAGTCTTTAAGGTGACATAGGACTTATCATTGTTTTGTAAAACCTGGGACACACAGAAATACCTTAAATGGGTTGCTATTCACCTTCAATCTCAGAAATTCTCTTCTCTGTTTCTTTTTCCATCACCTTCTGTCCATAGGTTATCTCAGCCACCTGAGCAATTTTTTCTGCCTCTGCATTGAGACAATCAAAACACAGTGATCATACGATACAACACAGATGGACAAGGCAGCTAAAATTTCCTGAAGTACAGAAGCATCTAGCGAACTTATTTATTAAAATATTTATGTCTCATCCTCTATCCTGAGATCTCAGCATGGCATATAAAAAAACCCAACTTAACTGATTTAAAACAGGGTTAATAATTAAGACAATTTTAAAAGGCTAAAAACATACTAAACAATTTAAAAAGTTAAACAGACAGATTTAAAAAGTTAAAATAGTTTAAAACAAATTAAAACCACGTACATGTGAGGGTTTTAGTAAAATCAATTAGGCTCCAAAAGCTTTCATGAACAAACATTTTCATCCTCTGTGCATGGATGCTCATCTCAAAGGCTGATGGTAAATGTCAGCTAACCCTGCCTGGCAAACCTAAAGAAAGAACTAAGTTACAACAGCCTCTCAGTTGTGAAATTGTCTCTCTCTTTATAGGTGGGGATTTGCATTTAGAGTTACACTATATGCATTCATCCAGACCACAGCTACTGCTCTTCTCTTGTGACAAGCCTATGGCAAGTTCTTGCTTGTCACTTAACAACTGCCATTACCTCAGAAGTAGTGTGAAAAATTCACTTCAAGCTCTCTTGTCCTCTGCCCTGATAGATTCAGTTTGGGCATGACATATGTTGTGTTGGCTTGAGATGAAGCTTACAGTCTAAAAACCAATACTTTCCCCCACTTCAAATTACACGCAGCACACATAGCTTCTTTGGCACCACTCACCACTTCCTCATCTATCTCCTTGTTTGTTGTGGACGCACGCTGCACACTAGTCCCTGACTCCTAAAAACCTGCCATTTCCCTGGGCAAAGGATTACATACATCACTACTTATGTTCCACACAACCTTTCACTGTCTGTTGCCTCTAAATGCATTTTCACATATGGAAACACAGACCAATGAGAGCCTTCTTCCGTTCTGTCTCAGCCTCCTTCTCTACCACTTTCTGCTTCTGAGCTGCGATTAACAGCTTTGTCTTCTCACTCTCCCTAGAGGGATCAAAACAGGCAAGCTGGTAAAACATCAACACAATGAAATGTCCCCTAAATGAAAGATGTTTGACTTGACAGGATGTGTGTATTAGAGGACTTTAGACATTTTCAATCTTCTTTGTTTTTTATCAGAACCCCAAGATCCATCAGCCAAAAGAACAGAATGCCTCTGAGCACATTCTCACCCTAGGAGTCTGTTTTCATTTCCAGAACTGAACTTACAGTTCTTCTGCACAAGACTTCACATCTTGTTACCCCAAGCTTGCTTCATCTCAGCAATGTAATTTAGGTGGAAAAGATATTTATACTGTTTCAACTATTAACAAACTGGGAGTGAGAAACAGTTCTGACTGGTGAGACATCTACCAATAGGATTCTAATTAAATATGTAAAATTTTGAAGTCATGGGGGGAGGACAGACTGCTTCCTGGGGAGGAGAGTAAAAACAGAGGTTTCCAGAAAAATTGAAAAATGTAGTATTAAGTCCCTTTAAAGTCTGAGTTATTGTGCTACTTTAGGAATGTAAAATTCATTTTATAAGTTTGTTTGGCCTAAGATGATCATGTCTGATATATTAAAGGCACAGTTTATTCAGAATACAGTTACAAGCTGAACCTTCCTTTTAAATATGTATTTTTGCTAGAAATAGAGCAAGGTCCTGAACTGTAAGGAACACCTAAACTATATGGAACCACTTTGGGTTTTGCCAGTTTGAGAACCTCACACACATAAAATCTTTTGACTCTTTAGATACTGTAACAGCAATTTCTAAAATGGCAAAATCTCAGAAGCCCCTGTCAGCACAGTTAGTAATAAGGGATTGTGGGAGTTTTACTACAGACGATCTGGTGGTCTAAAGGGTTCCCAAACCGGGACTGGAAAGCTACCTCCCAATTCTATGATTCTTAGACAGCCCCCCCACCCCCCACATCATATTGGAAAGGGAAAAAAACTACTTACATGAGTTCATAATTTCTCCGAATTGCTTCTGGGATATTTGGCTTTGTAACTCGAACTGCCTGGACAAAAACAGAGGATAATGGGGATGGATGCAGTGGAAAGAAGGAAGTGGCTACTGAGCAGCACATAATCAATACAGACAGTGTTAACAGTATTTATTATCTCGTATCTGTATCAGGAGGCTCAGCTAATGTCAACTTCAGGGAAGAATCCCTGTGTACCAGTGTCCAAGACTCAAAGGACTCCACAGTGGGAGGAGGGTCCTCTATTCTCAGTCTATTAGGAAGTAGTAAATGAGACTGATCCACTCTAAGGCAGCACAAGAAAGTCTGGCCATTTACTGGAAGAAGGGATGTCCACAATTGGAATAGTTCTTCTATCTAGGGAGGCACTACAGGACACCAAACTCCTTGTAATGCACTCAGACTTCCTGGGCTTATAGAAGTGAGGATGGAAAATTTAAGAATGCTGGACATTCAAGAGACTCAAAGCACCTTCTGTCCATGCTTCACTGTAGCCAGAAGAGAGATCAAGCTAAGAACAGTAGCATGTCTGCCCCTGGGACAATATTAAACATTACTACTATTTTCCTACTCCTCTCTCTCTAGATTTGGATGACTGACCCATCACAGATATGTTTCTCCACATTTACGTTTACCTGAATGATGAGTCCTGGGGCCATGGTTGTCAGATCTTGCTGGAGAGCCAGTTTCAGGTTTTCATCAATCTGATCTGGCAAGGTATTAAGCCAACAGTTACACAACTTAAAAGGAGAATGCATCATTAAACTGGCTAATCGTGTTTACAGAGGTCTCATGGACCTTCAAAATGGAGACACCTTTTTGTGATAATTGCCTCCCCCCCATAAAACAGAAGAACATTACACAGGCTTAGCCATAAAATTACAGGCTGGATCTCATAAATGGGTCATAACAGTGGTACAACCAACATTTGAGGAACAGACTTGTAAGAGACAAGGAACCGGATAATCAAGTGCAAAAGAGGACAGATGTTGCTGATGTGGCACTCTATAGCTAAGCGACAGAGCACCTGGTTCGCATCAAAAGGCCTCAGGTTAAACCTACAGCACATCCAATTTAAAAAGACATGATGGCAGGATTTGAGATCTTCTCTGCTTTAAATAATGGGGAGATGCTAGCCAGAGGGCAGAAAGTGTTTTGCAGATGTATTCACCCACTCCTTTGACTTCTCTGCTTTGTTACAGCCACTTTGTTGTGTCACAGCCTTAAAAAGAAATGGTTACTTGGCATTGTTACCACTTAATACACAAAGGATGCTCAACGCTAAAGATGAACATTTTTATTATGCAACAAAAAAAATTAAGTTAAAACAAAGAAGCAGGCACTTAGTAGTTGCATAAGTATTCATCCTCCTTCCTGTGATAAATTTAAAAAGGTTGTGGTGCAACCTACTGCCTCCAACAATCACATATGCAGCTGAATGGAGTATTCCTACATGCAATTCCAGTACAACATGATCTCAAATTAAACATATCTGTCAGGGTTCAGTTATTCAAAAAACAAAAACAAAACAAACAAAAAAATCCAAATATACATCTCTCCAGAGCACTGTTAAATCTGTTAGTACAAAATCGAACCATGACTTTGCCTTGAGAATGCCATCTACCAGGGCTCACCATTTGTTAGCAAAGCAACCAAGGTGCTAATGGTAACTCTAAAGATCCACAGCTGAGATAGGAGACTATCCATGCAAGAACTATCACCTAGATGCTCCATAAATGAGGACTTTATGGAGGAGTGATGAGAAGAAAGCCATTGCTGAAACACACCCACAGGAAAGCCAGTTTAGAGACTGAGAAAATATATATGGGAAACACAGCAAACATAGGAAAAGGTTTGCTGGTCTGATGAGACAAACATGGAAAGCCAACAGTGCTCACTGCTCTCAGAATATCATTCCTGTTGTGAAACAGGTTGGTGGCATCATTATGTTCTGGGGATGTTCATCCGTGGTAGAGACTGGGAAACTAGTCAGGATTGAGCTTAAGATAGATGAAGCCAAATATAACACTAGAGAAAATCTTTTTCAGTCTACAAAGGACTTGGGATCAGAGTAGAGATTCTCTTTCCAGCACGACAACGACCCTAAATACACAGCCAAATTAACACTGAAATTGTTTCAAAACAAAAATCTGAATGTCTAAGAATGGCCCAGTCAAAGCCTAGACTTCAATCTGATTGAGAATCTATGGAAAGACTTGGAAGTTACTGTTCACCAAAGGCTTTCATCCAAGTTGACAAACCTGAAGTAACTGTGTAATAAAGCAGGGGCAAAAGCTGCAAGACCTAGATGAACAAAGCTGACAGAAGCTTACCTAAGAAGACCTGAAGTTGCAAATGCTGCCAAAGGTGCTTTTGCCAAGTATTGACTCAGAGCAGTGAATACTTATGCAACCAACAAGTGCCAGTTGTTTTTTTTCTTAAATTTGATGCCACACACACACAAATTACACCTTCATAGTGTTGAGTATCTTGTGTACGCCAAGTGATAACAATATCAATGAACTCCCTTTCAGTTCAAGGTTGTAACATAACAGAATGTGGAAAATTCAAAGCGGACATATTTACGCAAGGCACTGGATGACAAACAGTCTATCCTGGTAATCAGGCAGCTTTCTATGTTTCTTTATTGTTGGTTGTGAAGAGGAGGAAACAGTTAACAGATACAGTGTGGAATCCTTTATGCAGTTACAAATGTGTAACCCCAAGTTACACACCTGTGACAGTTACACATTCATGATCCCTATGCAGATTTACATAAAAGGCCCCACAATCCCTATTTACTGGGCAAGCAGCTACTGTGATCAATGGGGCTCTGTTTCCCGGTCGATTAGGAAACAGCTGGCTGATGTTCCCACACACCACACCCTGCACAAGGGCTCTCCAGTACAAGGGGGAATCGTGACAGGGGTCCTGCTTCTGATTGTTGTACTGGAGATTGCTCACTGCAGCAGGTGGAAACGGCAGCCGGATGCCTCTTGTGCAACAGAAGAAAAGGCCCGCATTGATCACAGCAGCTGCTTTCCAGGAAGTGGGGATGGAGGGGGAGGGGGTCAGGCTGGAATTCACTAGGTAGCATCATAACTACCATGCTTACACACTGGCTATCTCCCACACAAGATTTCAGACATTAAATCCAACTTCTGCTTCATCTGCTGCACCTGCCAAACTTCTACTTCTGTGACACTGCTATGGAATAGGAACGTTCTTGTCCTTTGCTTTTAGCTGATTTAGCTCTTGGGGAAGAGGACAGATACACGCAGAAAAAGGTCAAGAGTGGATAACATATTAAAGCATTGGGGGCAAGGAGATGAAGACTTTTTCATTAAGCCACATGACTGCTCATTAAACCATATGCTGGCTCTTTCAAAACTTAGCAGAAGATAGAATGCTAAACTTTGCATCAAACTCTTTAATACACAGGTATCCAAAAATACAAAGGAATCCTGTTGCACCTTTAAGGCTAACTGGGGAAAAATAAATTTCAAGCATAAGTTTTGCTGGACCCCAGTCTTACTGAAAAGCAGCTTACTTATGCTGGAAATTTCTTTTTGTAGTTAGCGTCAATGGTGCAAAAGGATTCCTTTATGTCTTTTCATGCTGAAACAGACTAACATGGCTAAGCCTTTGAATACATGTTCAGTTGTTAATCATAACAATTACATATGTGAATGCATACTTTCATGTGGTGAAGAATGTGGATATATGCACCCAATGTTTAAATAGGGGGGCTAATTACAATCCATATGCTCTAAACTGGGACCTGCCGCTATATTAGCCAAATCAAGGTCCTTGGTAGCATTCCAAAGACATTATATTGTGGAACACCATAAAAGGTAAAGGGGCACCTCACAACCTATCTAAACTCTGAATCCGCATCATGCTGGATGTAGATAATAAAAGCTCTGGCAGTTACCAAACAATTCAATATAGACTTCCTGGAGTGTGTGGACACTGCAGAACTGGTTGAGCTCATGGTGGATCTTGTTGAAGATGAGGGCCTTGTCGTAGTCTGCAGTGTAGTTCTTCACTATATCATATACTAGTGGGAAAAAAAATGGTGTTAGTAGGCTCATATTAGTTCTCAAATATTTCAGAAGAACAGGTTGTGGTAGCTGAATGTGATGGTCTAGCAGCTTATCGCTGCATAGCTGCTGGTTGAGAGTACATATGGGAAAAACCAGGTCAGTTCAATTTTGAGGTTTTATAGGAATTTACAAAAAAATCAGATTGGAAAGAACTTGAGAGTTTAAAAATTCTAGTGTGGAAGAAACCAAAACAGACAGATTTGGCTATACAGGCACAATGCTTGGGAGTGCTCAACTCTTAAGACATCTGGGTTTGAATCTCTGTGTATTCAGCAATGCCAGTGCCAAATCTGGGGTTGCTATCTCTTTTTCCCTGAGGCTCCTCACTGTTAACAGCTATATGGTAGACACAGAAAACAGTGTGACAGTGCAGGCTGGAGAGAATTTGGATGGGTCGGGGAGTGTCTTGGAAAAATTACCAGTATTACCCAATTTCTTCATATGAATATTGGCATCTTGGTCAGGGAAAAAAGGCCCTCAGAAGTCATCAATCCCTGCACTAGACTTTAACAATAAGACTAGCTGCAACTGGTGCAGGTATTTTCCACAGGAAAACCTGCTTCAAATACCCTTGCATACTTCTCCATGCCATAGCCCGGAAGAAACTGTGACAACAAAAATAACTCACCAGCACTTTGAATTAGGAAATTTACAACCTCTATTCGGTCAAAATAGATCATCACTCCCCCACTGAAAAAAACAAAAAACAGTGAAGAGATGTGAGCATTTGGCAAGACACCTGGCCAGCACAAAAGATATCAAAAGCCTGATTGTGAAATGGATATAGTCAACACAGACTCATTGTCAAACTTCAACTGATAGAAACCCAAAACTGAGAGGATCTCTCTCTTACAGCACGAGTTCTAGTCTGTCTGTAAAATGGTGGTGGACACCTAGAATAGAGCTGGTTTGAAGCAGGAGTGGGCAAATACAGCCTGTCAGATGCTGCTGGGCTGCAACTTCCATTATTTCTAACCAGCCTAGCCTGTGGTGAAGCATTATGGGAGTTCTGGTACAAAAACATCAGGTCAGCATGATTCCTACATTTGCTTAAAAGAGAACCGACAGCTATTCTTTTTTTTTTTCTGGGGACGTAAAAAAATGTAGTGTATAGAACAGGATGGAGAAATTGCCATCTTCTAGCTGTCTTTGGACTTCAATACCTGTCATCGCTGTATGATGTCAGGAGTTTTTGGAAGCTGGGAGTCCAAAAAATATCTGCAGGGCTGGAGGCTATCCACTCCTGGCATAAACAATTAAATATAAATGTACTTTTTCCTGCAAGGTTTCAGTATGCATGGAGAATTTCATAAGACTGGTGATCATAACAAACTCTAAAACAAAAATGTTTCCCATTTCTTACTTATCCAGGCTCATTGCCTGGCTGCTCTGAGAACAAAAATGAATGCTACATTGCAAATTTTTTATAGCCAGTTATCCTTCCTATATGTGACAGCCAAGAGATGATGGTATATAAATCTAGAATAACTCACAGCCAAAATATTTTTTTAGAACTACAGCCAAATATTTGTTTTAACAAATTAGGTGCTTATTTTGCTGGATGCTCAGATTATGTCAGGCCACAGGCAGCCCAAGGAAGATTCACTCACAAACAGCTGCTAAGTCAAGTTTCAGGATGGTTGGTTAAGAGAAAAAAATGCCATCTAGTGGTAGGTACAAGGCACTTCCCAGCTTCTTCCAAGCACAATGGAATCAAACTTCCCCACTGGAAGGAATAAAGGAAGTGTGTTGTGTTGCACTGGAAAAATCAGTCAGTTTGAAACTATCAGTTGCTACAAAATAGCTGATGGAATGTTTTGAACTCCAAAGGAAAGACATACTACAAACATAACTAATAAACAAGTGAATAAACTTGTTGATTCAAAATGTATCATTAAATCACTTAAAAAACTGCATATCAGGATACATTATAGACTTTTTTTTGCCCAGATCCTTCTGCCAAGATCCAGAACCATAAAAATAGATATGCTTTTTACCTTTATTATGCCAAAGCATAATGACAGAAACAACAGGAACTACCTCTGTGGTTTGTGCAGCTTCTTTTATAATAAGGAAGTTAGGAAAGTTCAAGATTGCATACTTTCTTTGCTCTACGGTAACAGCAAGGGCAAAAGGGTTATCATTTCACTAGTGGAGCCACAACTCACCTTGTGCCACAGGGGACATTTTTTACTTCATCTGTTTGTAATGTTGTCTAGGAAAGAGAAAGCAAAAGGATTTGTAAGGAAAAGGAGAGTTAGAAAGTACTTCCTGCCAGATAAGCAACATTTCTGCTGTGTTGTGGCAAACCCCAAGTTCTTCCCCATAACCAGTCTCCCCTTCCCACAACCTCACTGCTCCAATCCAACTAAATCTGATTTCATCCATGATCTCAGCCTACTTTTTCGCACTTATCAGAACTGGAGATTAACATTCATTCATCCCTCTTCAAAGACTGCTCAACAACAAAAAAACCCTACAAACCAAACTTGTTCAACATGTTTAATGGCACTCAGTCTCCTTGTGAAAAAACTAGACGGTCTTGTTTGACAACAGGGTTGGACATGGGCTTCCACTAAGATAAGAAAATGGAAAGGTCATGTGGCCTCAGAGACAAATTTAGGGCAGGGTAAAAGGCAAGTGAAGAACAAGTACATGGGAGTGACACCAGCATGAACTAAATCTGCAACTGCAAATGACAAGACTAGGGCACTCTAAAATTGGTGATGGCTACAACTATGCCCTGACCTTAGGTACTTCCTTCTTTCAATTCCAACATTTCCCCCACTTCAGTCCCTGGTTTGCAGTAAATATAGTGTGCTAGACCTCTGAATTGCAGAAATTATGGCTACCACAAACCTTAATGTGGATCCAGAAAGAAAAAAAAAACGGAACCTAAAGCTGTGCCTGCTCCTTCTGGTTTGGAGGCAAACTATGGCCAGTAGTAACTGTGGTTTGCCCACTATATCTCACACCAAGCTATGTTTGTCATGAGATAGAAAGCAATGGATGGAATCAGAACGTATGAGGGCAAGGGAAGTAAGTGAACTTGTGACATGGCCAAAACAGCCACAATGTAAAACATATCACTGTGTGCTTCACACTGCAACAGTGCTCCTTACATGATACAGTGAATTGTAATTCTTTTCTCCTAGCATTACGGACAGGCCACCAAAGTTCTTTCACATTATGTTTACCCCACAAAGGCGGATGGAATCAAAACTCAAGTATTTTCTTATTCCACTCGGATATATCAAAATTCATGAAGGAATCTATTGTGAGTGTGATGCACACTTTAGGACATCAAGTAAGACAACACACCAAAAAAAAACATTGTAAAGGCCTGTATATCACTTTGAACATTTACATAAATTCAGAAAGAAGCTCAGGTGTCTTGCAAATAGATACACAAACATCTTGAACTGAATTATTGAGCATTTAGCAATATCTCTCTCCTGTCACCCACACATTGGCACAGCTGCGCTGAGATCCAGAAGGAATTTTAGCCCAATTTTTACAACTTTAGTGTTTCCTCTATCTCCCCTAAGGATGACCTCTACCACTAAACAGCAAGGTATCTAAGCTCCTGGAGTCTTCATGACTATACAGAAAATGTAAAGCCATATGGCACTATATATGCCCCTTCTCACATTGGTCAGCCAGGACTGGAAGATGACTCTGAATCACTCAGTGTAGTATTTATGTGGAAAGCCATTAATCTAAAGCACCTCCTCAGCCATGTAAAGACAAAACCTCCTCAGGCTTGCAGCAGAATAAAGAGAAGGATAAAATATGCACAGCAAGCTCGCTATTCATAAATGGCTCACCACAAAATTAACAACCGCTCATGATGCACTTTAGAGCATCTTCTATGCAGCAGCAGCAAGGTATAAATCATCCTCAAGAAAATGTAGGAAAAACTATATACAATTTATATATTCTCCTAGGCCTCTACCTTAGGTTCAGTAACAGTCCTTTGAACAGCATATGAAAAATATAGAATATATAACCAGATGAATAAAATATTGAACACTATGTAAATACATAATCATAACGTCCACTTGAAATATGATATAATAATTCTCAGACCCAGAATTTGAATCAGATGGTAGAGACCACAACTGCAACTCAGACTTCTGGGGTACAGCTATTAACATCACATGCTACATTCCTTTACAAAAGTCATAAAAATAAGAAGTACCTGTACTGATTTATAGGAGGTAATGAAGGGGAGCATAAGATGGAATCCAGGACCACTGGTGGACGTCAATAATGCCCCTCCCCTGTATGGGTTTTAAAAAGAATAAGAAGCAGAGAATGAGCTGCACTTTTAAATCACAGTAATGCAGTTGTTGTCCGGAATAATAGGAGTATGAGACATAAAAAACAATACCAAACTAGAGTTTCTGAATGACTTGCAGACCACCGCCATATAATCCTCCACTTCATCATTACATAGAGCATACCTGGAGGACCACAGGCTCCCCATTCCCATCGAAAGCCTCCAGGACACTGTTTGTGTTTACATTAAGTTTGGGGTGGTATTTGGAATCTATTCATTCTCTATTTACGACACTTGTATGCCACATCACAGCATAAATTCTCTAACTTTGTTGTTGTTTGCCTTCAAGTTGTTTCTGAATTATGGCGGCCCTCTAACTCCTCTTAACAATTTAAATACAAAGATTTAGAACCAGAAGATCAAAAGCAGCAAAAGTGCAAACAAAACTAATAGCAACCATAATTTAAAATCCACGGGTCTTAAAATTGGGCTTAAAGTCTAATAAACTTTAAAATGGAGTGCTCAACTATGCAACTTGTTTAAAAGACCTCGATGAACTGAAAAGGCCACAAGCATGTTACCAGGATAACACTCCCAAGGAAGGCTATTCCAAAACAGGAGCTTTGCTATAAAAAGACTCCATGCTTTGCAGTCAGCAAGGGCAGTAGAAGTAAAGACTGTGAAAAAAATCTTAAAGTTGGGCTAGGCAGAAATGGGAAAAACCAGTTTTTCAGGTTAACAGCTGTTCAAAGCTTCAGAGGTTAAAGCTAACATTTTAAATTGGCCATGGAAATGTGCAGTGAGTAAGCAGAGCTACCAAAACAATGACACAATGTGCTGAAGCTGTCCTGTCCCATGTCATTTTTAGGATTATGAGACTACCCCAATCTCCCCAAGGTTCTGAGCTAGCAATATTATCTCCTCTTCTTATTTTTCATCCTGTCACTGCATCCCATGACAAAACAGTTGCAACCTTCAGATTCCAACCATCGCTTATACTCTGTAACATCAAGATTGGAATGCTGGACTATCATTATATATTCTCCATGGAACATCAACTGGCTCAAAATATAATGGACTACTTCCTGATTTGGTGGGGAAGGGGAAGAGAAGGTTCGCATAAGCTTACTGACACACTCATGTCCGTACAGCTTTCCTATTATCTTTTAGATTTAATTTAAGATACTTGAGATTATCTCAAAAGCAATAAAATGTTGAGCTTGGCAGATCAACAGCACGACTGCTGCTTTGGGTTTTCCAAGCTCATCATCAGACAGCCCTCAAACCTAGACAACTGACTATGTTCTGCAAGCTCAGACTGTCCATGAAGTCCAGTACAATCTAGCAAGCACTGATTCTCCAACATCTCAGACAAAGTTGTCTTCTATCACCTGCTACCAGACCCTTTTAACTGGAGAATCAAAAGGCCGAGCCTGGTACGTTGTGTATAAGAAGGATGTGCTCTATTATTGAGCTATGGTCCTTCCCTTTGCCACCTCACAAATCCACTGGTAGCTCTTACTGCCCTGGAATGTCTACTAAACTTTAAGAAGACACAAGACACCAGCTATACATGCAGATACTTTCAATATATTGTTTTCTTTGGCATGGATCTAACTCAACCATTCTCAACAGGAGCCATTTGACCCTCAAGTGGGCCCTGGCACACTTGAAGCGGGGGTCACAAACTGAAAATTATGAAAAGTGGATTCCCCAGCATTTATGGGGGCCCTGGTAACTGAACCAATGGAATGCCCACGCAGAACTTAAATAAGGGTGCAGAGTCTACAACAGCGTGAGATGCAAGCAAACCTTAAATGAGAGGACAATATATAAAATATGGTTCCAAACTGAAAAAATAAAGAGAAGCTGAAAAGAGGGAGTTGATGAAGGAAATACAGAATTTGAAGGAAAAACGCAAGAACTCAACAAAAATTACTGGAATAGTTCTCACTGTTTATGGTCCAAGAAATAAATGCCAAACTACTGTATCTTGAGGAAAAGAACTTTGAATTTGGAAATAAACCTTGGCAGTGACTTTTCTATAAGTTGAGACAGAAAATTTTAAAGAAAAATGTCAAAAAGATCAGGAAAGGAGATCAGTTTGTAATGGATAATTTGAAAATATTAAAAACCTTTGAGGAATATTACAGAGGCTCATGTGCAAATGGCAATGAGAAAATTTTAGATAAGAAACACTACTCAGATAAACTCCAATTAGACAAATTACTCTTGGAACAAAAGCAAAGTTTGAATGGGCCTATGACAACTACGAAACTTACTGAAATGATTAAAAAGATTAAATCAGAAAAGTGCCAGGCTCAGATCTGAAGCATATTATCGGAAATTTGATGATGAGCTATCACTGCCATTAAAAATGGTGTGTGATGAGTTATTAGAAAAAGGACGGATACCACATTCTTGGAGAAATGCCTATATTAAGTGATTAATAAAGAAAATACAGATGAGACATTAACAAAGAATTATAGACCTATCTCAGTACTAAATAATGACTATAAGATATTTACTACCATCTTGGCAAGCAGATCGAAAAAACATATTTCTCAGAACATCCATGAGGATCAGAATGTTTTGGGTTTTTTTGCCAAAAAGACAATTAAGGAATAATGTAAGAATGGTTCTTAATATTACTGAATTTTTGGAATCCTATAATAACAAAAGAGCTGTTTTGCTTTTAGATTTAGAGAAAGTGTTTCATCATATTTCTTGGAATTATTTATTTCAAGTATTGAGAGAATGGACTTTGGTGAAAATATTACTCAAGCAATAAAGACAATCTATTCATTTCAAAAGGCCCCAGATCTTAATAAATGGGAATGCAACATGATCATTTGAAATACAAAAGGGGAGCAGACAAACTTGTTCCCTCCCTCCCTCACTCTTTATTTTGGTATTGAAGATCCTACTGAGAGATATCAGACAAGATGACAAGATCTATGAGGTAAGGGTGAAAAAAAGAACAGTACAAGCTGGGAGCTTTTGCAGATGATCTTGTGATAATGACACAAAACCCACTGGAGTCAATGAAGGCATTCAGAAAAAAGTTAAGCTGTTTTGGACATGCTCAGGGTTTAAAGTGAATTGTGACAAAATAAAATTGCTGATTAAAAATATGACTTAAGACGACGACAATGAACTAACTGCTTTTTCAAACTTTCAAGTGAAAGGGGATTAAATATTTGGGAGTTACAATCACAAACAATAACTATTATTTCAAAACAGCTACGGAAAAGTCTAGAAAAAAATTAAAGAGACTTAGAAAACTGGGGAAAGTTAAATTTATCTCCTTTGGGTAGAACTGCAGTAATAAAAGTGAATATTTTGCCAAGACTTTTATTTCTCTATCAAATGATCCCTATTATAAGAAATGGAACAACTTTTGTGCAATTGCAGAAACAGATTTACAGATTTATCTGGCAGGCAAAGAAACCAGAATAACATTTTAAACACTGTTCCACACTAAGGAAAGGGATGGCTTGGGAGTCTCTAATGTCAAACTGTCTTATTAGGCCTGTTGTTCTGAATGGCTGCATGGATATTTCTTAGAAATGTGAAACTTTTGGGAATTAAAGGCTACAAATTAAGATTTGGTTGGCAGTTATCCTGCATATGATAAAGTCACAGCACATGCTGAATTTAAAAAATCATTGTATTAGAAAGGCTCTCCTACAAATATGGTATAAGTACAAACAGAGCTTTTTGCCTAGGATAGTATTAGCTACCTCTTTGCAGGAAGCCTATTTTAAGAAAGAATGGGTTTAAATTCAGAGATGATTACTTTATGCTGATTTTTTTGTATTTTGAACAAGATAGTTGGAAGTTTAAATGAAGAGATGATTCTTAACAAAGGCAAAGATCTTAACTGGTTTGCTCATATGCAACTTAAGGACAGATTTAATCAAGATAATAAAAATGCAGCCACAGAAGGTAGAGAAAATGAGTTTTATTAAGAGTTGTGTAAAGGGAATGACCATGTAATTTAAAGTGTATAAATGGCTTATGAAAATAGAAGATGAGTCTATAAAAGAGTATATGATAAGGCAGGCCCAACATTGTTGGGTATAATGTCCATATATATGTACAGTTGGCTGCCCATATCTGTGGATGCTGCATCCATGGATTCAACCAATCATGGCTTGAAAATCTCAAAAGCCCCCACAGAATAAAATAAAATCCAAAAGCCAAACTTTTGATTTTGCCATTTTATATGAAGGACATTTTACTACACCATCGTATATAATGTGATTTGAGCATTCATGAATTTTGGTATCCACGGGGAGCCGCAGAACCGAACCCTAGTGGATACTGAGGGCCCACCATATGGGAAAAGGTGTGGTCCAAAGATATAAAATTTACTTTGCGCAGTAATTTAAAAGAAAACTTCCATAAGATTATGTATAGATGGTATCTAATACCAAATAAGCTGTTGAAAATGTACCAGAATGTTTCAAGCCAATGTTGGAGATGTCAAGTTAAGGACAGGTCCTTTTTTCATATGTGGCGGACTTCTAAGAAGACAAAAAGTTACTGGTCTAAGATTTGTATGTTGTTCTAAAAAATTTTAAAGGTAGATTTTGTAACGTTACCAGAAATTCTTTTGTTGGATATTATGGATAAAGAACTGGAAAGTAAATATGGATTATTTCTTCAGTGTAACACAACAGTAGCAAAAATGTTTACTCAAACAGACTGAATTACTGACAATGGAAGAATGGATTATTAAGGTTGCTGAATTAACCCAAATGGCCAAAGTAATGTGGATTCTAAAGATGAGCCAATTCAGTATTTTTTGAAAGACTTGAAACTGTCTATGGACTTTTTGAGCAATGAGAGATACAAGGACATAATAATCTGTGGTTATTGTTATTAATAATTTTAGTAGGATTATTTAGTTGGATATGTCATGGAAGAGTCAGGTCCCTATTGTGTATTAGCCACATGTCTTTTTTTCCCCTCTTTTTTGTTTTTTTTCCTTCTGTTTATTTTTTTTAATGCATATTTACTTTGGGTGTAAATTAGATTGCTCATGTCAAAAATGTAAAAAAATAATCCTGCCAAGAAAATCCCATGATAGGTTTGCCGTAAGTCAGAAATCACTTGAAAGCAAACAACAACAACATATTTCCCAAATCTAGTTCAGAGAATTGCTGGAACCAAGCTACACATAGGCAGACACCACAACTCATTCCAAGGACAAGTACGCACCTGTAGTAAACACCAATATGCCCTTCTTCAATCTTGTGTATTGCAGAAAAAAGAGCAGCCGCCACCAGGCTGGTGGCTAGAGCTGCTATGGCACCCAGCTGAGTCATCCCTGAGAGTATAACCTGAGGAAGAAGAAAAACAGGGAGACAGAATAAAAGAACAATTAGTCCCTCTGTGTGACACCAGGCCCATTATTCTGTCTGTAGCTTTGAGGACAGGATGTTCTGCATCATGATACAGAGAGAGATTAGTTAGTCAGTTTCCCTGCCCTCTATCAGATGAATTCCATCTTACCTGACATTCTAGGAACTAGAAGGCTAGGTGTTCTCTATAAGTTGGCAAACAGAACATAAAAGAACTGGCTAGCCCACCATAAAAGCCTGGCATCGCCTGATAACATCTCATAACTAGAATGTGGATGAACAGGATATCTAAAGGCCAAAGAACAGTTCCAGAATAGCTCCCACCCTCCACTACTTTGTTCAAAGATCTCCAGATACACTTGACTACAAACCCTCAGCATCGCCACTAAGTAGAGAGATTCTAAGAGTTGTGGCCCAACACATTTGGAGGGCACCAGACTGATGAAGGCTGCTTTAGAGTACTACCCTTTAATCTTCTCTCAGATATTTAATGACAGCAGAATTACACAAAATGGACACACACAGATTTGCATACTTTACTACTGAGATCAGATTATTGAGAAGAGTGCTTCAGAACTTCCATCCTCTTTTTCAAGTCATTCATCTTGCCACATTTTACAAGAATGCTACCCAAGCTTTCCAACCCAAGCAATCTGAAGTGTGGCAATTGGCAGCTATTTTTTTTCCCCAATGTGCCAGGTATTGACACTATATTTGTGCCCATTGGGTTTCTTTCTTTCTTGGAAACTTTTTGGGGACCGGCAGCCAATGCCTCAAGGACTGGCACCAGCCCAAGGACCATGATGTTAAGAAGCACTGCTGTAAACCACAGTATTTCTAGGAAGCCAGAGGGCTACAACAGCTTCTGGATCTGTTCTTGCAAGGCAGCTATGTAGCATTTGAAGCAGAAAATCCAAATGGTGCTCCCCCCACACTAATATAGAAAACAATGCATAAGTAAACTGCCCCAGCGTAGGTCCTACCAAATGAGCAAGATTTGTAAAAAAGCACCATGTGTTTCTACAACCATGCCTTACAGAAGACTCATCTTCTGAGGGCAGAATTATAAACAGTAAGTGGGGAAGCAGGGTTTGGCTAAACATTAGGAGAAAATTCCTTTGGCAAGAGATATTTAATGGAGGAACAAAATGCTTCAGGAGGTGGTGAGTCCCCCTTTACTGGAAATATTTTAGACAGACTGGAGAGCCATCTGTCAGGGACACTGCAGTCAGCTGCCTTCTGCAATGAGTAGAATTGTTTCCGATGCTTCAAGAGCATCCTTCAAGTCCCCTGGGAGCAAAGTCCAACTCCATGAGTCATTTTGGAATGCACTTTCCCACAGACTATGTCTCCATATTTTTTAAATTTTTCAAAGATGTTCAGAATCTGATGACAACCACACTTTGTTCTGAGGGCACTCTCTGTCAAGAAAGCAAGAGTGCCAAAAGGAGGTACAGATGACTCCCATGAACCATCCAAGCCACACAACCTTAGGAAAGGCAACATAATCAGCCAGAGATCCCACAGTCACTTTAAAAAATCCCTGAAAGCACACACACACACACACAACTAGGAAGCAATTCCTACAGACTTTTTGTACAGCCCAGAGAGATATATAATGCCCATCCATGCTGAGTTGCCTGGTTCCTCCAATAAGAAAGAAGATGTACAAGCATTTCTTCTTATGTCCTTTCCTCCTCACGTAGCTCACACTCTTTTGAGTACATCAAAAAACATTATCTCTCTTTACAGCCCTTCATCACCAGGGCAAGGAAAACCTTTGCAAGTGTATCATGCTGGCTGTCAACAATACAATCCCAGCCTTCAAAGAGATTTCAGCAGAGAAGGAAGTGAGGTTTAAACCTTTCTTTCCCCACATTCCAATATCTGGGGGAAGAGGTGATGGAGAAAAGTGAAAGAGAATTATTTGTCAGTTTGTCTCTCTGTGTGTGTGATTCAGAGTGAAAGGCAAGACTTTATATGTGCACACGCAACTCCCAAGCCCACCACCACCTGTGGCCCCTCCCAAAGGCTGTCCACCCCTACATTAATGAACTTAAATTTAACAAGAAAACAAGAGTAAAGAACTGTTGGAAGTAGCAATGTTTGGCTGTCCAGCTGCTGTTGGGATTAATACTCCTGTCATCATAACCAGGAAAGCTAATAGTAAAGAGTGATGGAAGTTGCAGTCAACAACATCTCAAAGACTGCAAGTTTCTCTTTTCTCATTTTAAAAAACATGTAACCTTGACCCAGGGATGACAATCATACAGCCCTCCAGATGTTCTTGGAATATTATTTATTAAAATAATTTATATCCTCTCCTGTATAATGAGATTTTGGGGAATGTACAAATAGAAGCAGATTAAAACCATTTAAATGCAAATAGTTAAAAACAATTCAGAACAATAAAAATAAAATAAATAAAAACATACTAATCAAATTGACAAATTAAAATAGATTAAGAAGGTTAAAACAATTTAAAACCACGAGCACAAACACTTTGGAGTAAATCAGGGAGGTCCCACAGACTTTAATGAATAGTTGTGTTTTTACTCAGGACTTAAAGGCAGTGTTGGCACTAACTGGGTTTTCAAAGGGAGGACTTTCTATAGTAAAGGTGCCACAGTTGACAAGGCTCTCTCCCAAATCCTCACAAAGTATATTGACCTTACTGCTGTGACACAAAGGAAGGCCTCTCCAGCTGAACTCAGTCTCTGGGCAGACATGTATAAGGAGAGGTACTTCTTCCAGTAGTGAGAACTAAAGTTGTTTAGGGCTTCAAATGTCATAACAAGCACCTGGAATTCAAACTGGAATCATATTGGAATACAATTTTCACTAGCCCTATCCGGCACAGTCAATGGCAAAGAATGTTGGAAACTGCAGTTCAACACGACCAGGAGGGCTGCATAATTCCAACATGTGCTCTAACCAATTATTTGGGAGAAAATACCACATTGTCCACAACATATCTAGACAGAACTTTATCCTCTTTGAAAAGCTCTGCAGCTGAGATCTTTGGAGTATCACATCACTTCAGAGCACTGCACACTCTTAGCTTGAGAAGCACCATTCTGAACTCTGCATGTTACTACCAAGGCCTAATGCATGTGGATTTGAAGAAGACCTGCACTACCAGGGGCTTGCCATATGTGTGAGGTAACTCACTTTATTTGACTCAGTAAGAGCCTGCAGAGGCTAAAATTTAGAGGGATATGCTGTGCTGATATTTGGTTTCAACTGAATCTGCCAAAGCTTCAGCACAGGGAACTTGTCTGGTTGGGCATAGAGTTTCTCTCTGTGTGTATTTCCCTACAAAATAGGGCCTATCCACATCCAGCAAATCCACAAGTGAAGGGAAACAATTCCACAGAGAAGCAAGCACACTACACTGCAGCACGTCTCATGCTAGTAACTTCCTTCCCTCATGGCTTGCAATGCCACCACATCTCCTACGTGGGCACAAGAAAAATAACTGTATCTCATGTCAAACCATGACAAGATGGTAGAGTTGCTAAGTTTAGATCTTTAAACTCTGAATAATATGAGCCTAAGAACATCTCCTTGAGCATAAGCCCCTACTTTGATGTGTCTTATACTCAAGTAAAGACACAGAGAATTGTCTTATATGAACTGAAGAGAAGAAAAGAAGGATTCTACCAGCAGTTCTTCTATGACTAAAACATTTGCTATGACTTAAACAGAGCTTGGCCTCTTCTCTGAGACTTCTCAGGGGACCCTACCATCCACACAATAAAACTCATTTGGGTGAGAAAAACACAAGGCGAACAGTGTGGTTCAGTGGTTAAGGACAAGTTCATGGGGAAGAAGTGAAACTACTAGAAGAAAGGGAGGACTAAAATGAAGCAAACCAATATACCAATAGTGAAAATCTGGATATACACCAGGGCCTTGATATCTGTTAGAGGCTGGTTCCAGGACCACCTTTGGATATCAAAAATAATGGATGCTCAAGTCCCATTATGTACAATGGTGTAGTAAAATGCCATCCCTTATATAAAATGGCAAAATCAAACTTTGATTTTGGAATTTTTAAAAAATATGTTCAAGACATGGTTGGTTGAATCTGTAGATGCAGAATCTGCAGATATGGAAGGCCAACTGTAAATGTAAATAATAACAAAAGAATCAGTGTGTTTTAGTAAATAGGATGTTGGATGAGACTAAAGAAATAGGACTCAAACTCCTGCTCAGACACACATTTCAGTAGATGATCCTAAGCCACTCATACAAACACCAAAATGCTCCCTCGTACACTTGCTTTATCTATCTCCTAGAAATGCTGTAAGAATAACAGAAGGCCCCACTTGGAACCTTCTTTGCCATTTTCAAACTTTTTTATCCTCCCAGTCTATTTTAAATTTTTGAGTCTTGATTTTTAAAAATGTACCACTATAATCTTTTTGGTTTCACTGTGCATGCTTATGTGTACAAGCTTTAGAGAAAAGCAGATGAACATGTTTAACCTGGAGAACAGAAGACTGAGAATGTGATAAGACCGTCATCCTCAAATCTTCAGAAGACTCTTACATGGACGATGAAGCTTGTTTTCTGCTACTGTAGAGGACAGAGTTCAAACCAGTGGATTAGAATTCCAAGAAAAGAGATTTCCACTGGATATCAGGAGGAACTTGCAGATGATAAGAGCTGCCTGATATCAGAAATAACTGCTTTGGTGACTTATATGTTGTCCTTCACTGTAGGATTTTAAAACAGAGACCGGATGGCCATCTCTCAGGGGTGTTTCACCTGCATTAGGGATCACAGAATCACAGTGTTGGAAGAGACCACAGGGGCCATCCAGTCCAACTCCCTGCTATGCAGAAACACACATCAAAGCATTCCCAACAGATGGCCAGCCACCCTCTGCTTAAAAACCTCCAAGGAAGGAGACTCCACCACACTCCCAGGCAGCATATTCCACTGCCGGACAGCTCTGACCATCAGGCAGTTCTTCCTCAGGTTCAGGTGGGATCTCCTTTCCTGCAGCTTGAACCCATTGCTCCTTGTTCTAGTCTCCGGAGCAGCGGAAAACAAGCCTGCTCCATCTTCAGCATGACATCCTTCAAATATTTAAACATGGCTATCATGTCCCCTCTTAACCTTCTCTTCTGCAGACTAAACATACCCAGCTCCCTAAGCCGCTCCTCATAGGGCATGGCTTCCAGACCCTTCACCATTTTGGTTGCCCTCCTCTGAACATGCTCCAGCTTGTCAATATCCTTCTTGAACTGAGGTGCCCAGTACTGGCCATAGTATTCCAAATGATGTCCAACCAATGCAGAATAGAGGAAGGCATTGCACCAGATCAGTTCTACTCAAACACGGTGACCCATGAACCAGTGCTGGGCCACAAGCCATCAGCTACCAACTCCTAGCAAGTTTTGGAAGAAAGAAACAACTGTAGCCAACAAGCAGAAATATGGCAATCCCTGCAAACTGGAGGAAACAAAAAAGAGGAGGTCTGGAAAAGATAGCTTAAGCAGCAGTGGGCTAGAGGTTCTGCAGAGTTCCTTCCAGGATTCAACGATCCCCTAACTGGGCAGAAAAGGAAGCCTGCTTAGGTTAAGTTTTAACTGTACTCTTTTATTGGGACCCACCAGAGGACAGTATGGATATAAGCATGCGCAAAATAAAGGGGGACATTCCGTATGCAAAGTTATCAACGCTCTGGAGAAAGACCGAGATCAAGACGCGGTTAACGTCACACACACACGGGGATCTCGCTCTGATCTAAGAGGAGCAGGCGACGGAAAAGCGAAAGTCGAAGGCAGAAAGACGCAAGTAAAACAGAATAAAAATAACGTGACTCGGGCACCCAGAAGGAAAGCGGGGCCGCCCCGCACAGGCCGCGAGAGGAAAGAGACGCCTGCGAGTGTTACGCCGTCGCAGGCAAGAGAACCCAACCCGCCTCTCAAAAGCGAGGAGGCCGGAGAGGAGCAGGCGAGGAAGAGAAACTCCGAGGCCTCCTACGACGGGAGCCGGGGAGCGGGAACGTCGCCCGGAAGAGAAGACACGTCCCGCCGGGGAAGGAGGGCGGCCCAGGACCGCGTCGCCCCGGCGCCTCCACTCACCCTTGCCGCCTGCTCCGCCCGCAGCTCCTGCTCTCGCCCTCACTTCCGGGTAGTCGCCTCCGTGACGCCATCATCCCTCGCCGCCGCCCGGAGCGCTCTGAAGCGCTCTGGCCCCGCCCCCTCCGCCTGGCGCTGCGCCGCTGCGGCTCCAGAGGGCGAGCGAGAGCCGCAGCTGGGCCCTTTCCGCACTGGCCTGTTACAGCGCTGTTATCCCACTTTCAACAGCCCCAGCATTCCACAGGCTGTTGAAAGGGGAATAATAGCGCTATAACGGCCTAGTGCGGAAATGGCCCTGGAGAACCTCAGCTTGTGCCTTACGTTGGCTTCTGCTTTCTCCTGTCTGAAGGGTTCGCCCAAAAATTACCACACGAGCTAGCTGTGATGTATTTCAGTCTTTTACTCCAAGTCTCAAGTCTCTACCTTCAAGAAACTTTCAAGTCAAGTCTCAAGTCTGGGAGCAAACTTTATACCCCAACCTATATTTCAGAGTTTCTGGGCAGTGTTGAATAAAGTCAGTTTTAACACAAT
Source organism: Cyclura pinguis (assembly GCA_030412105.1). Taxonomy (NCBI): domain Eukaryota; kingdom Metazoa; phylum Chordata; class Lepidosauria; order Squamata; family Iguanidae; genus Cyclura; species Cyclura pinguis. The sequence goes on from CM059605.1 coordinate 11,325,777, forward strand.
TTACGTAGAGTTTTCAGTTTCGGCATCTTCAGCGTGGGAAGTGGGGAATGGGATCCTTCCTACCCTAAGTTCCTGAAGCTGGAGGCTTTTGTGCCAATGGGCATAAAAGAGTCTGCAGCTTCAGAAGCGGGGAACAGGATCCTTCCTACTGCCCATTTCTGAAGCTGGAAGGTTTTTCAGGAGTGGGGAATAGGTGCCTTCTTACTCCCCGTTACTGAAGCTTCAAGAGATCCTTCCTCCTCAAGCCTGCTGCCTAACAGATTTGCTGTTCCCTTTCTGAGAAATGCAACTTGCACTCTAGGGCCGAATCTCGTCTTCTGCTCTTAGGAAAAGTTTTAGAAGGTTCCTCAAGCCTGCCTCAAGTCCACTGTCTAACCCATTTGCTGCTCTCCTCTGAGAAACATGCCCACACTTTGGGCTTGAGACAGGCAAAAAGAAATGGAAGCATTGTTCAAAGCTGTAATATGTTGCTGAACCCAGAGCAGCAAGTCAGTCACTGAAAACATACAATTTTCGAGTCGAGTCAAGTCGGTGCATCATTTATTGCCGAGCCGAGTCCGAGTCGAGTCACCGAAGCGACTTAAGTCCGACTTGAGTCCGAGTCAGTCAACTCGAGTCTACGTCGCTGCAAGCCAGGCTTGCCAGGTGTCTTTCCTTGTGAAGGAGGACCTTCTCTGAGGGCTACTCAACGTGCCCATCGTAGGGCCGGCTCCCTATCCCCCAACATTTCAGAGATGGGAAAATAGCACAAGCGTGCCCATGCAACATCAGAGTGCGGTGGAGATGGCACTTATTCATGACGAAAGACACAAGCTGGTACTGTAAAAAGATGCAGCAGTTTGCTTTTACTTGATTCTAGAGGGGAAAGCAACACTCCAGACCCTCCTGAGTATTTTTCTTCCGCTGAGTTGTTGGCCATTTTTGCCCTACACTGTGATAGTGCTATTATTCCACTTTCAGCCTCCTGTGGAATTCTGGGGTTTGTAGTTTACTGAGGCCAAAGAGCTCCCTGGCTGAGAATTCTCAGTGCCCCTCCCTAAAGTGCAAACCCCAGGATTCCATAGGCTGTGGAAAGTGGACTCAGAGTACTATAACAGTGTAGTGTGGAAATGCCGCCAGTTTGCAACAATTGAAGTAAGCTGAGGACAAAGAGGGAAAGCAGAAGGAGGAGTGAGGAACTGGGAACTTTTTAAAAACAGCTGAAAATGTGGGACCACAGAGGATTGATCTGACTGTCCCTGCCAAATCAGAATGGTTGGAGGGTATGTAGCAGGTGCCCTTTATTATAAATGATGAGCCCTTTTCCTTTTATATAGACTGAATAAGATGTCAAGAAATCCTTTATTTTGTGGTGTGGGCACTTTATAAAGACAACAAATCATGTAATTTATGAATATGAATAACATGTTAATTTTGCAGAGAAATACATGGCCAGGTTAACTGAAATTAAAATTTTCCTAAAATTTATATAGAGCATAAGATTTGGAGACTCAGAGGAAGGAGGCATGAAAACTGGAGGAAGGAATATCAACAGTTTAAGATATGCAGATGAGATCATAAAACTAGCTGAAAACAGTGAAGTCTTGGAATGATTATTGAAGAAAGTCAAGGCAGAAAGTGCAAAAGCAGGTTTACAGCTGAATATGAAAAAAACAAAAGGAATGGGTGCAGATGATCTACATAACCTTAAAGGAGATGATGAAGACACTGAAATAATTCAAGAAGTTCTATACCTTGGTTCAGTTAATCAGAATGGAGATTTCAGTCAAGAAATCAGAAGAAGACTAGGACTTGGAAGGGCAGCTATGAAGGAACTGGACAAGATCCAGTGAAAGCTGGACGGTGAAGAAGTCTGATAGCAAGAAAATCAACTCATTCGAAATGGGGTGCTGGCAAAGAGTGCTATGGATACCCTGGACTGCTAAAAAGACGAATAAATGGGTCCTAGAGCAAATCAAGACTGAACTTGCCCTAGGAGCCAAGATGATTGACTGTGCTACTTTGATCATATAATGAGAAGACATGACTCACTAGAAAAAAAAATAATGCTTGGCAAAGTGGAAGCACAGGAAAACTGGAAGATGGCACTAACAGATGGAAAGACTCAATCAAAGAAGCCTCAGTCTGCACGGCCTGAGCAGGGCTGTTGATAACAGGTGACTTGGACATCTTTCTTTCATAAGGTCACCGTAAGTCACAGTTGACATGATTGCAGTTAACAATAACAACAACAACAACAATTTTCCCGATTGTCAGCCTTGTATCAATTTTGTCTATCCCTTATTGGTATTTTGTAAACCTGGTAACATGAATACAAACCCAAGGCCCAGCTGTCCAGAAGAGTGACCCCTGAACATAGGTAGAACACGTAGCTTTATGTGGTTTGTATAGATCCAGTTTGGGCCCCCAGATGAATGTACTCTACTCTATTTTGCATCAGCCCCAGACAACTTGGTGAAAGGGAATGACAGATGTAGCCTTACAGTTGATACAAATATAGCGCTATATTCTACTTTCATAATGACAACATTACAAAAGCAACATCCTGTGGAATCGCAGAATGGGTGGAATAGATGGAACCATAATTATTAAAGTGGAATCGTAGTGCTATAATTGGGTAGTGTGCATGAGCCCAGTATCTGGAGTGGGAGGGATAAGCTGAACAAAGACTGATAGGGTAGCCAAACGCAAATGAGACCCTGGCTCTTGCACTTTCAATTGGTTGGGCCAAACCGTGTGATTTTGGAGTGTTCTGTCTGGCTGAATTTCTTTGATCCAGTGGCAACCTATAGAACATGGAGATTTCTGAAAGAATTCCAGCATTTCTCAGTAGTAATGATAAATCTTGATAGCCACCATCAAGAATACTGAAAGAAAGGATGGAGAGGGAAGACAAGGCAAAAACACAGAATTCAGCTGGGTATAGTTTGGAGCCTCTCAGGCTACGTACTTTCCAGCATTAATGTTCATTTAAGTTGGAGAAGAGAAGGTTGAGAAGTGATATGATAGCTATGTTTAAATATTTGGAGACATGTTATATGGAGGATGGAACAAGCCTCTTCTGCTGCTCCAGAGACTCGGACATGGAGCAATGGCTTCAAATGTCAGGAAAAGAGATTCCATCTAAACATTAGGAAGAACTTCCTGACAGTAAGAGAGATTCAAGAATGTGCTGCCTTAGAGTATGGTGGAGTCTCCTTCTTTTGAGGTTTTTAGACAGAGGCTGGATGGCCATCTTTTGGGAATGCTTTGACAGTGTATTCCTGCATAGCAGGGGTTGCACTCAGTGGCGCTTGTGGTCTCTTCCAACTCCACAATTGTACGATTTTTATAGATAGAAACTGGGACAGATGTGGCCAAGCAATATCAAACTATAGTTAGGATGGCAAAAATTATTCATTAAGAAGAACACACAAGCTAGAATTAGCTGCAGAGAAGAGGGCAAAATTCTGCCCCTTCATTCTCTGATTTGCCCTTTGAAATTTGAGGTAAATTGTCTCCAAGGGATCTGTCAAAATATTAAGGCCTGCAAGACAAGGTGAATTCAGTTTGAGATATTATGCCAGCGAATTAGATGAAAGCCACTACATTTCAAATCTGTGTAGATTTTTGCCACAAGTAGAGAACGTGTTCTGTAAGTAACTTGGGCAACTCATCTTAATTCTGATCCTAATCTGAGGTCACTGTGGTGCAATGGTGTCAAGCAGAAGACCTAGTGCTTATGCCCAGTCTATTTTTTCCATAGCTAAGGAAGTCTGTTGGCAATTAAAAAGAAAAATCTGCTTTCTGGTAAGATGTATGCTTTGCTAAATGGTAGAACAATAATAGGAAGAGTGAAAGATCATGCAGAAATATATTAAATCTTGTGTGTATGTGCATGCATGTAAGTGTAAGTGCTGAAGGGACTGTAAAAAAACAGAAAAAAAGACCTATAAAGTGTCAATAAAGGAGATCTTTACAACATATAGATCTCAGAGACAGAGGAGCTATGTGTAAAACAAACCCGTCAGAGGAATTCTGTGCCAATTTATAAAAGAAACTCATGAAATATCTGTAATATTTGTCAATCCAAATTTTACTACTCCTAAATAAGTGTTAAAAAAGGTGTCTGGGATGAAATAAACCCTGCATTAACTTTTTAAACACTTGCCCAGATTTAAAGCCTTGATAAAATGTATTAAATCTTTTAAGGTTTTTAATGAATCTAGCACGTGTTTCATAAATCAAGGAGCTTGGCTTAGCCCCTTCAAGTTTTAATAAGAGCAAACTAGGAAATTGCTCTGAGCTCAGGCAAAATGTATTCCTGTAACAGTGAAAGCAAATAGGGGTTTTGAACCAAAAAAAATGAAATAAAAAGATTGGTTCGTGGCTGGGACTGGCTCATGTTCTGGCTTACTGTAAATCACAATCTGTCCGTGGATCTACAGTTAACAATATCAAGATGTGACCTAGTGAAAAGATAAATATTATTAATCTAGAAAAAATAATAAAAAATTATAAATCTTTAGTAGCACCTCATGCCGCTCCTTGAACACAGGAGGTATTTGTCCTGTGGTAGCTGGCATGCTTCACTGTGTCCTTTTTGAATAAAGTTGGTGAAAACATGGAATAATCAATATTATTGGCTAAGCTAGGGCTCATCTTCAGTGGGGTCACAATCCTAGATGGGATCCTACTAAAGACTGCTTATATATTCCAACATTTCACAGAAGAAAACTTGGATATGTGTGGTCAAGAAACATCGGAGTGTTGTCAAGATGGCAACAATTATTAATGAGGAAGAACCCACAAGCTAGGAGAGGCTGCAGCAGTTTGCTTTTTCCTGAGCCTATGGGGAAGAGCACATTTCCACCCCTCTTTTTCTCTTCCTTTTCCTCAGTTAACTGAGCACAAACTATTTTTGCACTTTGGACTCACTTTACAGCAACTGAAGTAAACCAGGATGAAGGGGGAATGTAGGAAAAGAGAGAAAAGCAGGGATATTTTAAAAGCAGCTGAAAAACTGAGACGAGGAAAGATTAATCAGGACTGTACCTGCCAAATCAGGACAGTGGGAGTATGCATGCTCATGGTGGAGATGGAAATTCTAAAACTGGCTTATTGATGTGGTCCAATAGAGATGGGTATAGAGAAACTTTGGCCATTTCTGCACGAGGCAAGGGAGTTGCTCCGTGCTGTTACTCACCGGATCTTCTGGCTCCTCGGTCTGGTCCAGGGTGAATCGGAGCTGTGCAAGGTCTTAGATCCGCACTGCTCCGGCTTCCAAAATGGTGGCTTCCGGTAGGTCGTGGGTCCCGACCAACCACTGAAGCTCACCACACCTAAAGCCCGCCCTCCGCAGATCGCAGGCTCGCATTGGTGCGAGCCTGCGAATCTGCACAAGGGAGCAGGTACGCAATGGTGCGCTCTGGAAAAATGAGAAACCTCTTTTTTCTGGTCTTTAAAAAGCGTGCTGGAGGACCAGTTGGGGGTGTTTCGGAGTGGACTGAGGTGCAGATCTCCGGTAAGTAGTCCGAACCTAGTCCGCTCCAAGGTGCAGACGTCCTCCGTGGAGGATGCACTGCGCCTTTTTAATTCCCCCATGCGGAAATGGCCTTTGGCTTATCTGAGGGAGCATGGCTATGGAATCTATTATGATGTGCACCTATCTTCATTTGGGAGCTCATATGATCGCATACTTCTTTGTTGTTAGGGCTGGGCCAATTATTGATGCACCAGGAGCCAAGGTTGAGTACGAAAGGACATACCAGCAGGCAGACCTGGGAAGCAATAAAATAATATGTGTAGCTGTGTAGCTGTCTGTACTGTAGCTCAAAGAATGTGAAACAGTTGAAACTTGGTATGGATGCTAAAGAGAATCCTAGTGGTGTGTGTTCTATGGATTATTTTGCTGTTAAAGTAGGTTAAATGATGTCAGTTAATTCAAATCTGTCTGTAGCTCACAGTACCACTTTAAGTCACTAGGTGGCAAAATTCCCTAACCATCAGAGAAGAAGCTGCAGTCAGACCTAGGATACTAATTTTTCTAGGGAAGGGATGGGAATCATGCAGTTCTTTATACGTTGTTGAATTACATATTCCGGCAGTCCTAGCCACCTACCCATTGCAAGGTGCATGCCAACATCTGAAGGGCCACATGATTTCTACCTCTCTCTAGAACAACTCTAGGCAGTGCAATGGTGCTTCTTTCTGCAGTCCTCCCAAATTCATCAAACAAAAAAGAAAGAAAGGTTCCCTTTGCTTGATAAGACAAATATGAAGATTGAGCAGAGGGAAAGGCTGGATAAGCACAAGTACAAGGGAGAAAAGGACAGACGGAAAGAAAAAGAGTGAGGAGCTAGAGAAGAGAAACACCAGGGGGAAAGAAGAAGAGGAGCCAGCTGGGATGAGGACCAAGGGGTTTTTAATCCTGGAGCATTTTTGCTAGTACATATTTATTTTAAAAACTAAAAATCTATGCACTGCAGTGCCTTACCTGGAGGAGACTTCCCCAGATGAAGAAGGGGAAGAGAAGTGCCAGGAAGAAGTTCCCCTGCCAGAGCTGAGGGAGACTGGCAGCCCTGTTGTGACAGAAACAGAGCCTGGTCTGCCCCAGGCAGCACCTGCAGATTTGGAGGAGGACTGGAAATGTGGAAGAGGCCAGCTGGGCTGATTTAGTGCAGTCTGCAGATTAGCTCAGCTGAAGCCACTCTGGCGCAGCGGACAATAGAACCAAAGCTTTCGGTTAACCTTGTGTGATATCCTCAGCTCTGTGTATCTTCAATCTTGAATTTGCACTAAGCTTTCTGATAACTCCCTTCTAGGTTTCGATTTGGCTCAGGACTGTTTCATTCAGTTGACTTTGATCTGTCTGGATTACTGTTCTGCTTCTGGGACAGTGGTATCACCTTCGGATAAATCTGGCTTTTCCCTGGTCAGCCTCTCAAACTGAAAGTATGCACTCTTAGGTGCTTACTCACTTTAAAACAGAACACAGAGAAAATAAACATGCCAAGGAGCAAGCTAGGCTAGAAACTTTCCTTCTGAGATGTTCATTTTTTCACGAGGAATTGTTACTTTGTTGTGTGCCATCAAGTCATATCTGATCTAACAGCAACCCTAAAATGACCTTATAATGGGGTTTTCTTGGCAAGATTTGGCCAAAGGAGGTTTGCTTTTGCTTCCCTCTGAGGCTGAGAGAATGTGACTTGCCCAGGGTCGCACCATGGGTTTCCATGGCCAAGTGGGGAATCAAACCAGAGTCATAGTCAACACTCAATTCTGGCTTCCACTTATGAGTAGGGTGGCTTTTAAATAAAATGGAGGCATATTTCATCATGTGAGTTCTGGCCTGCAGTTTGAAAGTGGGACTGCCCAGTACAGGCTGACCACCTGAACGAGAGTGAGGCCATAGAACGAATTTCTTTTGCTTGATTTCAAACTATCCAGATTACAGTCCGAATTATGAAGGAGGAGCCGGGACATGTGGAAAGCAGGGCTGTTCCCGTGCTTACGACAGCATGGATTAAAACATCTCTCGTGAATCACGGATTTGCCACTGCAGCTGCCAACCTTTGGCAATAAACCCCACCTCCCACCCCCATGGCAAGCTATTTTGCTATATTGCAGCCAGTGAGAAATTATTTGGCATTTTTTACTAGTAAGCCCAATGAAACAGGTTCAAAGGTCTTTGAAGTATGCTCGTTAACACTGTTGTCTCCAGCCTGTCTGATGAGGGAGGGCCAGAAGACTATATACACTTCACACACATGTATGTATACTTTTCAATAGGGATACAGTGTGTTATTTAATTACCTTTCTCTGGCCTTTTACAAGCTCCAGCCACCAACACAGGAAAAAGGCATGCCTGGTAATGGATTCAAACAGGTGGACAAATACCACCTTAGCCGGACGGCTGGGTTCTTTTGTGTATTGTCCGAAGGAGAAAAACCAAACCTTCTTAGTTCTTTGTGCAGGGAATCTGGTGGTTGTGTTAAGCTCAGCAGGAGAGAAATCTCTCCTCCCCACGCCCCCACCCTCTGCTAAAGTACTGTGTAAAAAGTCTGTCTAGCCTCATTAACTGTCACAAGCAACAATACTGAGCTGGCATTAAAGGCAATTTTGAGCCTGTTGGCCATTAATCACTGTCTGACAGTCATAAATTGAGGTGGAAAAACCACGCCACCAACCCTTGCGTTTTGAGTTTAAGGTTACCTCTGTGTGGATTGGTATGTGTTCAGGATGGCAGCTCTGCTGAAGATGTGGTGTGTGAATAGTTGTTGCTAACACTAATACCAACACCTTCTTCATGGGACACAAATTTCATTCTCTTCCATTAGAAAAGTGGCTCTGAAAATGAGCCCATGATAAACTTTCAGGGGGCCACAGTGAAAGTAAAAGGGGTGGATGGAGGCAGTGGTTTCTTTATACTCTCTGCCATATGCTGCAGAGAGCAAGCCACTCTCATCTTCATTGTAAATGACTCGCTTCTTTGGCAGTGGTGATCAAATCTCCAAGGAAATTCCAGGTTGAATGCACTACTAGCTCCTAGATGTTTTTTTAAGATCACACCTTGCAGTTATGCGCCTTCAAGTCTACTCTGATTTATGGCAACCATATCATAGCATGGCCAGATTTATTTAGAGGAGGCTTGGCATCGTCTTCCTCTAAGATTGAGAGAGTGTCACTTCCCCAAGAGTTCCCATGGTTGAGCAGGGATTTGAACACTGGTCTCCCAGAGGCTTAGTCCAACACTCATACCACTAGGAACCACAATGAAGAACCACAAGCTAGGAGATGCTGCAGCAGTTTGCTTCTGCCTGAGCCTACTGGGAAGGACAAGATTCTGTGTTAACTGAATGCAAATTGCTTTTGCATGTCAAGTTCAGTTTGCAGCAATGGAATTAGGCTGAGAACAAAGTGGAAAAATAGAGGAGGAGAAAGAAACGGGGGCATTTTTAAAGCTCCAAAAATGTGGGATGACAGAGGATTAATTGAGATTGTTTTTGCCAAATTGGGACAGTTGGAGGGTATAGTGTTGCTAGGTTTTCAAAATTGCAAGAGGAAGCAGATGAAATTCATGACATACAGGCTTGATAATTAGGAAGCAGCTATTAAAAAGTTTGTGATGTATTTAAACATCAAGTTAAAAAAATTGGGTTCTGCCTAAATACCAAATGAAAGTATTGAATTCAGTTAACCTAGCCATATATATATATCTGTAAAACTGACATAATCTCCACATTCATGAATTACTTGATGCCCACATTTCCATCTTTATGTAGAAAGCCCTCAAACAGGGGATAGTTCTTATGATAAGGGACAATTGCCAGCCCTGTAAGGGACTTTTGGCAACCCTATCCCTATTCTAAGATAACATTTGCCTTACTTTCTGTGGGAAGACTTTCCTTCACAAATTGCAGCAATTAATGTGGAGCATAGGAAGCATGCTTAAGTTCTGCGTGGTATCCTTGGAGCCTGTATAGTTGTTGCGTTGTGGCTTAGTCCTGAACAGACAAGCATAGAATCGAGCCCTGCTTTGTATACCTGGTGGGAAATGACCAAAAGTGTCAGAATTACTTCTGTTCATACCCACTTTCCTTTGCTCCATCCCAAGCCCTGCTTCTCACCCAGTGCTGGAAATCAGCCTCTAAGACAGTTGCAAATTGGGACCAGCCAGTCTTGTATATACAAATTCTTGAAAGGTAAATTGGTCTGGCTGCTTTGTATGACACAAGCCAAGGAAGAAGACCAAAGATGCTGTGAATGAAGAAAATGTTGTGATCGTCTTTTCAAACTGGTGTAAGGTAGCCTTCCCCAATGTGGTACCTGTGAAGAGACATGCTGGCCAGGGAAGGTGAGAGCTGTGGTCTAAGACAGTGTTACTCGAAGTGGCGGTTCCAGGACTGGAACTGGTCCCTGAGCCAGGCTGTTTGTCCCTGGTGTGTTTTCAGGAAAGAAAGAAAGAAGCCGTTGTAGTCAATGGGCACAAATATGGTGCTAGTTCCTGGCATAGTGGGAAAAAACAATTGCTGGTCCCTCCAATCAGATGGCCCGAGAATCACTGGTCTAAACAGGGTTGCCTGTTCAGGATCACCCCAGGCCCCGAGGTTTCCCAACTTGGATGTGAGACCTAGGGATGGCCCCGGTGATATCATTAAGAGTTATGCATGAGAGAAAAAACACTAACAACATTTCTGAAGGACTGGGATATGTTAATGTGTTTTTTGCAGGACAAAGAGAACAACTTACCAACTATTGGATTTGAATGTTAAAATACTGTAAAACAAGTGAAGGAAGTTTTTTTTTTAATTAGAAGGTACTTAATTAACAGAAGTTGATTTAATAATTACGGGGGGGAGTTGGGGGGAGTTGGAAACCGATTTTATTTTTCAGTGTGTTTGTTGTGAATGTAGTTTGTTGTTTTTGTTATGGGAGATGGTAGCGGGGTAAATTGTAATGATAAATTATGTTGTGTAATTGTTTGGATGTGCAGTGTTAATGCAGTGTTATAAATAAAAAGTTAACAAAAACAAAACAAAACAGAAAAGAGTTATGCATTAGGTATCAACCACAGTTGCCTGTAGCTTGTCAGTTAAAGACATACACACACAGAATTCATATTCTTGTTTGGAAACTAAGACCGATATTGTAGCTAAAGGGGTTGTTTCCAGATCAAGGTGAAATGGGGTGGATTATTCTTTCTCATTTATTTAGGGAGGTGGGATAAGGAAACATTAATCTAGCCTACGTGCTTCTAGCCAGAAGGCGGATGCAGAGCAGTGCAGAGGGAGAACCCTGGTGTCACAGTGAGGACGAGGGAAAGAAGAAAATAACTAAGTGAACGCACAGAGCTTTGGTCCCCAAAGAGTCTTGGCAAGTTGCAGCAACAAACCAATTAACTCTTGGAAATTGAAGCAAACTGCTGCTCTCCTAGATGAGATTTTCACATAACGCTTTCCCCTTGCCTATTCCCCCAAAGCAGGAAATTTGCACCCTTGTTTCCCACCAAGAGATAACCTCGAAAAACTGGAGACTCAGGGCCACGCCCTGAGATCTGGTAACCCTGGGTCCAAGAAACCTGGAGGGTGTCAGGTGGTAGAAAACAGTGGCCCCTCCACTTTGGGACACAGAACAAAAGTGGGCAAAGTGCAAATGATCCCCCCCTTGCACTCCCTTTCCCACTCCCTCCCATTTCCTTGCCTTTTGCCCTGGCATGCATGCCTTCCTTCTCTGCACCTGGGCAAAAGGCAAGAGAACTGGGGGAGGCACACATGCCTTCCGTCTTACTCTCTTGCCTTTTGCCCAGGCTCAGAGAAGCAAGGCATGCGTGCTAGGGGAAAGGCACACACACACCTCCCTTCTCTGTGCCTGGTACACCCCCTCCCATTCCCTTGCCTTTTGTGCAGGTGTGGAGAAGGAAGCCATCTGCATCTGGGCAAAAGGCAAGGGAATGGGAAGAGGAGAATGGGGTGGAGAAAGCACGTGCATGCCTTGTGAATAATCAAATTGCAAAGGTCAAATCTGTCAGTCGTGGGGGGAGATGGAGGCAGTTCACCCTTGGCAGCAATGTTTTTGGGGCATCCTGGCTCACAGCCACAGCCATGCCCCGCGCACTGTGGCCCTGCCTACACACACCATGGCTCCGCCCCTGCACACTGTGACCCTGCCCCTGTGCCGTAGCCCCGTCCCTCCTGCCCCCCCCACTCCAAACTCCACTGCTGAAATCTGTGGAATGTGGAGGGAGGACTGCACTATTGAAAGATACTCTAGCTGCCAGTTTACCCTGATTTCAAGGGAAGATGTCATTTGGCCCTGAGCCTACATTCCCTAAAGGTACCATATCTTGTCTGAACTTGGAAACTAAGCAGGATCAGCCCTGGTTTATACTTGGATGAGACACTGCCAATGAATACCAGGTGCTGTAGGCTATATTTCGTAGGAAGGAACTGGCAAAACCACAGCTGATAATTCCTTGCCTAAGAAAACCCTATGAAATTCATGGGGACACCATAAGTCGACAGCTGACTTGAAGGCACCCAAATACACACATTCACCCAATTTTTTTCTAAAACATTTTTGTTAGATGTTCAGAAGAAGAAGAAGATTCACATAAAAGAAACCCTCTTGAGTATTCCATTCTTTTCAAATGAGCCAACTTTCAACTCCATTTGATCAGGCTAAGCTCATCTGTAAATAGTAATCATGCTTATATAAAGCATTTTCATCTTCAAGGCATTCTTCAAGCATATTAAATAATTATTAGGCATGGCTGTTAGAGAAGATTAGAAGCGCCTTGCCTCCTCCTTCTAGTAGTTTTGCCCAAACCTATTGGAACTGAAATGTACCACGAGACAAGAAATTAGAGGCTTCTCTGCAAAACAAGGAGGAAGGGAAAGGGAGAAAGGATTCTCTTCCTCCCATTTAACAAATGGATCCTGCAACAACATGTTGTAGCGTGAAGGCCAACTGTGGAAATGTCAGCCAAAAGCCATTCATCCATATTCTGTTCTAAGACATTCCATTCCTGCTTTAACTGCTGTGGTTCCATCCTATGGAATCCTGGGATATTCAGAATTCTCAGCCAGAGAGCAAAAATGCCTCACCAAGCTTCAAATCCTTGTACTCCATTCAAATTGAGTAGATCTGAGTAGATTTAGGAAAGACTGGGGAACAGTGATGATATCCTTGAGAAATTCTTGGGTGGATGGTATCAACTTTTATATTTGAAAATTAGTAGTTCTTATTAATATGCAGGTGTGAATTTTTGATGTTTTCAATTTACACCCTTTACCAGAAAAAGTATTTATATATTGAAATTATATCCATCTTAAGTAGTGTTGAAAGTCAACTAACTGTTCAAGATAATAAATAAGCTGAAAATGGGAGAAAACTTCGTGATGGCTATTAAAACCATATATAAGAACCAGTATGCACAAATCCTGATAAATGGAGAGAAATTGGAAAGATTTAAAATTGAAAGGGTTACAAGGCAGGGATGTCCGCTATCTCCTTTACTCTTTCTTATATGCATGGAAACTCTGATTGAAAAGTTTAACGAAGAAAAAGATGCGAAAGGAGTTGAAATTCAGGGTATGGACTATAAGATAAAAGCTTTTGCGGACAACGTGGTTTTGATTATGGAAGACCCCCTGGAAAATATCGGTAAATTCAAAACTATGCTGGAAGACTTTTCAGCTGTCTCCGGTTTGAAGGTCAATGAGGAAAAAACATACCTCCTGGTAAAAAATATCCCGAAGAAAGAGGAAAAACAGTTAGAAACATTGGCAGGCTTCTTAATAAGATCTAAAGTGAAATATCTAGGAATTTATTTGACTAATAAGAATTCAGATCTTTTCAAGAACAATTATGAAAAAACCTGGGAAGAGATGAAAGAAGAATTTAGGAGTTGGAAGAATAAAAATCTCTCTTTACTAGGCCGAATATCAGCTTTTAAGATGGTGGCACTACCAAAAATGCTTTTTTTGTTTCAGAATATACCAGTAGTAAACAATGAATCGATATTTAAAGAGTGGCAAAGAGACCTCACAAAGTTTATTTGGAATGGAAAGAAACCCCGTGTTAGATTCAAAATACTTTGTGATGACAAGAAACGTGGAGGACTGGCACTACCTAATTTATACTTGTATTTCCAGGCTTGTTGTTTAGATTGGCTTCGAGAATGGATAAAGCTAACAGATCATAGACTCCTTGCACTTGAGGGGGCACAGTTGGCTTTTGGTTGGCACGCGTATTTGGGCTTCTTTAAAGATATGGCATTACAAGATTTCAACCATCATTTTGTAAGGAGACCCATACTTCAAACATGGAATAAATATAAATTTAGACTTTATCCGAAAACCCCACTTTGGATATGCCCACATGAAGCCTTTTATAAGCGAGAAAATATCTTCCATGGTAGATGGATGACGTATGGAGATATGCTAATAGTAAAGGGAACGGAAATAAAAATGAAAACAATAGAGGAACTGCGAGAAGAAGGCATGAATTGCCATTGGTTGTTATATCGTCAGCTGTATGAGAAATTCAAGATGGAAAAGAAACTAAATGGGTTTCAAATAGAAAAAAACTGGTTTGATTTGGTAATGTTTGAGAAGAATAAAAGATCCATCTCTGTAATATATCAACATTTATTGGAATGGTTCACCGAAGAAGAAGTAGTAAAAGAATCAATGATCCAGCGGGACCAAAATGTGGGTAGGGAGATAAGTTTGGACCAATGGCAAAAAACTTGGCAAAAAAGACTGAAATATACTGCTTGCCAAAATTTGCAAGAGAATGTCTATAAAATGCATTTGAGATGGTATCTCCCTCCCGCAAGGTTGGCAAAAATTTCCAATCATTCAATGTGATGATAGATGTTGGAAATGCCAAACAGAAAAAGGCACTTTCTACCATCAGTGGTGGCTGTGTAACTATGCACAGAGATACTGGAAATATATTCATTTGACTATGGAAAAAAATTTAGGGATTAAATATGTGATGTGTCCAGAAATGTATTTATTGAATATTTTGGGGGATGAATTGGAGAAAAAGTTTGGAAAGATTCTTTTCTATATGATAATATGTGCCAGAATAGTCTTCGCAAGGTATTGGAAATCTCATGAAACGCCCATGGAAGGGGAATGGGAGAAAGCATTGTGGGATATGATGTTAATGGATAAACTGACTCTGCTTCTCAATAACAGAGACCCAGCAGTTTTTGAGAAAGACTTATATGTTTTTTTAAAGAAAAGTGGAAAGATAAAGTAATTGCAGAAGGATTTTAGAATGAAGTGATAAATGTGATAGTGAACTTAAAAAATATTGTTTTGCCTATTCTCAATAGATAAGATTTGTATCTTTTGAATTTGGAAGGAATAAGATGATATTAATTAGCAGATCAAATAGATATAACTCATATCCTTTGAAGACTGATATGCATATATAGGCAGATGAGATATAAACAAGACTAATCAGGAGAAAACTTTCTTTGTCTTATTTTGTTCTATGTTGATTTATATTTAATATTCTGATTTATGTTGATTTATGTTATGTTCAAAATATGTATGATATATGTTTAATGTTTAAAAAACTTAATAAAAATTAAAATTAAAAAAAAAGTCAACTAATGGAATAATTTATCCCTTTGTTGTGTCTAGTGTAGTTGTGTGTTTTTAGATTAGATTAGATCAGTTCTTATTTCTGTTTAATTAGCTAGCATATTAAAGTGTTTATTTGTTGCATTTCTTTCTTCTTTGTGTCCTTGTTTGTATTGTGATCCTTATATGTATTTTTAGATACTTAAAATCTGTTTGTTTAATAAAAATATTTCTTTAAAAAGTCACAGTGTGCCGCAGGATGCAATGGCAGCTAAAATGGAATCATAACACTATAACTGCGTAGCATTTATGTTGATATTAAGGGATAATTATGTGTTGTCCTTTTAATTTGACATTTCTATTGTATTTGTTTTTATGTAGCCACTGAACAAAGCCCTTTAAATATGTACATAGGCCGAAACTTGTTGGGCTTGCTCTAAAATAATAATAATGATAATATTAACAACAACAACAACAACAACAACAACCCATTCACCGAGCATATTATCCTAGCTTTTTTCCTTGGATTCTGTTGGGTGCTCTCCAGTATTTGCCTCTTACAAGATCTTTTGCTGCCTGAGGTGGCGTGGCAAATTGTGCCACTTTCCACCTTTCAAATTCAGGATGTTTAGTCCTATCCAAAGCCAGATTATTGTGGGATCTGAGGCAGCAAATCCTACAAGCATCTCTCTCTATCCTTGGCAGGACAAATACAACAATAAGAAATTAAATAGCTAGCAATTTATTGCTCCGTCATGATATCAAAATCTGTTGCCTGCAGTGACCACCATCCAGTCATGTAGGAACGGGAGGGGGTGGGGAGGCACTTCGCCCCGGGCGGCAATGTTTTTGGAGTGTCTTGGCTCGTAGCCATGCCCCCGCATGCCCTGGCCATGCCCCCATGCACCGTGGCCACGCCCCCACATGCCGTAGCCCTGGCCGCCTTCCGTCCCCCCTCCACACACTCCAAGCTCTGCCACTGCTACCATCACTCTCTGCCTAATGGTAGGGTTGGTCCTGCAAGGTGCTATTACTAGGTAACTTCAAGGCTCTTCCTCTCCATTCTTTTTCTTCTTACTTCTGAACCTGGACTCGGACTAGACATCCATTCAAAGAGAGGATGTCTCCAAGCAGAGAACCATCCTTAAACAGAGGACTGTCTTCTTTGCAGGAGAAGACCATGGCCACCCTGGTGGTTGCCCAGTTTACAAGGTTATGAAATGAGTTGATAGCAAAGACAGTTAATGCTGTGAGAAACTTGAGAGAGAGAGATTGATCACAGCCCTGCAGGTGTCCTGGGTGGGGAGAGGCCCTAAACCAGAACACCGTGATCAAAGGGAGAATGCTGACAGAAGGGATTAGGATCGAAAAGAGAAGCTTCAGGCAAAACTTGATGGAAATGACAGGTGGGATTAAATCTGGAAAATAACCTGATACAGAGAAATGACTCAAGTAGGTATTGCTTGACTGTGAAAAGGGCTGTCTTGTTGGATGAACCAATAAGAGAAAAGGGAGTGGCAGAACAGTTGAATTAAACACACACACACACACACACACACACACACACCACTCCCAGTAGAACTCAGTTGGCCCAGGCTTCATGTAAAGTACATACTAGACAAACAAGCAAGCATATATATAAAGGATTTAATAACAGCTAATCCCCTCTTAACATCTTTTGATCAGTCCTGTTGCACCACCTATATACCACATAATTGGAGCTTTAATAAGGCTGCAACCTTTAATCAATTTAAAAGCATTTTTTTGTCAATCAAAAGGCAGCCCTGCTTAATGAAACACCACATTATTTAAAAATGCAAAGGATTTCTCAGAATGGACCCGCCTTCTTAAATGAGGCATTCCTCTATCACTCATACAGTGG
Source organism: Cyclura pinguis (assembly GCA_030412105.1). NCBI lineage: Eukaryota > Metazoa > Chordata > Lepidosauria > Squamata > Iguanidae > Cyclura > Cyclura pinguis. The sequence continues at coordinate 11,342,739 of CM059605.1, forward strand.
ATTAGATGCTTCTTCTTAGATGTTGCCTGTTGCAACATAAAGATCTATTTTTGTTTTGGTCACATGAAGATTTCTTCAGATTACCTTGATTAGTCAATTAAAACTCACTGGTTTATTCAACTAAGAGTTTAAACGTCTTAATTGGAGAATTGTCCTATGTTACAGTAAGTTAGAAAGAGGTTGTTTGCCATCCCTTGAGCAAAGTTAGGCAACACATGGAATACATGTGGACTCCACTGTTTTTTTCAGGGGCCCATGTTCCCTGTCCTGCTGATGAATACCTGTAGAAAATCAGTGCCATGGGAGACTTTCCCTCCAAGTTTCACTTTAAAGCAAGATGTACGTTATCTATGTACCCCAAAGCAAACCTTAGACTGGGAATGTGAACTGCCAAGCTGCTGATTTGAAATCTAGTAGAGTGATGGCATGTATGGCCTCTACCGAGTCAAAGTGCCCCCAAAAGTTATCTCTCCCTCTTCCAATGTATGAACTCATGTCATATGAATATGTCTTTTATTGGTTCGGAGGAGATTAGATCTAGATCTAGATCCGATTTATGGTGTTATGGTGTTCTAAATATTAGAATTCGTACAATTTCATTTGTACAAATGAAAAGTTGTATAAAATTGTAGAGATGAATGCATTTGCCAAGTTCATCTACTCCACCCAAGGTTTTTCGGGAATTTACCATTGAGTCAACCTTGAGAGATGATCATCTAACCTCTGTTTAAATACAGGCTGGCACACATAGCTAAGGTAGCCTCAACTAGAGCAGATAGTGTATACCGGGTAAGGTCAAAGCAGAATAGGGTGGTACCATTACTTCCTTTGATTTGAAATCTGGTCAATTTATTTCAGCTTAAGCTTTTGTGGACTATAGCCCACAAAAATGTATGCTCAAGTAAGCTGGTTATTCTTAAAGAAGTGCCACTAGCTTCCAGTGATATAGACTTGAGTCAATAGACTCAGACTTAAGTCACCTCAGTGACTCAACTTGGACTCAATTCAACCATAAATGGTGCACAGACTCAACTGGACTCGAGACTTGTATATTTTTAATGACTGACTTGATGCCCTTGGTTCAATAACATAACGCATTCATCCAGAAACCTTACGACTTAGAACAACGCCTCCATGTCTTTTTGCCTACTAGTCACATGACAATCTCTCTCAAGCCCAAAGTGTGGGTGCATTTCTCAGAGGGGAGCAGCAAACAGGTTAGGCAAAGGGCTTGAGGTCTGCTCGTCAGCCTGTCCCTGCTGCATATTGGAGAAGTCTTCTAAAACGTTTCCTAAGAGCAAAAGACAAGACTCTCCACAGAATGCAGGGTGCATTTCTCAGAGGGGAACAGTAAATGTGTTAGGCAACAGGCTTGAGGAGGAAGGATCCTTCCTCCTAAAGCTTTTGAAGCTTCAGTAATGGGGAGTAAGATAGGATCCTATTCTCCACTTCCAGTGCTACAGATGGCAAAATTGCAAATGTGGAGACCTAACTTTGCTTAAATTGTTAAAACTGAACTTATTTCTCTCTATCCAATAATTCTGGAATTTTGGTTGGGGTATAAAGTTGGCTTCCAGACTTGAGACTTAACTTGAAAGTATCTTCAAGGACTTGGGACTTGACTTGAGACTTGAAGGTAGAGACTTGAGACTTGGAGTGAAAGACTTAAATACATCACTGCTAGAATCTTATGCCTTCTCTGTTGAAACAGAATACAGCTACCTCTTTTGAAAACCTCCTCAGTGTGAACATTATACTCCTTTACAAATCTATCTAGGAATGCATTATAAGTCTCTTGCCTACTCTGATTCTTCTTCAGGTATCTCGGCTCCAGAAGCCCTATTCCTTGATTTCCCTTTGTTCTCCCTTACTCTTAGCCTGCCCTGTGTAAGCTTTTAGTTCCAGTCAGATTGACAAGTTTTCTTTCCCTCATAGAACTTTGACTACAAATTGGGGCAAGTGAACACTCCAAACCCTGGCCTACAAACTGTTAAATTTGGGGAGCCATCTCGCCAGCAAAGCCAGCCAGTGTCAGTGGATTCTTTGTCACAAATGAAAGTCCCAGAAGGAGTTAAGAACTCTACTGGTCAGGAGTGCCTGGTAGTTTTTCTATCTAGCATAATGGAGAAACAGACGGCACTTAGCCTGGGTTAAATGTTGTAAAAACAATGTGTGAACAAACCTCTGAGAGTAAAAAGATCAGACTTTATCCATGATTGGTTAGGATATTTCTATATAATTTATCAAAACATATCCCAATTGAATTTTAGCTTATATGAACTACTCCCGCTGTCAACAATGTGGTATTCCATCTGCATGTAATAACCTCAGATCTCCCTGGACTGATCTCTTGGCTATTGTCCATAGCTGGTGTTCCAGTTATGCCTGATCTAACTCTCTTGAGTTGTCAGCCTATGAAAGTTATTCCTGTCCTTCATGTCTTCTCCTGAACTTTAACCATGTTAGACCCATAATGCTGCCTATGGCATTCCCAGGCCATGCCAACATCTATCAATAATTTGTCTAAGGGAGAAATGTCCTGTCCACAAAGTCCTGCTCTGCCGCAGAACCCCCAAGGACTAGGACTATGGGATGTTCCACCAAGCTGATATGGTTTCAAATGCAGCCAGGGTGGCAAAGGGCGTGTCTGTCATCAAAGGACTGTCTTGGCTAAGAACAGAATGGATTATCACCTGAAGATCCACCATCAGGTGATGAACTCTAACCACAGCTATGTACATGACGATAGTGCAGAATAGCTGCAATCTGCATTGCACCAGTTTAGTCTCCACCAATTAAATCCTAAATCTTCAAGGTATTCAAGGTTGATATGGATGATAAAAAGGAAAATATTGGTTACAAAAGCAATGGGCTAAAACCAAGATGAACCAAGATGAATGCTCCTGAAGTAAAGTTACTGTGGCTTGATTGTGTTTATTGTGTTTGCAAATTTTTGTTGTTGCTGTTGTTTGCCTTCAAATCATTTTCAATTTATGGCATCCCTAAGGTGACCCTGTCATGGGGTTTTCTGAGTCTGAGGATGAGTGAATACTGTTTCATAAAAAAATATAGCAGTATTCCCTAACAATAAATTACAAAATATTTAAAACAGCTGTGATGAGTACCACAATAGCATTAAAACAAAATGTGTGCAGCATCTGAAACAATTCAACACAGCCGTCGAACTGAAGATGACAAATTCAAATTAAAAGCCTGCTGGAACAATATTGTTTTGAGGTGTATGCTTAAAAGATAAATCAGGGACTTGACAGACCACAAGGGTAGCAATTTATGCATTACTAGGGGAAAAAAAGGGGGGGAAATGCTTCAGCAAAATGATGGGCATAGGGCAGTAAAGACTTACATCTTAGCTGGATAGACTGACTCCACTCAGAAGGTGCTGGCTTTGTTCCTCGTTCACCTTCTCTGCACTGAAAGGCAAAGGAACATTCCCCATGAGCTCTTTGCTTTGAATGAATCAAGCCACCTGTAATGTGGTCATCCTCTTTTCTTAATGCCTTCCGCTTTTCCAAGCATTATCATCTTTGCCAATGAGTCATGTCATCTCACGACATGTCCAAAGTATGATAGCTTTAGTCATTTGGTTTCTAGTGAAGTTCAGACTTCATTTGCTCTAGGACCCTTTTAGGTACAGTCCTCCCTCCACATTTGTGGGTTTGACCTTGATGAATTTGATTATTCATGACGTATACATATGCCTCCCTCCATTTTCCTCCTCCCATTCTCTTGCCTTTTGGCCAGGCACACATGCCTTCCTTCTCCAACCCAGGGCAAAAGGCAAGGGAATAGGAGGGGGAAGCACTGCACATGAATAAGTAAAGTGTGCATGTGCCTTCTCTTGCCTGTGGAGAGAACATGCCAAGGCAAAAGGCAAGGGAATGGGAGGGGGGATCCCCAGAAGAGAATGTGAGGGGCAGTGCAGGGGGGTAATGTGGGGTGGTTTTTCCACTTTCACAAAAGTAGAGGGGTCATTGTAGTTCATAGTATCTGTAACATTCTCCTGTAGCAATGCTGCAAATGAGTTGATCTGTGCCAGCCTCCCCCATCAGCTTTTTTCATTGTCCAGCTTCCACATACATACAAAGAAAATGGAAATGCTATATAATAGATGATCCTGATTTTGGTATTCAATGATGCATTTTTAAATGTTAGGATATAACATAGTTCCTTCATAACTTCCCTTGCAAATCGCAAGCCATTTCCGCACTAGCCTGTTATAGCGCTATGATTCGACTTTCAACATCCTATGGAATCCTGGGGTTTTCAGTTTAGGGAGACGCTGGCCAGTTCCTCCCTAAACTGCAAACCCCAGGATTCCATAGGATGTTGAATGTGGAATCATAGCGCTATAACAGGCTAGTGCAGGAATGGCTTTAGTTTTATACTGATTTCTTGACTACAGTCTCCGTTTTGATTAATGACTGAGTTAAGGTATAGAAAGTCTTTAACAATTTTTTTTTGTTAAAGCTAATGCAAATCTTTTGTGGTCATTATTGTGATTTTCTTAGTATTCCACTGGAATCCTGCTTTTGCACTTTTTGCCTTAACTTTCCTTAGTAGGCCTTCGGGGTCTTTATATTTTCTGTTGGTAATATGGTGTTATCTGCATATCTCAAGTTATTGATGTGTTCTGCATATAAATTAAAGAGATAGGCTGATAACATACAGCTTTGTCTGGCCACCTTGCCAGTTGGAAACCATTCTGATCTCCATATTCTTTCCTGACAATGGCTTCTTGTTTGGAGTTAAAGTTAGGGTCAGGACAATCAGATATTGTAGCATACCCATTAAAAGTGATCCACAGTTTTTCATGAGCTATGTGATAAAAGGCTTTTCTATAGTCTCTAAAGCATAGATTGACATTCTCCCGAAATTCTTCAGGGTGCTCCATTAGTTCATGTAATGGCTCTGTATCATCCCTAGATCCAAAGGATGGTTGCTAGATTTCAGGCCTGGCCTTGAGTTTCCAAATTTTGTGGATCAGCCCCAAATAGGACACAAGAGTGAGAATTCTATCATTTTGGCAGAATCATCTCTGGGTTAGAGGAAAGGGCTGTGTGCAAATCTCCAGCTCACCTAGGAAAGCAGCAGCTTGTTATGATTTGCAAGACTTAGTTGATTTTTTGCTGCAACTTGCAAGGACTTTCTGGAAGCATACGTATTTACTTAGCTAGCTTCCTCCTTCTTTCCCAAAAATTGTGGCATCAGGACTCAGCCTCCACTGTGCTCTGCATTCACCTTCTGATTACAAACAAGTAAGCTAGATTAAACGTTCCTTATCCCATCTCCCTTAAGAAATAATCCCCTCCTTACACCTTGATTTGAACACCTAAACAAGAAAATATGTTTTGTGTGTGTGCATTTGAGAAACAAGCTGTGAGCAACTGTGGTTGGTACCTTATGCATTAAGGTTGTGGTTAAAAACCCAAATCTCAGGTTTTTGTTGAGAAACCTCAGGGCCTCAGATGATCCTGACTGGCAACCCTAATCCAAAGTGAACCTTCTCATCAGACTTCAGTATTTTTCTTGAGATTTGGACCACATCAAGCCAAATGCAAAAGGAGCATCTGGCATTGCAATTCCTAAACAAACTGTTCTTGCTTTCAGCGTTTAAATGTTTCTCTTCATACAGTAAAAGGTGGCTACCAAAGTGGAGCTCCTGCCATGCTCCTTCAGTACAGTTCCATCCAGCAAATAGCTAAACACCATTACAGAGAGACTATTATTCCACCTGACAAGATGGCGAGCTTTAACCCTCTCCTTTCATGCTTTTCTCCCCCCAGTTTGACATCATTTTGAAAAGGAAGCAGGGGAAGGGAAAAAATACTTAACAAATTAAGTCTATCAAACATTATTTGCAGATGATGGTGCCGAATTGTGTTCAAGTATGTCCAGGCTCATTAAATGTCAGCCTTAACAATACAGCACTTGGCAATCAAGGCAGAGCTCTGGCTGTTAGTCATTAATCACCCTCTGACAGGCTTGAAGTGGAAACTAGGAAACTGCTCACATGTGTTCTGTGTACCTATTTACTCTCGGCTGCAATAGTGGCATGAACCATTTGCTTTGACTTGCTGCCGACCAGAAGCTCAGCATGGTGATAATGAGAAAAGGGCCCTTATTTTATTTAATTCATATTTATGGGAAGCTAAAGGTGTGTGTGTGTGGGGGGGGGCATTATTTGTGTAATATACAAATGCAGTGCCTGTTTACAGCTGTAAACAGTTTTATAGCACATGTAAGAGGATTTTGTCATTTGGGAATATTTTTGTGCCAAGATGGTAAACCTGCCTCTTTAGAGTGTACCATTATTAAAGATCAGAAAGCAACGTCCTTTCTGGTGGTACAGGAGACCGTACTAGGTTGTCCTCTTACATATTGCCAAAAAAGAGGAAATACATCACACCGCACTGAAAAAAAGCACAAAAGTGTACTACCACACTAAAGGAAAGTGCAAAAAGGATGCCAGTTTGCATTGCTAATGGATATCTACAAATATACGATCAGACATAATTACGGGAATTCAAACACAAATAAAATAATCTCATCACATTGTTGAAGACTGTGACCAGGGACCCATTCACACTACAACTATAGTCGTATTATTCCACTTTAACTGCCATGGTTCCATCCTATGGAATTCTGGTATTTGTATTTTAGTGAGGGACTGGAGCACTCTAATTGATAGTTCTAAAGGCCCCCCTTTACTCTGCCCGTCCCAGGATTCCATGGGATATTGCTATGACAGTTAAAGTGGAATATAACGCTGCAATTATGTAATATGAATGGGCCCAGATGATCTGTGTGGCTGCTTAGTTTATCGTCTACTCAGTGACTGTTGACAGGTTGTGTCAAATCCCCTGCTCTCTCTTCTTGCAATTTTTAAAATTTAAAACAGACTTGAGTTAGAGAGTTCCTCAAGTAGAGGATTCTTTCAAGCGGAGGACTGTCTTCTGTACAGTTGGACACACGGCCATCCTGCTGTCTGCCCAGAGTATATGGTCATCAAATTTGCTGATGGCAAGTTGGTTAAGGTTGGGAGAAATGAGAGAAAGAGCTTGACAGTGAGGCTGAGGCTGAGAAAAAGATAGAGAATGAGAGAAAGCAGAGCCCTGTAGATATCTCCAAGCTCTGAGATGCCTCATTATTTGCTGCCCCAGGAATCAATGAATTTGATACAGGATCTCTGCTTGGTGATTTTGCTTGTGCCCCTACAGCACACGTGACATGTGGGTACTTTCTCCAGTCCTAAGCTGGTCCTGGGGCCTCATGAAGGCTCCTTGCCAGCCCATGGACAGGTTCCTCTCACAGGTCCTGCACTGCTGCTGACACTTGCAAGAAGACCTGTGAGTTGTAGTGCTGAGGCTTTATTTCTTGCCTTGGATAACAGGCTTGGGTCCATATATCCACTCTTTCTCTGCCTGGGTGGAGATGGAAGCCATTCTTTAAGGGTCAAACTTCTCCTTCCTCTCTCCTTCCTTTCTCCTTCTCCCTCCGCCTCTCCCTTTCGCTCATTTCCTCTTTTCTCTCCTTGACTGAAGACCTGGAGAAGCACAGCAATTCCCTGAGGCTTCAGCCAGTGTGCTGAGATCTGGCAATCTTAACAAACTGGCAAAAGCAGACATGCAGGTAAGACAGCTTGTAATGGTATAGTGGTTTGAGCACTGGACTATGACATTTGAGGCCCCTCTCTAAACTGCAAACCCCAGGATTCCATAGGAGGTTGAAAGTAGAATAATAGCAATATAACAGTCTAGTGCGGAAATGGCCTAGGGTTCCAATCCCCACTCAGCCATGGAAACCCACTGGCTGACCTTGGTTAAGTCGCTCCTTCTCAGCCTCAGAGGAAGGCAAAGGCAAAACCCCTTCTAAACAAATCTTGCCAAGAAAACCCCATGATAGGTTCACCATATAGTGTCTATAATGACTTGAAGATACACAGCACTGAGACAGGTAGGTGCCATTGTGAAGGCACTATGAGTTGTTTCTTGTATTTTTAAGAGTTCATTCAAATCATACTGTTGCAGCAAATGGCACTAAAGATGGCTCTCAACAGCAAAACACATTGGCTGAGAGTCCAGATGGTACGCATAGAGTGAAAACAATCTGTATGGGTAGTTCTGTGTCCCTCCTTGGCAGCTGCTAAACCTTGTGGAGCCACTGCTATGGCTATTTAGCAGCAGAGGTTGGGGGGCAGGTGAGGTGACCATCCAGGAGAGAGTGCCTTTTGTCCCTGCTGCAGTTCATCAGGGAAAGAGAGAGAGAGAGAGAGAGAGAGAGAAACAACAACATCTGCAGCAATTGAAAAGCATCCCCTGTGGTCCTCTCCCTTCTCCCTCTCTTTCTTCTCCTCCACAGCAGCAGCTCCACAGGACCTGGCAGTGGGGTGCATATGTGTTAAGGGGTTATAGAATAGCCCCTTGGGCCCCATTCAGAACAGGACATGCCTTTCCATAAAGTGTTTGTATGTTACCAACAGGATGCCAGCCACAGTAAAACAAAAAGTAAACATTAAAACATCTGAACTATCTGAAGATAAAGGATTTATTTGGTGTTCTGCCCACTCCCAATGGATGTAACTTGCCCCCCCTGCTTGCCCAGTGATAATAGATACTTTTCAATTTATACAGCCCATGGATTTGGACAGGATTCTTGGAGAGATAAGAGCCACCAGTGTGTGAAAAGACCTTTGCCCTTCCTGGCTTGTACAGGCGGTGCTCAATGTCTCGCTAAAGACAGGCAGAATTCTGTCAGGCCTAAAGTTAAAAGACTATTGTTGAAATAGTTCTCTTTTGATCCTACCATATTAGACAACTCCTGGAAGTTTTCCAACATTCCATTTCTGGGCAAGGTACTGGAGCACATGATGGCTTCCCAGCTCCAGGGATTTCTGGATGAAGTGGATTACCTAGATCCATTTCAATCTGATTTCAAGTCTGATTACGGCCATTTCTGCCCTACACTGTTATAGCGCTATTATTCCACTTTCAACATCCTGTTGAATTCTAGGGTTTGTAGTTTACTGAGGCCAAAGAGCTCTCTGGCTGACAATTCTAAAGGCCCCTCCCTAAACTACAAACCCCAGGATTCTATAGGATGTTGAAAGTGAAATAATAGCACTATAACAGTATAATGCACAAATGGCCTATAGCACAGAGAAAATTTTAGTCACCTTGGTGGATGACCTATACTGGGAGATAAATGGGAAAGTATTTCCCTGTTGGTTTTACTGGACTTGTCAGCAGCTTTTCATACAATCAACCATGGCATCCTTTTCGGATGCCTTGCTGGCGTGGGTTTTGGAGGCACTGTTTCATAGTGGCTTCATCCTTTGAGCTCAGAGGTGAATGGGATACTCCTGTTCAACCCATTGGCCAGTGGGGTCCTCTGGGCACATTTTATCCACCATGCTGTTTAACATATCCATGAACCAGTTAGGCAAATTTGTGTGTCTGGTGCTATTGGTATGGAGATGACACCCAACTTCATTACTCCTTTTTCCCACAATCCAAGGAAGCTGGTACAGTTCTAAATCAATCTTGTCAACTATAATTGAGTGGATGAGTGCAAACAAATTGAAACTTATTCCAGAAAAGACAGTGGTGCTCCTGGCCACTGAAAAGGCAGATCAGTGAATAGGGATTCAGTCTTTGTGGGTGGGGTTATATTCCACATGAAGACACTGGTTTGAAGCTTGGGTGTACTCTTGTATTCATCCTTGAGCCTGGAAGCTCAGGTTTTGTGGGGGCCAGGAATGGCACAGTAGAGTTGTGTGCCAGCTATACCTGTTCTTAGAGGGATGGGCCTTTTTGCACTACAGTATTATAGTGCTATTATTCTACTTTCAACTCCCTGTGGAATTCTGGGATTTGTAGTTTACTGAGGCCTAAGAGCTCTCTGGCTGAGAATTCTAAAGGCCCTTCCCTAAAGTGCAAACCCCAGGATTCCATAGGATGTTGAAAGTGGAATAATAGCACTATAACAGTGTAGTGTAGAAAGGCCCTTAGTTACATCCCACATGGATTCTATAATGCATCCTATGGGGAGCTGCTTTTGAAGTTTTTGGAAACATGGATCAAAAAACTGCAATCAGACCACTGACCAGGGCTAATTATAGGAAACCTACAACCCCTTGTTCCAATGTCTCCATTGGTGAATGGTTTATTTCCAGGCACAATTCAGAGCCCCATAAAGCCTGAAAGTATCCACATTATTTGAAGAACTGTATTCTTCCATATCAGACCACCCATGCCTTCAGGATATCCCCTCTATCCGTCCCACCACTCTTACAGGCACATCTGGGGGAATACAAGAGACGACCCTCTTGAGAGCTGCTCCCAAGCTTTCAAACTCCTTCCCTAGAGGGGCTAGGCTGCCACCTTCCATGGTATCCTTCTGGAGGCCAGCAAAGAGTTGTTGTTGTTTTTTGTTTCAACAGGCCTTTGGGAGATAGTTGTTAATAATCTACCACAATGTCTATGATGTTTGTTGTTGCTATTATTATTCTTGCTTTTATAGCTATGTTTTAAATCGCTTCAAATTCTATTTATATTTATATTTTAACTCTTGCCTGTTTTAATGTGGAATTTTATTTGTTCTTGCTTTAAATTTATAAGCTGCCTTGAGTACCAGGCTGCCAAAAAAAGAGTCAAGGCAGGAAAGAAAGAAAGAAAGGAAGGAAGGAAGGAAGGAAGGAAGGAAGGAAGGAAGGAAGGAAGGAAGGAAGGAAGGAAGAAAGAAAGAAAACACATCAATGAAATGAGGATCAGGTGTGGGTGGCCAATGAAAAGTCAACCAGTGAGACCAAAAACCTGTCAAAACAACAGGGTCTTTGCCTGTTGGTGGAAGAGTATCAGAAAAGAGGCTAAACAGGCTTCCTTTGTCAAGGCATTCCAGAGCATGGAAGCAGCCTCCTCTCCATTTTTCCCAAGTTCCTGATAAATCCACTTCAAGAGCACGATAAAGCTTCCCCCACTTACCTGACAGGTTAAGGACGAGACCCCTGTTAGAAAACAGAATTGGTTGAAAAGCAGAACCCATGTACTGTACTTTAGGGAGCATGAAGAATACATGGAAGCTTGCTTGAGACCAACTGTGCACATGCTGTTTGCAAAATCTCTCAGCTGGCTTAGCAGCTTCCCTCTTCAGCTTGCTTTGCAAGCAGCACACATGTGTGAGTGGATCCAAGTGGGCTTCCATAAGTAAGAACTGATGAAAGAGTGGGACCCCATCAAATTAATGGGACTTGTCCTTAATTTGGAAATGTCGAAAGAGTGAGTTTTCAGATAATGGGGTGTCAAAAGGTAGGGGCTTCCTGTAGACATCTTTTCATCTATATTTAGACCTGCCAAAGTAAAAACTGGTGAGGGCTCCTGCACCTTTAATGGGTGTGCAGAACATGGCATTTCAGCAGATGGTACCTGTTGAAATTCCTTCTGTTACAGAACCACTAAAGGCAGAAGACCTCTCTCTATTTTTCAACCTGGCAACACTATTATTTCTACCTCTCTCATAGATGGTATAGTCAAGCAGTGAGCCTGAATAATGCATGGTTAACATAAAGTTATGATGGTTGAAAGCTAACAGCGGTCATTTTAATTTCCTATTTCTTTGTCTTTTCCTTTGCTATTTCTTCTAAGAAGTAACCCTGTTCTGTATGAAAGCCCATATTGCCAACGGCACAAAAACCCTATTTCTCATTGAACATTTTATTTCCCTACTGCACAAAATGTGTCTATCTGCACTTTGGAATAAAGGGGTTCAAACTTTTTCTTCCACTGTATGTTCAGAACACTTGGAGGGCCACATAGTCCCCATTCTTGTGGTAATGCTTTGACTAGGCTTTCCCAGCCTGAAGTCCTCTAGATACATTGGATCTCAGTTTCTATCACCCCTTACCATTAGTGACGCCAGCTGGAATTCATGGAATTTGGAATCCAACATTTGGAAGGCCTTGGGTTCTACTCTCCTGCTTTCAAAAAGTTGTTACATTTCTGTTCCAAGGAGCTTCCAATTCCTTCCTTTCTTTTCCTGTCCTCAGGAACATGCCCATCTCTGTTTTTTAGGTTCCCAAGTAACTTCTGGGAGACTTCTCCTCTCTCTGGCTCAGCACAGATAGGTTCTGTTTGCCATTAGTTTCCCTTTGCCTGCCCCCAGGAGCCAACCTGAATGCTATTTCTCATGCACAGTGAAAGAGTTTTTTTGGGAGGTTATTTTTGTTTTTTTGGAAGTAAGTCTACTTTCTTTCCCTGGATGAATTGTGGTTTCTTAGTGCCATTAATCATTTTCCCTTTACAAATGGGATCTGGGGCTGGAAACATTGCTCCTTTTATTTACTGACAAGATGACCTGGCATCCTGGCAGCTGTCCACTGGGCTGGCGTCTGGAAGATTAAGTGAAGGAAAAGCCTCTGGGCAAACTCCCCACAGCAAACTCCTCAGTCCTCCCTCCCCACTTTCCCTCTCCAAACACAGGACTCATCTAGGACCGCTTCCACTAGGACCCGAGTGTTCCACAAATGCACAGTGGCCCTATGGCCTGAGCCAAGACCTGGAAACATTCCGCCAGCTGGCCCATCAACAGGCCAGCAGCTTTAGAAGGATCTCTTGTATCGTTTGTGCAGATGCAAACTCACTAAGAGGACAGGATGACATGTCCCTGATGCTTCCTGATGGGGACAGGAAAAGACAAGGATAGCCTCAAATCAGGCCAAATCGAGCCTTTCCCTTTTGATTGGAACCTGCTTTGTCCCAAACCCTCCAACCCTCCAATGAATCCTCCTTCATTCACGTTTTCAGCTGCTTTTAACATGTCCTCAGTTCCCTCTCCTCCTACCTTCCACCTTTTTCCTTAGCTTACTTCAGTTGCTGAAACCAGAGTTCAAAGTGCGAAAATAGTTTGCACTCAGTTAACTCAGCACGGGGGAAAAGAGAGGAGGAAACATAATCTTGCCCTTCCCAGAAGGCTTAGACAAAAGCAAGCAACTGTAGCTTCCCTTCATTCTATGTGTATTGAACCAATGTATTTTAACTATTGTAGAAGTATATGCTGCATATCGCTACTAAGCTGGGCTGTAATTGCTACAAAGGATCCAGTGTTAATTGAGAATACAACAATGTATCTGTGCTGGTGCATGCCTGGATTTGTTACAAAATATCAAGTGCCAATTGCTTTATTGTCTATTGCTACAAAGAATAGATATGGGCAAGATGAATGTGTAGACTGAAAAGGCTCAGTGTTCAGAGAAGCTGGTGTCTGTGGATACGGAGCAGGAAATATGTGCTTGGGTCAAACTGGTCAAGGATGGAGAGAAGTGAGAAACAGGCACTGATCTGGGAAATTTCTGGGAAGTGGTGTGGTACATGGATTTATGGCCCTCATCAATCATGGCTTTGTGTGTCTACATTTTGGAATGGTTACGTGTAAAAAGGTGTAAGCTCCATGCATGCTTTAGTCTCAGCAACTTTGGTGGAAGTATGTGTGGTGCTCATATCTATACAAATAAGGCTACTGTCTACCTCAGATTGAATTTTGTGGAACGTGGGTTATCCAGGACATGATATTTTGTTGAGAATCTGTTAAGCTATTCGAATGACTTGATCTGCGCACGTTGCTGCTACATCATGCAGACTGAGAAGGAATCACCAGATTGGGAGAATCAGTTGCAATTGATAGATGATGAGGACACAGACAAGAAGCCATCGAGTCCCATGAGGAGCAGCTTGGTATTGACATTGGAAGGGGTGAAATGCTGGTTCAATCTTGCAGAGGATCACAGTGCAAACACCTCTGGGAACAGTGATTCTGAGCTGGCAGGAAATGAATTGGGCCTATCCTTAACACTGAAGGGCAGGCTACATCCAGCAGGTGCCTGGAGACCATGGTGAGTGGTCAGCGCACCCCCATTTTTGTGCCTATTAGACTAAGAGGCTCAGGGTGTGGCACTAGCATGAACCTGATGGCTATTATTGATTTGGGATGCATCCGGTGCTTGACGACTCCCACTATTGCAATGGGCATGAGGTTGCTAGTGGAGGAATTGGATAGCCCCATCACCTTTGTACAGATGGATGGGAGAGAGATGCAGGAGGCACTGGTGAAACACCAGAGTCCAGCAATATACTTGGGACTAAGGGACCATTGGGGGACCATCCAATTTGTGCTGGCCCCCACAGCCCACTATCCAGGGGTCCTAGGATGGAACTGGCTGAAGTTTCTTGACCCCCACATCAGGTAGAGCAATAGGAGAGTGTGCTCTCCCAAGCACTGATGCCAGGGTCACAATTGGAACAACTGTCAGAGATAGGCGACCTCCTGAGCAGCCAGCCAAACAGAAGCTGAGCAAAGGACAGAGACCCCTGGGGTGGATAACACAATGCGAAAGTTGCCTGTGGTGTATTCAGGCTTGTGGAAGGTGGGATTGGAGCAAGAGCGTGACCTCTTGTCACTCACAGGAACATAGACTGTGCTATAGACCCTGAGGCAGGAACATCACTGCCAAAGGGTAAATTGTATTCAATGTCTCCTGAAGAAATAGAAGTATCGAGTGAGTTTATAGACAAAAACCTGAAATGGGGCTTCATCAGGCCAGCCCAGTCAACCATGGCAGCTCCAGTCTTCCTATCTGAGAAGAAGAATGGATCACTCAAGCTGGTGATAGATTGCAGAGGACTGAATGCTGTTAGCATGTCCAGCCAATACCCTGTTCCCCTAGACCTAAGAGATTTAATCCTCTTATGAATTAAGGTAGATCTAAGAGATGAGTATCTTCAGAAACTTCAGTGGAAGTATGCTCAGTTGCTCATATCTATACAAATAAAGATAGTGCCTACCTCAGAGTGAATTTTGTGGAGTGTGGGTTACCCAGGACATGACAGTACCTGGTGTTATCCTCTTCAGCAGGAATAACTTCAAGCAAGCATTTCCTGCCACTGTTGGTCAGTCTCTGGCATTGGTTTTGAGGAATTTTGGTCCATTTCTCTTTACTAAATGATTTCAAGACAGTGATATTTAAGAGATTCCTTTCATGAATAGGGCATAGCTAGACTGTGACTTGGCCATTCTTAAACGTGGGATTTCTTCTCAGGCAGCCATTCATTTGCAGATAGGTTTATATGTTTAGAATCCTTGTTGTGTCAGATGATCTGCTTTACAGCTGTAACTACCAGCCCATTATTGTGCTTCATGTTATAAGCAAAGTAAATATAAGACTTGGTCAACCAGTGTCCTTATTAGCAGCTGTCCAGAGGCCCTGTGATCTTGTTGCAGATAACATTATTGATTGTAGAAATCCATTGGATGACCTTGGGCAGTCACACTGGCCATTTCCGCACCAGCCTGTTATAGCACTGTGATTCCACTTTCAACATCCTATGGAATCCTGGGGTTTGCAGTTTAGAGGGCCGGGTAGCCCCTCTCTAAACTGCAAATCCCAAGATTCCATAGGATGTTGAAAGTGGAATCACAGTGCTATAACAGTCCAGTGCAGAAATGACCACTCTCTCAGTCTTAGAGGAAAGCAAAGGCAGACTCCCTCTGAACAAATCTTGCCAAGAAAACCCTGCAATAGGGTCACCTTATGGTCGCCGTGAATGACTTGAAGGCACATGACAATGAACAAATATCAAAGGATATGTCAAATCAAAGATTTTGTCATATGTCATAATACTGTGTAATGAGATGATTGTGAAATAAATGCTGGGAACTATGATAGGGTAGTAAAAACTTGTGTAGTTGTTCCTTATAACAGATAAAAGTGGACATGGTCAAGAGGGCTCCACCTCTTCCTTCTGCAGTGCAGCCGGGTATTTTCCCAGGCTGCACTGGGGGAGGAAGCATGAGGTCTGCAGCTCTGGAGGCTCCGCATGCAAGGTAAGTGCGTGTGGGGCCCCAGAGCGATGTGTGATCGCACACCATTTTCGGCTAAGAGCCAAAAGTGATATAGTGCATGATCGGTGCCTGCTGGCCTCGGCAGCGTCGCGCGATTGCAAGGACATCATCTGAAATGCTCCTCGCAATCGTGAGATGCTCCAGAGGCCCTTTCGCATGACGAATGCCATGCGAAAAGGACCTTAGTCAAGAAATACTCAGAAGTGGTCTTCCAGTTCCTTCCTCTGAAATATAGCCTACAGCACCTGGAATTAGCAGTTCCCCTTCCAGCCATTAGCCAGGGCTGATCCTGCTTAATTTCAAAGATCATGATCTGGTACCTTTAGGGTATTTAGGCCTTCCTGTTTTGGGTATTAGGAATGAAAATGAGGTGTACAGGCTTGTATTTGTTTTAAAAACCACAACAAGTGCTTTGTACCATAGGCCAGTTATTTGTAACTACATAATCCTTTTTAAAAAGTAACTACAGGTAATTTGAATTACTATAGAAAAATGTGTAAGTAAAAAAAATTGCATTAAAATTGTAACCATCGACACAACTAACTACCTTTGCCCTTGAAAGTATGACATTAACTAATTTTTTTAAAAATAAACGTTCTAAATTTTGGGAGAAGGAGAACCCTTACTCCTAGGTCTTTAGGTATAAAACCTTCTATTCACTCTGGTGATACAATGTGCACTTAAATATAGTAGTCTGCCCCCAGAGTTTAAAGGGAGAAGATGTTTTCTGAACAACATCTGTCATGTTTACTTTATTCCAGCCCATTACACACAGGGAAACAACATGAAAATGAATTTCACTTCAGATCAGATACCAAACAAGATGGCCACCACCTGTACCACCAACATCAGTTCTACTCTTGTTCTCTTTTCAGAGCTGTATAATTCTCCTTGTCAGACTGTTGAGTGGGGAGCTGAGAGAACGCGGGAATGATTAGTTTGGAAATGCATAAAAAGAGTTTTCCAGCATGATTCCTGACTTTAATCCAAGCAGCTGTGTTCTCTCTGCATTGGCATCTAAAGCCCTCATGTAATTTCTGGTCTCCGGGAACCCTAGCGGTATGGACTTATCACAACCTTAGAAATGAAAAATATATGTATTTTTAAAGGCCTCTGTTCTTAATCAGGCCACTGAAAGTTACAATGTGGCTCAAGACAAAATAAAGGAGTGGGTCAGGAATGGGACAAAGAACAAAGCACCAGCCAACAAGGCATGCCAGCAACCTGATAAATATAACAAGTAAGCTTTGCAACTTGTAAAAAGCTGCTGCTCTACTTGCTGAGGAGGAAATTTGCATGCAGTCCTTTTTTTCTTGCCTGGACCCGAGCCCCTCAAACCTGGAGAATTTGTGTCCTCATCTCCCACCTGGAGATGACCCATGAAAACTGGAGCCTCAGGGCCAGGCCCTGGAATCTGGAAATTCTAGCCCTCTGTAAAAGTAAGACATAGGGACAACCTATATCAGCTGATCTCTAGTGCCTGGGGGAGGAGGGGAACTCTGAACCTCCAGACATCTTGCACTATAATTCCCATAGCCCCTTAACACTGACCATGCTGGCTGAGGCTGATGAGAGTTTTAGATCAAAACATCTGGCAGGCCAAAGGTTCTCCAAATCTGAACTGTTCATGAAGGGTGGAGAAATGTATACCCGTCTCATAAAGATGGCCACAGAATTCATGAGCCTGAAAGCAATTTTACTAGTGTGCTATGGGCTGGCAGAAGAAGAATGCAGCATTTTGAATATACGAACCATTGGTATACACCAGGTGTTTTTCAGACTCATCAGATTATTATAACTTACTGAAACACAGAGCAACAATACTTGAGCTTTTAAAAGAGAATAAACAATTAAAAAGAGAAGAAACAATTTAAGTAAACAATTACCCCTCGGTTACTAGTACAGCCATATAAGCCTAGGAGCTGCTAATAAGCTTGTGCAGGGTCGAATTTGTCAGATTTCAATGAGCATAACCAGTAACAGGTCCATAGCAGTCTTGCTTTAGTTCCTTATTTAACAGCGTATTTATACTCGTCATAGATACGAAGACTGAGATCCTACACTGAGGAGGCAAGATGTAACTTTACATTCATGAGGTTATGTGACAGTTGCACAATGCTGCCTCATTAGGGAACTGTGACACTGTGCAACCAAATGTGCAGTGTGGATTGATGTACAATGTGCAGGCATGCATAATAGCACTCTACATGTAACACCATTTCCATGATCCTGAACAGAGCATAGGCCCTTTTTGCACGGCATTTTCCATGCGAAAGAGGGCCTGGAGTGTTGCGCGATTGTGAGGAGCAATCCACACGATGCACTCACAATTGCGCGATGCTCCAGGGGCCAGCAGGTGCTAATCGTGCACCTTTTCATTTTCGGCTAGAAGATGAAAATAGTGCGCGATTGCTTATTGCTCCCAGGCCCTGCGTGCACTTACCTGGCGTGTGGAGCCTCCGGAATCACACCGGTTACAGTTCCTGCCCCAGTGCAGCCTGGGAAACTCCCAGGCTGCACTGCAGAAGGAAGAGGCGAGGCTCTCGCATGAGCAGGCAGCTTGTGCAGAGCCGAAGGATCCTGGATGTGAGAGCCTCTCGCCGGACGCTGCTCGCGTGATCCCCACACCCTAGTGCTGGAAGACGGTAAGGTGCAGAAAGGGCCATAGTTTCACACTGGAAAATGTGTCCAAAATTTTTCTGTAGGGGGGCTGATTCACGAGTGAGACACAAGAAGGATTCTAGCTGAACTTTGCCAGCAAGTTTCAGGACCAATTGGTCAAGGCCCAGATTATGGATCATTTGTTCAAATAATAACTGAACTTGTTCTACATTAATCTTTGGGTCCATGGCCAAGGGTATATCTCAGACCTTCTTGCAGAACAATGTTCCTGCATGATCCATTTGGAAGGTCTTCAGTGGTTGTTGTCGTGTGCCTTCAAGTCATTTCCAATTTATGGCGATTCTAAATTGAGCCTATCATTAGGTTTTCTGGGGCTGAGAGTGTGTGATGTGCCCAAGGTCACCCAGTGGGTGTCCATGGCCAAGCAGGGAATTGAACCCTGGTCTTGAGGATTGTAGTCCAATGCTCAAACCACTACCCCATGCCGGCTGTCTTACATGCTCCTAATGTTTCAGTAAATGTATGTGGAAATTCAAGTACTTGGGGAGCTTCCGGTTCTGCAATGGTGAAGAGAAGGTGAGCCCTCTCCAGCTCTGGAGAGAATTCATCGCATTTCACGACTGGGGGGGGGTCTGCAGGATTGCAGACACCTCAAAAAGTTCTCTGGTGGGTAGAGAACTTGAATGGGGCTACGGAGACCCGTTTCCTCTTTCGCCTGAGTGTGGTGATTCTCATCTAACCCACTCGATCGAGGGAGAGGGGGTCGGATGGCAGCCATTGTTGTGAAATGTAGCTGAGCTTGATCTCAGCATTTCCTCGCCACGGAATTTTAAAAACACCTGATTGGGCTTGTGCCAGGGAGATCTGCTCATTTTTGAGAAAGGCATCATTAATTCTGCAAGAAGGAGGTATCTATATATTTCATCCATTTTCAGGAATTGGAGTTATTGGAACTTACATATAGGCGTGGACTTTGATCATGTCGGCAGACTGAGCCGGCAGATTGAGCCAGCGAGAAGCAGAGAGTGATTTAGCTAAACTTGGGAGACTGCCACTTTTTCCCCCCCTTCTTTCCCTCCTGTGGGAAGTGAACTAATGTTGTTGAGAACTTGAGACTTTGTGGAGGAAAAATCATTGTTTTTCTAAACACTCCAAAAGAAAAAAAAAGGTTTTTTTTAAAAAAATTAATTTTTGTGTACGGGCACCGCGTGGTGCCAAGATGGCCCCTGGAGCTTAAAAGAAAGGTGGAGTTTAACCAGAACGGTGCAAACGCTCAGCTCTACCAGAAGTTTATATATATGTGTGTGTGTGTGTGTGTGTGTGTGTGTGTGTATAAACTTGATGAATTTGATTGTGTAAACTCAAAAAAAAATGTACTGTTGAGCACTGAATGAGAAGGTTGGAGGGGAATAATTTATGATTATATAATTTGTTTGAATGGACACAAGACCAAAATCTAAAATGGCGACACAAGCAAAGGGACTTCCCCTTGATCCTAGACAGTCAACTCTATCAATATCTACAACACCTAAACAAGCAGAACAGAATATAATATTAGAAGAGATTAGGTCGATGCAAGCAGAGCAGGCACAAATGAGAGCAGAACAGTCAGAAATGAAGTCGGAATGGCGGAAACATATGAAGGATTTACGTAGTGAGTTAAAATCTGACTTCAAGAGAGAATTTAAGGAAATAAGGGAAACAATCAATGCTCTTTCTGAAGAGATTAAAGGAACTACAGGTAGAGTGGATAAGCTAGAGGAAGAACTAAAATTGGTCCAGGAGAAATGTGCAACATTAACATGGGAACATGAAAAAGACATTGATGAGAGAGCCTTTCTGGAACTCAAGATGCGTGAGAATTCTTTTAAAATCCGCGGACTGAAAGAGCAGAGCTCAGAAGATCTTAGATAGATTCTAATTCCAGTGTTAGCAAATTTGATTGAGATAGATTCTCAAACATTGGATTGGGAAATAGACAGGATTTTTAGAATTGGCTCTTTAAGAAACAGAAGAGAAGATCTTCCGAGAGATGTGTTGATTTCTTGCGTTAAGAAATCTACAAGAGACCTCATTCTTCAGGCTAATGCTAAAACAGGAGTGGAGGTCAGGGGCCAGAAGCTGCAATTATATAAAGATATACCAATAAGAATACTACAGAAAAGGAGGGAATATAACTTTTTAACCTCTAAACTTCGTCAGTATGGAATCCAATATAGATGGGCGAGACTGGAGGGTGTGACTTTTCGGTATCGGAAGAAGTTATTTGTGATCTCTTCGATACAAGAAGCTAAAGACTTCCTGATGAGATACGGCAAGAACTTCTCAGAGCAGATGCAGAGACCAAAGGAAGAATTACGAGGAGCGGAAGGAGGTAAACCCTTACAGAAAGAAGAAGGTGAAAAGATAACTTCGGCTTCCTCGGAAGAAAGTTTAGAAGAGGAGACACAAAAAACGAAACAAAAGAATAAATCAGAAGAAGATCTGGCACATCAAGTTAGCTCTATGACTTTAGCACTGGCGTCATTGGATAGTGGTGATTTAACTGCATAGAAATATAATAATGGCAGAATTGAGGATTTTGTCATGGAATATAAAAGGCATATGTACACCTGAAAAAAGACGAAAGATCTTTCACTATTTGGGCAAACAAAAGTTGGATGTGGTTTGTTTGCAAGAAACTAGAATTAAACGGAGCAAAGAACATCTCTTAAGGAATAGGAAATTTGGGAAAGAATATGTATCTTTGCCTGACGAGAAGAAACGAGGAGTAGTATTATATGTGAGTGAAAAAATCTTATCAAAAGAAGCCTTTCGAGATGAATATGGTCATTATATAGCAGTAGAAATTGAATGGCAAGCGCAAAAATTGCTATTGGTGGGAGTATATGGCCCACATCATGGAAAAGATAAATTCTACAAAGACCTCCAAGCTCAGATTATGGATAGTGAATATGACCAAATGATTTTAATGGGAGACTGGAATGGAGTGACATGCCCATCTTTGGATAGAAAATCAGATAAAAAAATAAAAAATCAAGGCAGCTTCCCGTATCTTTTGATAATTTAATACAGGATACAGATACAATTGATCTATGGAGATTTCTATATGGAAAATCACAAGCATATACTTTCTATTCTGAGCCGCATGCATCTTTCTCACGCATAGACATGTTCTTCGTTTCAAAGTCTCTATGTGCACAGGTAAAATCGATGGAGATTCAACCTGGTACATTCTCAGATCATAATGCAATTGTTATGAATTTTAAAAGGAGGAAAACCGAATATAATTGGAGACTTAATGAGCACCTATTGAGAGATGAGAAAATTTTGGGAAAAGCAAAAGAAGTTTTACGCAACTATTTTTTGGAAAATATTTCAGGAGAGACTACCCTTCAAACGATATGGGATGCTAGTAAAGCGGTCATTCAAGGCTTCTTTATTCAGCAAAATGCAGTGTGCAATAAAAAAAGGAAGGAGAAGATACAACAGGTAAACGAACTAATTCAAAGAAAAGAGACAGAATTACAAATGAAACCATCAGAGAAAAAGATTAAAGAGGAAATAAAAATATTGCGAAAACAATTAGAGTTGATGATGACAGAAGAAATAAGCAAAAAATTGAGGACATGGAAGCAGAAGCATTTTGAATGGGCGAATAAGCCCAGAAAATGGTTGGCTCGGAGACTGAGGCATAAAAATCGAAATCCACCCATTCTGAAAATAAGTGATGGAAAAAATATTTATTATGAGACAGAGAAGATAAAAAAGGTATTTGCACAGTTCTACCTTAATCTGTATCAGAGAAGAGAGATTCGAGAGGAAGATATTGAAAAATTCACATCTTCTGTAGAAATGAAAGAACTGACGGAAGAACAAAGAATTAAATTGAATGCATCTATCTCGGTAGCTGAAGTGGTTGAAGCAATAAGACTTCAGAAGAAGAATAAAGCCCCTGGCCCAGATGGATTGCCTTCAGAGTATTATGAAATATTGCAAGATGAACTAATTCTACCCCTTCGGGCGGTTATGAATGAAGTCAAAATCGGTAAAATACCAGAGTCCTGGAGACAAGCTTTTATAACCCTGATACCAAAAGAAGAGCGGGATACAACGCTCCCAAAAAATTATCGTCCGATCTCACTTCTAAATGTTGATTATAAATTATTTATGTGGATAATGGCAAATAGACTGAAAGTAATTTTGAAAGATATCATATCAGAAGATCAATTGGGATTCCTGCCAAATAGACAAATAAAACATAATATGAGATGCATACTGGATATAATTGAAATTTTCGATAAGCAGCCAAGTAGAAAGCTGGCTATGTTATTTTTGGATATAGAAAAAGCTTTTGATAGCATAAATTGGCAATATATATTCAAGATGATAAATAAGCTGAAAATGGGAGAAAACTTCGTGATGGCTATTAAAACCATATATAAAAACCAGTATGCACAAATCTTGATAAATGGAGAGAAATCGGAAAGATTTAAAATTGAAAGGGGTACGAGGCAGGGATGTCTGCTATCTCCTTTACTCTTTCTCATATGTATGGAAACTCTGATTGAAAAGTTTAACGAAGAAAAAGATGCGAAAGGAGTTCAAATTCAGGGTATGGACTATAAGATAAGAGCTTTTGCGGACAACGTGGTTTTGATTATGGAAGACCCCCTGGAAAATATTGGTAAATTCAAAACTATACTGGAAGACTTTTCAGCTGTCTCCGGTTTGAAGGTCAACGAGGAAAAAACATACCTTTTGGTAAAAAATATCCTGAAGAAAGAGGAAAAACAGTTAGAAACATTGACAGGCTTCTTAATAAGATCTAAAGTGAAATATCTAGGAATTTATTTGACTAATAAGAATTCAGATCTTTTCAAGAACAATTATGAAAAGACCTGGAAAGAGATGAAAGAAGAATTTAGGAGTTGGAAGAATAAAAATCTCTCTTTACTAGGCTGAATATCAGCTTTTAAGATGGTGGCACTACCAAAAATGCTTTTTTTGTTTCAGAATATACCAGTAGTAAACAATGAATCGATATTTAAAGAGTGGCAAAGAGACCTCACAAAGTTTATTTGGAATGGAAAGAAACCCCGTGTTAGATTCAAAATACTTTGTGGTGACAAGAAACGTGGAGGACTGGTACTACCTAATTTATACTTGTATTTCCAGGCTTGTTGTTTAGACTGGCTTCGAGAATGAATAAAGCTAACAGATCATAGACTCCTTGCACTTGAGGGGGCACAGTTGGCTTTTGGTTGGCACGCGTATTTGGGCTTCTTTAAAGATATGGCATTACAAGATTTCAACCATCATTTTGTAAGGAGACCCATACTTCAAACATGGAATAAATATAAATTTAGACTTTATCCGAAAACCCCACTTTGGATATGCCCACATGAAGCCTTTTATAAGCGAGAAAATATCTTCCATGGTAGATGGATGACGTATGGAGATACGCTAATAGTAAAGGGAATGGAAATAAAAATGAAAACAATAGAGGAACTGCGAGAAGAAGGCATGAATTGCCATTGGCTGTTATATCGTCAGCTGTATGAGAAATTCAAGATGGAAAAGAAACTAAATGGGTTTCAAATAGAAAAAAACTGGTTTGATTTGGTAATGTTTGAGAAGAATAAAAGATCTATCTCTGTAATATATCAACATTTATTGGAATGGTTCACCGAAGAAGAAGTAGTAAAAGAATCAATGATCTGGTGGGCCCAAAATGTGGGTAGGGAGATAAGTTTGGACCAATGGCAAAAAACTTGGCAAAAAAGACTGAAATATACTGCTTGCCAAAATTTGCAAGAGAACGTCTATAAAATGCATTTGAAATGGTATCTCCCTCCCGCAAGGTTGGCAAAAATGTATAAATGTGATGATAGATGTTGGAAATGCCAAACAGAAAAAGGCACTTTCTACCATCAGTGGTGGCTCTGTAACTATGCACAGAGATACTGGAAATATATTCATTTGACTATGGAAAAATTTTTAGGGATTAAATATGTGATGCGTCCAGAAATGTATTTATTGAATATTTTGGGGGATGAATTGGAGAAAAAGTTTGGAAAGATTCTTTTCTATATGATAATATGTGCCAGAATAGTCTTCGCAAGGTATTGGAAATCTCATGAAACGCCCATGGAAGGGGAATGGGAAAAAGCATTATGGGATATGATGATAATGGATAAACTGACTCTACTTCTCAATAACAAAGACCCAGCAGTTTTTGAGAAAGACTGGGAGCCGCTTATATGTTTTTTTAAAGAAAAGTGGAAAGATAAAATAATTGCAGAAGGATTTTAGAAGGAAGTGATAAATGTGAGAGCGAACTTAAAAAATATTGTTTTGCCTGTTCTCAGTAGATGCTGGCTGTCTTACATGCTCCTAATGTTTCAGTAAATGTATGTGGGAATTCAAGTACTTGCCCTTCTAGTCTCTCTGCACAGATAATGTACACTCCCTGTAGCCCCTTCCCTGCTCTCTTCTCACCAGCAGGCAAAGACCTTCTCCTTTAAAAGCCTCCAGCTTTTAACTGGTTCAGGTTGCGCAATGGGTATGTTGGGATTTAATGTGCTTTTAACTGTTTTAAAATTAAAAAAAAATTAAGTGGATTGTGTTTAATGCTTTTTCCATTTTTGAATTTCAGCCTGTTTTAGTGGTATTGTTTTAAGATATAGTGTGAGCACTTTGGGAGAAAGTGGGAAAGGAAGGAAGGAAGGAGGGAAGGAAGGAAGGAAGACAGATAAATAGTACTCAGATTCCAAAGAGTCTGAAAAAGTTTCTTCCCAGAAGGTATTGACAATCCTGTTGAGTAGATATTAAGAGTAGTCTTTGTGTGATGGAATCATAGCAGGCATGTGCTTCTTAGTGCCCAAAGATCAACAGTTTTTTAAAAAGTTGTCATTATTGTGATGACATTGAGATCTTCTTAATTTAGGAGAATGGGGCTGGGAAATAATATATTTTTATTTATAATTTATAGCCCTATTCCAGAGTTAATTTCCACTGAGTGTTTGTGACCAGCTATTTCTAGAGCTCCAAGCACCTGTAGGGATGGGTGAGAATTTGATTCCAGCTCATCTTTAAAAACAACTTACTCAAAGTTGCAAATTTCGTTGTATTCAGGATGGGAAGAACCAGAGATGAGAAATATATGCAGCAGACACAAAAACCCTGAGAAATTCTTCTACCTTAAGCCCAGGGCTTTGTTCTCAGCTCTTAAAATTCATTGTTTCCATCCTTGCTAATTCATCATGTTAGTGCTGAATTAGGGCTGCCCCCCCCCCCCACAGAAAGGTTTTTCATCTTTAACATGTATCTTGGCAGGCAGGCATATTATATCATGGCTTCCTCCATGCTATAAATAACTGTGCCTATTTGGCCAGGACAGATGGAGAAAAATTGCCTTTCAGATTGTTTTTGAAAAATTTACCAAAATTCTAGAATTTCTTACTGTTCAGGGTGGAAGGCACTGTGAGTACTGGAAAAAACAAAACAGAAGCAAAAAAGCAAAACAGTGTCATTTGTGGATTCTGATCTTCTGTAGCATGGATATATTGGGTACCATTCAGTGCATCTCCTGTGCAGAGAATATTGCATGGGTTGTAATGGGGTACTTTTCTCCAGTACATTACTTCTTGGAGTTAGCTCTTGATTCTTTCTGTGTTGTGATTTGATCTGATTCTCTTATTCCTAAATTCAGAAAGGATCTCAGAGAAATGTTTTACTTCTCTGGGGAGACGAGGGAAAATGACAACCATTTCCTATTGTCCTCCTTCGCAAAAGGATTGTGTGACTCAGTTCTGAAGTATAGCTGAAACAAAACAGCTGATTTTCAGATGGGTGAAATGACAGAAAAATGGTCCTTGTCAATTTGGCAGAGCCTTAACAGGTATAATAATTCAGTGAATTTACAAATACAGAGGAGGCATTACAACATTTCCTGGCTGCGACAGTCTAGAAGGTCCAGGCCAGGAACAGAGAAAGCTACATCTCCCCAGCTTCTTTCTTCAAATAAATCAGAGCTCCAGAACCCTTTCAACTCAGCAAGCTGATCTCTTCTAATAAAGAAGGGAATGAAAGGCCATGTCCTTCTGGAAGCCACCAGAGCAATAAATCTCCAATGTACATACACACCCCAGATTTCCAATGCATTTGTTTCATGGTATTTTTTTAACAGGGAAATCATATAGCAATAAACCCTGCCCTTGTTAGATGGTTATGTCCAACATGCTGCTGGCAGATGCAATGTGGGGTAAAGGAATGCAGCTGGAAGGAAATATTTGGCACAAACCAAACCAGCCCCATGGGTTGAGCAGCTGGTCTCATGAGAACATAAGAAGAGAATTCCTGGATCAGACCAAAGGCCTATTCCACCATCCTGCTCACACAATGAACACACAGCCAGTTGTCTTCTTTTGTCTGTTTGTCTGTACAGCCGTACTTCAGTTCACAAAGCTTCTGACAAAGAAGCTTCTTTTTACAAAGGGCCTTTCTGCCCTATGCTGTTATAGTGCTATTATTCTACTTTCAACATCCTGGGGAATTCTGGGGGTTGTAGTTTCCTGAGGCTGAAGCGCTCTCTGGCTGAGGATTCTAAATGCCCTTCCTATACTGCAAACCCCAGGATTCCACAGGATGTTGAAAAGGGAATAATAGCACTATAATCGTGAGGAAAGGCCCAAAGTCTTTGTATGCTTGCCCAGGCCACCACTTTTTCTTCCTTGTCTAGCTAGAAGTTTTAGCAGCATTGACATTGGGAGGGTGGAGAAGGAAGACTGGAGAAACACACTTTTCAACAGTGTGTGTAGTAAACAATGCAATAATCAAAACTCCAGTTGGGAAGGAGTGGGATTCTACTTTAGCTGACCCTACTGTGACTAGGGCCGTTTCCGCACGAGGCTGTTATAGCGCTATGATTCCACTTTCAACATCCTATGGAATCCTGGGGTTTGCAGTTTCGGGAGGGGCCGACTGGCCCCTCCCGAAACTGCAAACCCCAGGATTCCATAGGATGTTGAAAGTGGAATCATAGCGCTATAACAGCCTCGTGCGGAAATGCCTTATGTTTGCCTGCTTACAACAGCAGGGCACAGCAGCTGCTTCCAGCATCCCTTTCTGAGCTATGTGATCAGAAGGAGAGAGAAAAGGAGAAAGCAGATAATGCCTGTCTCCCCAGCTACCCTCAACTTTTGGACTGGCCCATTTTAATCAGTTATAACTAGAAAACAGACATATAATTAGTATATTTTGTCCTGCTGATATTGAGTTGATGCACAGATCTTGTGATTAAATTGAAGATTATTAATTTATTTTGGATTTTTTTTGCTTCTTTTTTGTAATTTTGTTTAAGATTAAAATAAAAAATAAAAGTTAAAAAAGCTTAGAGCTGTAAGTCTAGCCATCAAAATGGAAATCCTAAGAAAAGTGAAGCCTGGTTAAAGTAAATAATGATAATGATAATGATTTATCATCACCACCGTCGTCGTCGTCGTCGTCGTCGTCGTCATCATCATTATCATCATCATCTCTGGATCTTCCAGGGGTCTCTAGGTTAAAAATATGTTATTTACATAGGTTTTGTTTGTATATGTATGTAGGTCACCTGTTGACTTATGGCAACCCCATAAATTTCCTGGCATTTTCTTTGGCAAGGAATACTCAGAGGTGGTTTGCCTATTTCTTCTCCTGAAATATAGCACTTACTGCATCTGGTATTTGTATGCAGTCTCCCATCCAAGTACTAACCAGGACTGATCCTGCTTAGATTTGGTACCTTTAGAGTATTTATTACTTATGTTTTATTTCATCTGATTTTTATTTTTAATTTATTTTCTTTACTTTCTTTACTTTTATTTACTATCTTACCCAAGCTGATTGTTTTATCTTGCACGTGCATATTGTTAGTTTTAGATGCAACCTTTGCTGAAGCATTTTGGTCTGCTCTTCCCTTTTGCGGTATAGGAACCTATCTGTACGCTTTCCATGTTATTTCTGTCTCTGGTACTAAAACAACTTGAAAGCATATAACAAGAAGTATAAAGTGAAATTTCTCTTTATGCTTTTAGCTACCTAGTTCCTGGAATGACACTGATGTTAGAATGCCCATTTTGGGCAGATTCACAGATCATGACATTTTGTGATGTGGTGAGGACAATTCATACCTTACTCTGATGATTCAAGACTCCAAGAAAGCAAGAGGCATCCTTTGGCACTGCTGGGACCTGAAACCTGGACATCAGGTAAGTTGCTGTTTTTATCTCCTTCGTGTTCTGGCATGCCACTCAAGGATGTTGTGGAAAATATAAATGGAAGCTCTCAGAAGTATTTACAAGTTGTTTTTAATTAATCCTTTTTCCTAGTAACAAAGGTATAAATACATTATTGTTAATTTAGTGACAGATAACTCTACTGTTTTTCTGCTTTATCTGTACCTATTATTTTTATAGTTACTGGATGTGTGACCTCATTAAATGGTGAAGAATATCACATAGTTCAAGTGCTTGTTGTGTTGCCTTGACCTCCATAGTGTGAGCTGAGACAAGGATAAAGTGAACCGGAGGAAAGCATTGGTTTGTACCATAAGACAACAGCTTGTAGCATTCAGATTTTTTTTTGGAAAAATAACTATATTATTAGAGACCAGGGTTTGATTTGCTGTTTGGCCATGGAAACCCACTGGGTGACCTTGGGGATATCACACTCTCTCAGCCCCAGAAAACCTAATGATAGGTGCACCCTGGGGTCACCATAAGTTGGAAACAACCTAAAGGCACACAACAACAAAAACAACAATAACAACAACATTTGTCACCTTTGAGAAATGGGAAAACAGAGGCCATTTCTGCACTACACTGTTATAGTGCTATTATTCCACTTTCAACATCCTGTGGAATTCTGGGATTTGTAGTTTGCTGGGGCCAAAGAGCTCTCTGGCTGAGAACTGTAAATGCCCCCTCCCTAAACTGCAAACCCCAGGATTCCATAGGAGGTTGAAAGTGGAATAATAGCACTATCACAGTATAGTGCGGAAATGGCCAAAGAGGGTTTTTTTAAAAGAAAACTGTCACTATGATGGCAGTTAACTCCTTTTTGTGACCCTTCAGTTAATTTAAAGTTATTTTAGAATAATTACTTTAAAAGAAAAGATACTTTCTTAATTGCACATGCAACCATGTCGTACACAATTTTGCCTTTATGTCATTTTAACTCTAGAGTGGGCAGACTTCAGATGTGTGGAATCGCCTTGGTTTTTCTCAATTGAAAAAAAAGAAAGAAAAAAAGATTGCATTGCATTGAAATAAATGAAAATTTCTCACATTGCTACCTATACGTTCACTTCCCTTTGCTGTCTTGTTGCTTTGAATTTAAGACTGCGGCCATTTCTGCACTAGACTGTTATAGCGCTAGTATTCCACTTTCAACATCCTATGGAATCCTGGGGTTTGCAGTTTCGGGAGGGGCTGGGCGGCCCCTCCCGAAACTGCAAACCCCAGGATTCCATAGGATGTTGAAAGTGGAATAATAGCGCTATAGCAGTCTAGTGCAGAAATGGTGCCCAAGTTCCTCCAGGCAGGGACCCACGTTCATGGCTTAATGTGCGGATGGGCTTGTTTCCCCCGCTCAGTCCATCAGCATATGAAGCCATGAGACTAAACAGCTGTCTCAGTAAAGAGCTTTGCAAAAGTATGTCCAAACTCATTAAGCTTTAGGCCAAACAATACCCGAAGTGGCAATAAGGGCAATTTCAAGGTTGTTGGTCATTAATCACACGCTGACAATCCTGACAGGGCCAGTCACTCCAAAGAGGCTCAGCTGTCCGGGGAAAAGCGAGGGAAGAGCCTGGGGACAAGGCCCTCCTCGCCTCTGCCAAGCGCGTTCTCTCCGCGGTGACAAAAGGGATCAGAGCAGGCTCTGTACTGCATACCGTGTTTCCCAGCATGCTTGCGAAGAACGTGGCGCAACGGGGATGGGTGTCGTTGCTGTCGCATGCCTTCGAGTCATCTCTGACGTGGCAACCCTACCGTGACCTTATCATGGGGTTTTCTCAGCCAAATCTGTTCAGCGGGGGTCTTTCAAGACCTTTCTCTGAGGCTGACAGAGAGTGACTTGCCCAAGGCCATCCAGTGGGTTTCCATGGCTGAGTTGGAATTTGAACTCCGGTCTCCAGAGTCATAGTCCATTGCTCACACCACTATACCACACTGTCTCTAAGTGGGGATGGAGCATCTGCTAACTCTGCAGAGCAGAAGGGAGGCATGCTCTTGTTACTGCCGCTGGTTAGGCTGCAACCCTGCTTCCCCAGAACAATGCCAGTAGACCAAGCTGGCCCTGTCCATTGATGAGAGAAGAAATGGCTGCAGTTTTCCTCTGCCTTCCCCATTCCTTTTTTGTTCGTTTTGTTTAGTATTATATCTATTAGACTGTCTCATATCTATTAAGGGTTCAATCCAGTTTTCTGCTGCTAGTTGTCAGATAATTTTATTTCCCTTCTCTTCCTGCTGTTGCCCTCTGTGGCTCTTGAAAACTACAGTAATTCTAGAGGATTTCGTAGTCCTTTCAAGCCAATTTGGGGGCACAAGGGAAGCTGCAGCAAGAAGCTGGGGATTCCTTTTTCTTGTTCCATTGGAGCCTGCCGTTCTACCACAGGCTTTGACTCTATGTACTCCAACCATCCCAGTCCCAGTCCGTCCTCCACCATTCCACCTTTTCAGCTGATTTTAATATGTCCTGGATTCTCTCTTGGCCTCTCACTTTCTCCCTTTACCCTTGGCCAACCTAACTGCTGAAAGCTGAGTTCAAAGTACAAAAGTAGTTTGCATTCAATTAACTCAGAAGGTTGTCGGCCGGGTCGGAAACTTGTTCTTCCCAGTAGGGTCAGGCAAAATGACACTGCCGAAGCCTCTCTTCACTTGTCTGCTCTTCCTCTTTAATAACTTCTGCCATCTTGACCACGCTCTGATGTTGCTTGGCCTCATGTGTCCCAGTTTTCCTCTACCAGGGGTGTCAAACTCAATTTCATCTTGGGCTGCATCAGCATTATGGCTGCCCTCAAAAGGCCGGTTGTATCTGAAGGACTATATAAATGTATCTACTCTTTTATCATATTAAATAATTGCCTCTGCATTCAATTATCGCTGGTTTTTAAATTGCCTTTCCTCTGCATTAACTTTTCTTTTCTTGGACATTTTGGGGTTATTTGATTGTAGTTTATGGTCCCTATACCTCTGTAAAGTGACATAGAATTGCTCAGTATATCCAAAGTGTGCCACTTTCTGCTCCCCAGCCCCTCTCCGTGCCTTTTTCTTGCCTCTCCAGCCACAGCCGAGGTGTGAGGGCCACATGAACTGGCCTGACAGGTCAGATTTGGCCCGCGGGCCTTGTGTTTGCAACATGTGCTTATATGTTGGAAAGCATATAGATATATTACGTTTAGGAAAATTGTAGGTACTTTCTGAGATGAAGATCATGATGATGACAATGATGACAATGAAAGGAAATTGCAGTTAATGTGAGATATTGTTATGTGGGCTGTTGTCAATGGGAACCCTAAACTTGTGGTACCCAGAGAAATCAGTGTGTATGAAGAACGGGATTTGTTGTTGTTCTGTGCCTTCGAGTTGTTTCTGATTTATTGCAATCCTGAGGGTTTTCTGAGGCTGAGAGTGTGTGATGTGCTCAAGGTCACCCAGTGTGTGTCCGTGGCTGAGGGGGAACTGAACCCTGGTCTCCAAGGTAATAGTCTAATGCTCAAACCCCTATATCATGTTGGCCCTCTGACGAATGAGATATAGAACTAGAATAAATAAGGCATGATTTGAAGTACAAATGAAATTTGATGGGCAGTGATCAGTTAAAGTTCAAAATTTCCCCATTATCTACTTAATTCTGCTAGCAGCAGGCCAAACACTTTCATTTTCTAAATAGGCTGATTTTATTTTTCCAATGTTGTATTTCTGTGTTACTAGAAATATACGGAGTATTCAGGAGTAAAGGCTACATGGAAAGTGTACTTCTGGTGGAGTGCAAGAAAAATAATCTGGATTTTTTTTTTTAAAAAAGGTTGTTTTTAATAGAAGTGGAACCAGACGGAAGTCCTGTCAGGAGCTGGACTAGCACTAAATGAAGGGTGTCTAAAATATCCATCAAACCAGAGACCAACCAAAAGGTTTAAGGTCAAATAATGGCTGTGCTGGATAAGACCAAAGAGCTAAATGCAGTCCAATGTTCTGTTTCTACTCCAAAGCAAGCTAATACAGAATATTGTGCCAGGGAAATCTGAAGCCTTTAAAAAAACAATAATATCTTGTCATTGGTTTATACAGGCAGTACAACCAAGAAACTCCTTTTAAGCACACTACTCTTCATCTCTTGAAAATTCACTGAATTCCAGGGTTAATGTTCCTATCAGTATTGTACTATTTTACCTTTTTTTCTTCTTCAGTTGTTGCTGTACTATCTTACCCAACAGAGAAGAAGCATAGGAGCATTCTGTTGCTGCTGGTGTACTTAAAGGCATCAGATCCTATCTGATCTTGGAAACTAAACAGGGTCAGCCCTGGTTAGTACTTGGATGGGAGACCACCAAAGAATATCAGGTGCTGTAGGCTATAGGTCAGAGGAAGGGTCTAGCAAAACTACCTTTGATTATTCCTTGCTTAATAAAACCCTATGAAATTCATGGGGTCACCATAAGTTGACCAGCAACTTGAAGGCACATACTCACACAAGATAGTACAAGACCCTAAAGGTGCCCTTATAATATTTGCTTTATTTAGCAATATTCAAGGAGACGGTCTTCCAGCGAATGCTCACACAGAGACAGAGCTGTACATTTAGATTCAGCTAATTACAGTGTGACTCCTTCATCCCTATACACCTAACAAATTGCCAACTTCTATTTCACTTACTCAACTCTGTTCTCGCTTTAGCTGGAGAGGATTTCACTTTCTTTTGGGTCTGATGAATTATCTCATTAAAAAACATGAGAGAGATTTACACCTATCTAATGACTTTCTCTTATCCTAGCTTTCTACAACTGTGTCAGTTCCAATTGTCCACAGGCTAGGTTGTCTGGGGCTGATGGGCACTGTAGGTGACACAATCTGGGATCCCTAGTTTTGGGAAAGATGGCATTAACTCCTACTGTTGAACTATGACTTGATGATTATGCGGCAGTCTGAATAGTTACGGAACGGTTGTTCAGGAGGAGTGGCAAGTACAGTTGATTATTGTGACTATTGTATAGTTACAAAAGATGAAAGACAGAAAAGGCAAGCATCATGACAGTAGTGAAGTTCAGAAAAGATTCAGATTTCCCCAGCTAGCAAGCTGCAAACCATTCAAATAATACAAACAAGAGAATGGAGTCAAGTGGCAAAGATATTTGACTCACCCCCTGCCAACTTCTATTATCCATGATCCAGGAGGGTCAAAGACAAGGGACATAGTCATGAAGGATGAACCACTGGACAAGTTCCAGGCTGAATAGGTACTATTCTTCATGTTCTTCAACGACAAAATGGTCAGGCGGAATGACTAACCTGGGAGCAGCAGCCAAAAGGCTTACAGGAGCCTCCTTTGGGTTCTTCATACTGCCCCAACTTCCCAGGGACAGTCTCAGTTATCCTAATTTCTCAGCTGCTTTTAAAATGCTCCAGTTTATACCTCTCCTCCTTCCACTTTCCCCTTTCCTCCCCAACTTACTTCAGTTGTGGCAAACTACATGCCATGTGCAGAAGTAGGGTCTGGCAAAAGCAAACTGCTGCACCCTATCCTAGCTTTATGTTCTCTCTTATTAATAACTTCTGACATTTTGGTCATACTCCGAAGCTGCTTGGCCACACACATCCCAGTTTTCATCTATGAAATATTGGAGGACACATACCTCATGCCACTTCAGATGGGGCCCATTCACACTACAGAATTATAGCGCTCTTATTCCTCTTTAACTGCCATTATTTCTTCCTATGGAATTCTGGATTTGGCAGTTCAGGGAGGAGCATTTAGAATTCTCAGCCAGAGCGCCCAAGGGCCTTTCCAAACTACAAACCCCAGGATTCATTATGATGGAATTATGGCAGTTAAAGTGGAACAATAACACTATAATTCTGTAGTGTAAATGGGCTCCTGGTTGCACTGGGGAGTTACAACATGCTCTCTGGCCATAACATGGATAGTGCTGAAGTGTAGCAAACACCAGGCCAATAACTCATGTGGAAATCTTTATTCCTTGCTTAATAAAATTACAGTGCTATACAGTAGTTCCATTATTGCATTCTGTGGAGTCCTGGAGTTTGTGCACATGAGTGTACTGGCTGAGCATTCTAAATGCCCATCTCTAAACTCCAAATCCCAGGACTGTATAGGATGGAACCACGGCAGTTGAAATGAAATCATAGTGCGATGAGAAAGGACTCATGGTTTGAGACCTTTCACACTGATTTCCAACAATAGAAATCATGAATCCCTTAGGGTGTTGCTGGACTGTAATTCTTAGCATTCCTCACCATTGGCTATGCTGACAAAGGCTGATGGGAGTTGCAGTTTAAAAACATCCCACCTCTGCCCTATGCTTATAAAACAGGGGCATGGAAATTGTAGCCAGTGGGATGCCTGCACCACCAAACCTCCATTTTATGCCCCTCAAAGCCTCTCCTTGCCCCCTGATTTTTCTTTTAAATCAGACCATTTTTGGATGAGAACAGTAGCACAGGATGCTTTGTTTTTTATTTTAAGTTCACCTGTTATGTCACACGTCCATCTTCGTAGAAGTCAGTTCCCCATGGTGCTACTCAAGAAAGCTGCAACTAGGTGAAAATGACATCACATGGACAGTGCAGGTACTTTTAAAAAATCTGAATGCTACGAGCTCAGAGTTCAGAATGTTACTATTAAAAGCAATCAATCACAGTTACAGTTCCAAGGCCCCAAATAGTTACAGTTACATGTTATCCTAATGTTTGAAGGTAGATGGAATCCCTGGCCCTTTTCACATGGCATTTGCCATGTGAAAGGGCCCCTCGAGCATCGCGCAAATGTGAGGAGCGGTCCACACGACGCACTCACAATCGTGCGATGCTCCAGGGGCTGGCAGGTGCCAACTGCGCACTTTTTCATTTTTGGCTGTGAGCCGAAATGGTGCATGATCGTGCCTCGCTCTGGGGCCCCGCATGCGCTTGCCGTGTGTGCGGAGCTCCGGAGCCGCGGTGCTCGCGCTTCCTGCCCCAGCACAGCCTGGGACACTCCCAGGCTGCGCTGCGGAAGGAAGAGGCAGGGCTCTCGCGCGAGCAGGCGGCAGCTGCGGAGCTGACGGAACCGGGACGCGAGAGCCTCTCGCTAGATCCCTGCACCCCAGCTCCGCAAAAAGGTGTGTCGCGGAAAGGGCCCTTGTCGTGATGTAGTACCTCTTGGTTGTTGGAAATCTTTCTTCTCTTATGAAGAAGATATTACAGAGAAAGAAAAACAAAGGAGCTATCCCTAATTAAATATCAGTTGTAATGCACTTTAGTCATGCATTTATCACTACAAAGGAATTATATACCAATAAGTAATTGTTTGTAACTAGTTATTTGCAGACTCTGTTCTTGACATATCTTTGGTGGGAAGGGCGATGGACAGCTGTGTCTTCTGTCTTCCTTTTAGCCATCTTTGGAAAATTGGAAGACTGTCACCATACCTTCATTTGATCTCCCACCCCTACCCCAGCCTCCAGACTATATATATCAATTTCCTTTCACCTTTCATCGTAGGATTTGCTGCTAGTCTGTTATCATCCTTGTAGCTTTGTTCTGATCCCTTCCAGCATGTCAACACCCTTCCTGAGCTATGTTGCCAGCTACAGACTATTCTAAATGTGGTCTTAATGCTGGCTAGAGCAAATTGGTCTAGTGGGATATGCAACAAGTAGGAGCAGGCTGTAGTCCTGTTTGAGGCTGCTGTCTTCTACACATATTTGTTTAATTCTCCTTTTGTGCCTGGCCAGAGTAATGCAATTTTTCTTTGTTGGTAACATGGCCACTTCACCAGTCTGCCATGAATATGAAATATATCTAGAGATGCTCCATTGTTCCATTTGCTAAAGACAGAACAAATTGCTTTAATTAAAGATCAGAAATGCACAGTTCATCCCACATACCTGGCCTGTTCTAGCAGATTTTCCTCTGTTCTTTCAAATCCTGCCCCAATCAGCAGTACCCTCCAGAGACAATGAACAATATCCCTCCCTGTGAGCCATAGATCAGGCTGGTAATGGCTGAGCAGACTCAAGCAGAAATCCAGACATGAGTGAATGAATGAATGAATGAAAGAAAGAATATAAGCTGCTCGGCATGGAGGCAGCGGGGGAAATAGCCTTTCTTCTCTGGGCACTCCCTGCAGCTCTGAAGCACTAGGCTGGAGAGAAGTCCTGATGAAGATGACTAATGGGGCCTGGATGCAGATCAAAGGCAAGCCAGGCTTAGCTTGATCTCTACATGCCTGCATGTGTTTGCACAGAGAAAGCATTTCTTTGGATGTTTCCATTTCAGCAGGTCAGTGGAAAGAATCTCTCTCCAGTGACAGATCTGCTGTGAGGCCGTGTGAGGGCCCAAGTGTTAGGAGATGCAGATGGCAGACCTCAAAACCTGCACAGGCAATTTAAAGAAATTGGGGCTGGCCTCTATGACTCGTCAAAGAGCTTAAAGAAAATCTATCTAAAGAAAAGGAAGGACAGAGAGTGTTTTCTGAATCTTTGCTGACACGGAAGGTGCAGGATGTGACTTGGATTCATGTGCAAGGGACTTAACAGTGGTCTTTCAGCACATGAGTGCACAAGGCAGAAAATACAATCTTTCATGCAAAACTTTCACAAGAAAGAGCTGGAGCTCAAGGGAAGAGCATATGCTTTGCAATGAGAATGTAACAGAGTTTGTCCATGACTGGATTTGCATCTCCACATAAGTCTGAAAAGACCTCTGTCGGAAACACTGGAGAGCCACTGTCAATCAGGACAGAGCAGGGGTGGGTAGATATCAGGCTTCCGGGAATCATCATCATCATCATCATCATCATCAGTTCATATAGCATATTTATTTATTTATTTGTTTGTACCAGAATGAATTTCACAGTTGTTTCACACACACACACACACACACACACTCTCACTCACTCACTCATCTACTACAAACTCTCTTCATTTCAATAGTATAATTTAGGGCAATAGTGAGAGTTACTTTCTTGTTGATACTGTTTAAAAACTGGGAGTCAGAAATCCTTCTGGTATGCTGCAAATTAGCCAGAGATCTACTACCCTGCGCACATGTCTGGCATGAGCCACATGTTCCTCTTCCTGACTCTTGCTCAGTCGTGTTCCACAGTCAGTCCATCAACCAGCCAGTCAGTGTACTGATTAAGGATGTGTGAGAAATTCATCAATTTATTTTTTTTTAAAATGGATTTATTTCATTACTCAGCTCCCAGACTGAACATGAAACTGGGTAATATTGGTGGAAACCTGTACTTTTTTGGGTTTGCAATGCCATCGTATTTTCTATTTCTGCCCAAGATATTTTGCTGCCTGCGGCAGAGGACAAAATATATCCCCTATTCCATGTATAGAGGTCAACTGGACTGACTATTGATCATTATGCAACACTGTGAACATTATGAACTGTGTCCAGTTCTGGACACTTCAATTCAAGAAGGATATTGACAAGCTGGAGCGTGTCCAGAGGAGGGTGACCAAAATGGTGAAGGGTCTGGAAGCCATGCTCTATGAGGAATGGCTTAGAGAGCTGGGTATGTTTAGTCTGCAGAAGAGAAGGTTAAAAGAAGGGACATGATAGCCATGTTTAAATATTTGAAGGGATGCCATGTTGAGAAAGGAGCAGGCTTGTTTTCTGCTGCTCCAGAGACTAGGACAAGGAGCAATGGATTCAAGTTGCAGGAAAGGAGATTCCACCTGAACCTCAGGAAGAACTTCCTGATGTTCAGAGCTGTCCGGCAATGGAATATGCTGCCTGGGAATGCGGTGGAGTCTCCTTCTTTGGAGGTTTTTAAGCAAAGGCTGGATGGCCATCTGTTGGGAGTGCTTTGATGTGGGTTCCTGCAGGGCAGGGGGTTGGACTGGATGGCCTCTGTGGTCTCTTCCAACTCTTCTGTGATTCTGTGATTAGCACTATGATTGGCAGTGCTACAGAGTCGAACATCACACCTAAAGGCAGCAGGTTGTTTTATGGGGTGAAAGGTAGACTATGAGACACATACAGCTCTGTCCTCTAAGACAGCAAAATGCCTGTGGGGCATAGGAGGAACTGTGAGGGAACTGTTGTTTCTGTTCCACAGAACCTCCTGCCTGAGATTGTTGCTCCACTCAGCCTCATATTGTCTAACTTTACAAGGACAGTACACTAAAAACTGGGACATGTGTGTCCAAGCAACATCAGAGGGTGGTCAAGACAGCAAAACGTATTAATGAAGAATAATGCACAGGCTAGCAAAAGATGCAACACTTTGCTTTTTCTTGAGCCTGCTGGGAAGGGCAAGAATCCACTTCCTTCCCTCCTCTCCCCCACTGTCGGGTTAATGGAGACTGAACTACTTTTGCAATTTGAACTCGGTTTGCAGCAAACGAAGAAAGCTGAGGACAAAAGGGGAAAGAGGGAAGAAGAGGGAGAAACCAGGACATTTTAAAAGCAGCTGAAAAAGTGGGAAGACAGAGGATTAACTGGGACGGTTTCTGCCAACGTGGGACAGTTGGAGGCTGTGGAAGTAGTTGTCTCAGGTGGCAGATGTTAGAAGTTGGCAGCAAAATGTTGGAAGAGAGAGGTGTGCCATGTGGACTGCCCTTTGCACCTTGAGCTAGCCTGATTTCTTCAGATGGGAAAGTGGGATGGCAGAGGATGAACTGGGACTGTTCCAGCCAAATTGGGGCAGGTGTAGAGAGTGCAGCCTGAGCACATGAGACATAGCAGCCCAGCAGAAAAGTAGAACCAAGAACAGGCATTGATGGGTGGTTGCTGAGCTGAACAGACCTTTGGATTGATGACACAGGGGAAGGATCTGTGGGTGAATCGTTTTTGTTTCCTTTCTCCGAAGTCCATAAATAAAGTTAAGCCTGCCTAAGCGTTAGACACAGAAGAGCCAAGTTCCGTCCAGCTTGTCTCCCCAGATTTATGGCGCTGCAGTTTCAGAGATCTAAGCAAGGTCTGGACTGTGTAGGTTTCTACCGATGCCTGGGGAGAAAAAAAATACTTGACTTACCCAATCATATTTATCGTCTTTAAATACATTCTACATATGCAGGCCCATGTTCCTAAGAATTCATAAACATCTTTTTAACTAACTCAGCTCAGTAAGGCAAGGCCCCTTTCAGCAGTAATTTATATTTAACTTGTTCCATATGTGGAGCCTGTCACCTTAGTGTCATTTCCGGGAAAACAACGGGGTGGGGTGAGGGGGAAGATAGGAGCAGAGAGAGTTATTTGGGATTTTTTTTTTTAAATAGGGGGAGAGAAAGCTACATGTTCTGGCTTGCTGGAACAGGCCCATTGCCGCTGCTGGCACGGCCAACAAAATCTACCCAGTGGAGCCAGCACTCATTAATCATTCGAACTACTAAACTGCCAGCTCCTTTCAAGATCTTTCAAGAAGTGTTTTCACCCAAAATAGAGCTTGAAAACACGCCGGCCCGACTTTCAGAACCTCATCAATCTGGCTATTATGGGGAGTGTCAGGCTGCCCCTGACAGACAAGGCTGCTCTGTTCGAGGGGCCCCAACTCTCTCAACCTGTCATATCAAGGACCTGATCAAATTGGACAGCTTCATTTGTACCTACAGAATAGATAAAAGGGCTGTTCATTGAAACAAATGGAGGCGGGAGGAGGAGGAACAGAGAGTAGGGTGAAGCGGGAATCTTTCCTGCAGGAAAAAGCAGGGCAAAGACTAGACTGGAGTGCAAGGCAGAACAAAGGGGTACCAGACTGGTCTTCAAAGGGCTATATGTCTCCAAAGCACTCTCGCAGCTACATTTTGACTACAACTCCCAGAACCTCCCACTGACATGGCCGGTGGCTGAGGATTCTGGGAACTACAGTCCAAAACCAACATGTTCAAGCTCTTGTTATCTGGTGGTGCACACTTAGGTCCCTATTACACTACACTGTTACAGCGCTATTATTCCACTTTAACTGCTCTGGCTTCACCCTTTGGAATTCTGGGGTTTGTAGTTTGGTGAGTCACTGGAGCACTCTGGCTGAGAACTCTAAATGCCTCTCCCTAAACTGCAAATCCCACGATTCCTTTAACTGCCATGTGATATTGCCATGGCAATTAAAGTGGAATAATAGCGCTATAACATTGTAGCATGATCAGGCCCTTAGTGCATACATGCAGTAGAGATCTAAAATGAGGCAAAACCCACGATGGTGCTTCACCACGTGCAGAACCTGCCCAGACTGGCAGGCTAAAACTAGCCTACGTCTCGTTGTCAGTGCTGAAGTAAAATTTGTAGAAGAATGAGGTCAGTTTAAGGGGGTTCAGGACTGGCCATGCAGCACACACAGCTTTGGTTTGAAACAAAAAGGAATGGCCAGAAGACTCAGAAAGAACAGTTGTGCCATTGCCACGACTGCCGGCCCCCCAGCAAATGTC
This sequence comes from Cyclura pinguis, assembly GCA_030412105.1. NCBI lineage: Eukaryota > Metazoa > Chordata > Lepidosauria > Squamata > Iguanidae > Cyclura > Cyclura pinguis. The sequence continues at coordinate 11,383,912 of CM059605.1, forward strand.
AGCGGAGGCATTTTTTTCCTACTTTGCCTAGCATGGAAACAGTAACAAATAAAAATTCATACTTAACACTTCTGTCATAGGGTTGTGAGAGCGGAAACTGGAGAGAGCTCCTGTACCTTTTAATAATTTTGTAGAAGAAAGACTTTAAGCAGGTGTTGCTGATTTGAAGGCACACAGCAACAACAATTAGCACTTTCCTTTTAAAAATGTGGACAGCTTGCTTGCTTGCTTGCTTGCTTTCAGTCAAAATTTAAACACCACAGTGAACCAATGAGAAGACTGCTGGGAGTGGAAGAAGGCGGAAGCCTGTCAAAATAACTTGATGGGTCTGCCCACCCTAAATCGAATATCAGAAAATTTTGGACTAGAACCTGGGATGTCCAGGAGATAGTGTCCGATCACCTAGGGGGAAAAGTTTCTTGGAGCTCTAACATTTACTGTCATGCTACTTATTAAGCAGGAAAGAGGAACAGGAGTGATCACTTAGGCCATTTCTGCACTACACACTTATAGCGCAATTATTCCACTTTCAACATCCTACGGAATTCTGCGGTTTGCAGGCCACGTGGCCCCTCCCTAAACTGCAAACCCCAGGATTCCATAGGATGTTGAAAGTGGAATAATTGCGCTATAAGAGCGTAGTGCAGAAATGGCCTTAGAAGGCCTTGGATCACTTTCTTCTTTTGGTGGTGAGAGAACAGCGTGACTCTTCATTTAACTAAATGTAAGATAAGACAAATTGCTGCAGCTGTTCTGTCCCTTCAGCGTTACTGTGGCACTGAAAGCATTCTGAATAAGGGACACACAGTGTATTCTTTGAAGTTGTAATGTTCTAAAACAAAACTAAACAAAACACCCTCTGGGTTTCTATCAAAGCCAAATGCAATGTACACTTGCATATACTTCAAGAAACTAGTAAGTGAACATAGTACTTGCCTATCTGCTTGCCTGCCTGTTGGCAAGATGGGCACTCAAAGCAGAAACTAGAAGCACCAAGCAAAACCTTAATCCAGCAATCCATTTCCCATTCAAGTAAGGAATTTTTCAGTCCAATATACTGGATTGGGTCCTTGCCTGATCTCTTGGACCACTTTCTAGGGTTTCTGCAAATGATGAATTTAGTCCTTTATTAGATCAACCTCTCCTTTGCACAACAACCCACTAGACTGGGAGGGAGAAAGAGAAAGAAGTGGCAGACAGAGAGAGATTGAGAGAGAGAGAAAGAGAAGATGTGGATCCACCATTTTTGGGCTTCATTAGCCCCTGACAGATTACACTGAAAGAATGCAGCTTTTGATATTAAAGGAAAATTCTAATCCCTACTGTCCACTCTTACCTGAAAGCAAGTCAGTACGCTCCAACTGTTTCAGTTTGCCAGGGATGATCCTAGTTAGTACTCTGTAATTCTACCTTTTTCAGCTGATGTTAAAATGTCTTAGTTTCTCTCTTTTCCTTCTGCTTTCCTCCTTCTTTTTCAGCTTACTGTATTTGCTGCAAAGTGAATTTTGAAGTACAAAAGTATTTAGCAGTCAATTAACTCAGCAGGGAGAGGAATCTTCCTCCTCTCTGGAGGTTCAGGCGAAAGCAAACTGCAGCAGGCTCTGCTAGCTTGTGAGTTCTTCCTCATTAATAAGATTGATTGATTGATTGCTTATATTTATATCCTGCCTTTCTCCCAAATGAGATCCAAGGCAACAATCTTGACCACATTGTGATTTGCTTGACAACGTATGTCCCAGCTTTCTTCTATGAAATGTCTGAGGTTACGCAGTCACATGGAACACAACGGTACTGGATTCTGAGTATACAGGTAAAGGGCTGCCCCATGCATCTCTGGTTACATCTAGGCTTTGCCAACCTTTTCCCCACCACCTGTATTTTTCCTGTACCTTTAAATGGCAGTTTAGCTACTTTTGAAAATATAGTGCAATTAGTAAGATGATCTTTCAAAATTATGAGAGCTCCAAGGAACCTGCAGTCTAAAAACTGGCAAAGAGGAGACAAGAGAAAAAGGGGATGGGTGAACAGAGGCAGCTTGAATTGAAATATATACATACATACATACATATATACACATACATACATATATATACACACACACACACACACACATACATACATACACACTATATGTAAGTGGCTATTTAGCTAAGATAACTAAATGAGCACTTCAGGCTCAAATGTGGTATATTAGTAAATAGTGCAATTGCTGGGAGGCAGGTAACAGAAGAAGAGGTCTGTTGTTTTTATGTTATGTCTGTGACCTAAAAGCATATGTTGGCTACTGTGATTTGAATGAACAAAACTCTCCTTATGCAATAAGACAGAGGTCGGCAAATGTTCCAGGCCAGAGGTCAATTTTCATTCCCACCTCCAGCCAGTGGTCTGCACAGGTGCATTCACAATGACCTCAAAGTGATGAGACACTTTCCCCATTTTTTCCATTGTCAGGTTGGATTAGAGGTTGTGGGAAAGAAATAAAGTACTATAGGTAGAGACCATTTTGAACTATTTCTGGTCACAGAATCACTGAAAAATATTGAACCATGGAACAGGTTTAGGGGGCTATATGAAAGCCATAGGCCTCACTTTCCTGTTCTGTTCTATTAAGTGTCAGTGGATCAGCTTTCCATTAAAACACCATGCCCATTACCTCTTCCACAAGATCTGACAAATCAAAGGGAAATTTAAACCAAGAGTGGGGATGCTATACAACCAGTAGGGGAACATATTACATTAGAAATAAGAAGACAGTGGAAACACTACACTAAAGAATGATGTAAAAGAGATGAAAGAATAACAGATTCATTCAAGAAAGAACAATTTGATGATGAATCTACTAAAAGTGAAGTCGAAGCTGCACTCAGAGCACTTGGAACAGAATGCATACTGATGCATACTGCTTCAAGCTACTGAGACAGAATCTATTCTGCAACAAAGATTTTTACTGTATATGGAGTGAGGAGTGAGAAATGCCAAATTTCCTATCTGGGTTCAGTAAAGGAAGAGGCACTAGGAATCATATTGCAAATGAACCAAAGAATTTCAGAAGAAAATCAGCCTATGCTTTATAGATTATAGCAAAGCCTTTGATTGTGTAGGTCATGAAAAACTATGGATCACTCTTAAACAAAAGGGTGTACCACAACATTTGATTGTCCTCACATGTAACCTGTGCTTAGTAGAAGAGGCTACAGTTAAGAAAGAATATGTAGAAATGGAATGGTTTCCAGTTAGTAAGGAGGTCAGGCAAGGCTGCAATTTATCACCCTACCTGTTTAGCTTGCACAGTAAATATGTCATATGTAAAGCAGGATTAGACTTGGAAGAAGGAGGTGTGAAAATAGGAGGAAGCAATATCAACTATTTAAGATAACACCATACTACTATCAGAAAATAGTAAAGTACTAGAATGATTACTGAAGAAAGTCAAGGAAGAAAGTGCAGAGGAAGATTTACAGTTGAACATTAAGAAAACAAAGACAATGACCACAGATGATTTACATCACTTTAAAGGTGACAATGAGGTCATTGGAGTAGTTAAAGATTTGACTTACTTTGGCTCAATTATCAATCAGAATGGAGACTGCAGTCAAGAAATCAGAAGAAGACTAGGGCCCTTTCTGCACCTTACCTTTTTTCAGCGCTGGGATGTGGGGATTGCGTGAGCAGCCTCCAGTGAGAGGCTTTTGTGTCCCCACTGCTTCAAGCTCCACATGAGCTGCCTGCTCCCGAGCAGGCAGCGCGAGAGCCCAGCCTCTTTCTTCTGCAGCGCAGCCTGTGAGTTTCCCAGGCTGCGCTGGGGCAGGAAGCGCAACTGCCATGGCTCCGGAGGCTCCGCGTGCATGGCAAGTGTGTGCGGGGCCCTGGAGCAATGCACGATTGTGTACCATTTTCAGCTGAAAGCCAAAAATGTAAAAGTGCGCAAGCGATGCCTGCCTTATCCTGGAGTGTTGTGCGATTGTGAGTGCATTGTGCAGATTGCTCCTCACAATTGTGTGACGCTCCAGGCACCCTTTCCCATGGCAAATACCATGCGAAAAGGTCCTAGGACTTGGAAGGGTAGCTAAGAATGAACTAGATAAGATCCTGAAGTGTCAAGAGATGTCACTGAACACTTAAGTTAGGACTGTCTATGCTATTGTAGTTCCAGTTTCTCTATATGGCTATGAAAGCTAGACGGTGGAGGAAGCTGATTGGAAGGAAATCAACTGATTTGAAATGCAGGGCTGGAAAAGAATTCTACAGAGACCATGGACTCCTAAAAAGACAAATGAATGGGTCAGCCACGTAACTTCGAGTGCGGGTAGGGAGGGTGGGAGTGAGAGGGGTTGGAGAGGTAGGGATATGGCCACATCACACTAGGGCATGGCCATGTTATGCGGGGGCATGGCCACATCGAGTGGTGCACCCTGCAAAAATTGCCGCCCTGGGCGGACCGCTCTCATTCCCCCCCCCCCATCCGTACACCAGTGGAATGGGTCCTACAGCAAATCAAGCCTGAATTCTTCCTAGAAGTGAAGAAGATTAAACTGAGGCTGTTGTACTTTGGACACATTATGAGAAGACATAACTCACTAGAAAAGACATAACTCACTAGAAAAGACAATAATGCTTGGTAAGGTGGAAGGCAGTAGGAAAAGAGGAATACTGCATTACAGATGGATAGATTCAACGAAGGAAGCCTCCGTCTGCAGGACCTGAGCAAGGCTATTGATAACAGGTGACTTGGAAGTCTCTCATTTATAGAGTCATTGTAAGTCAAAATTGACTTGACAGCAGTTAAAAAACAACAGATGATAGATGGATGGATTGAGTCAAAGAAGCCCCAGCCCTGCATTTGCAAGTCCTGGGCAGGGCAGTTGATGCCTGGGGGTCTGGAGGTCTTCCATTGATAGGGTCATCCCACATCACAATCAACTTGATGGCAATAACAACAAACAAGCCATACTTTCCAAACAACACCCATGAGTCAGAAATCCTTCCCGGTCAACAGAACATCACCCAGAAATCTATGAGCAGTTCTAGATCTGCTTTCTACCCATTTCTGCTAGAGAGAATAATGTATTGCCAATACTCCTCTTAAAAACTTGCCTAGTCAAGCATTATGCGGCTGAGCTGTCGGAGTCTTCAGATTACATTTGCTCTGAAAGACCCCTTTTTGTAGCACTGGCCGTGCCATGCTTTTGACGGCTTAGTTTGATGTGTGAGAAGTTGGAGAATAAATCTTCTTCCATTCGAATAGGAAGCTGGACTTTGGATTTTGGTTACTTCCAGCTTTACAATTTCTCAGAAAGTATATTAATCCAAGAACAGCTGGGGCATGCTAATTATCCTGGAAAGAAAAGGACAGACATTATCTGTAACTTCCAGCGGGACCTCAGCCTACCGCCATTTCACAAAGGGTCAATTTGAAGAAGAGACTGCTTCTATTGAGACCGCTAATGGCATGGCATAAAACTTACAATGTGTTTTCTTAGATGGAAAAACCCCTGCTGAGCATTCACTTCCAAAACAACCCAGTTCTAATCTGTAGCCTAGTCGGTTCCTAGGAGAAGATTTAAACCCCCCAGAGACTGGTACTTTTCCCAACTCACTTTTCAAAGTGCTGCAGTGATAAATACTTCCCTTCGCTTCCCCTCTGGGCTCAACCATTCCAGGAGAAGAATGCTTTTGCGGTTCCTTTCTGCTTTGCCAATGGTGCTTAAACCGCTAGTTCAGCTTGTGTCTGCAACAAATCAGCATGTGGCCAGCAAATGTGGATCTTACTTATGCTGAAGACTCTCTCTCTCTCTGCTCCCATCCCTTTCTCATTTTCTTTCCACTTCTGGGGTGGGACTAGAGACTTTTCCAAGTTGAAAATGTCACTGGAGCTGAAATAAACCAGAAACAAAACTAGAGCTGTAATAACAATGCCGGGTGGGGGAGGACCATTTATGCAGGACCTGCCCTACCTTTAAGCAGAATGAGGTAACTCCTCAGGCAGCAGATGGGACCTCCTCCCCACTTCTCCTGAGCCATCAAAGTGTTCCTCTCTGTTGCAGGATAGGCCTGTGTGCTCCACGGGACCTCTCTTGAGCCCCCAAAGGGAAGGGGGAAAATTAGCACATCATCAGTGTTGAGGTAAAATTGAAATGCCAGTCCAATTTCCTTCTCTCCGTGGAAGGACTGGGAGAGCACCATCTTATCTTTTTCCTCGGCCACGAAAACTTTTTAGGCTATTCCTAAATTAGAAAAGAAAATCCCTAAATTATCAAATGGATAGCGTCTTGAGCTAACAAATATAAGTACAGCTACTCTGTCCTTTTCCCTGCACAAAGGACTGTTATTATAGTGCTATTATACCACTTTCAACATCCTGTGGAATTCTGGAGTTTGTACTTTGCTGAGGCCAAAGAGCTCTCTGGCTGAGAATTCTAAATGCCCCTCCCTAAACTGCAAACCCCAGGATTCCACAGGCTATTGAAAGTGGAATAATAGCACTATAACAGTATAGTGAAGAAATGCCCCCCCCAAAGGCAGATGTAGTGGGGTAAGATAGGGGTGCTACAAGGAGTCATTCTCTGCACCCTCAGTAAAATCTTTGTATGATTGCAGGAGAGACATTTTACCAGAAAGCATGCAAGTCACAAAGTTGAGGGTACTCTTTTGGTCTGTGGGTAAGTAAAAGCTTTTGTTTTAAAATGCACATGAAAACTCACCATTGAGTCATTTCATTTTAGCATTGTTTTAGAAGCATGAATTACATTATTTACAATACTGGAAGAACTTTCTTTACTGTTCTCTTCAGCAAGGCCAGTCCAGGAGCAGCAGATTTCTGGAGATCTAAAACGGGCAGTTTCTGGAGATCTAAAATGGGAGAAGACTGTTGGTTTTGTGTCCTACTTCTCAGTTCCCAGGAACATCTTCTTTACCTTGGGGAAAACAGAAGTTGAGATCCAATATGTGCTTGGGTAGTGTAAACTGACACATAGTTAAGTGATGGTTCTGCTGCTCCATGAATCTGCTGAATATCAACAGTGTGAAACCAACAGGAGTACCTGCAAATGTGCTTTCTGCTTCCTCAGTCCTGGTGAATCAAGTGGTCATTGAAGTCGCTGATGAAGAATTACTCACGGGCTAAGAATGCATACCAGGCAAGAATGCACAACTGCTTTTGCAACAATAACAATTGTACTATTCTGCTTACACAATTGTGAATTGAATACAGACATTACACTATGGCCAAAAATGTATAAACTAAAGTGTAAGGGATCTTATGTGTATGTGAAATGGAAACAGGATGCCAGCTAATGGCTGCTAAACCTGCCACAACTTGTATAATTGTCAACTTTCTACTAAACGTTCAAGTTTTTAAGAGGAAACAGTTACTGACGCACCCTGCTCAAGAAACCACTGTAGGACAGGCTTTGGCCAGGTAAATGATTGCTACATATAGCAGTTGAAAATGAAGACAAGGTCATCTATGACGGCTAGTATATTACCTCCAAAGTCAGAGATGGTATTGCATATGTGCCTTCAAGTCATTTCTGACTCATGGCAACCCTGAAGTGAACCCATCATGGGAAGATTTACTCAGAAGAGGGTTGTCATTACCTTCCTCTGAGCTTGAAAGAGTGTGACTTGCCCAATGTCACCCAGTGGGTTTCCATTGCCAAAGAGGAATTTGAAGCCTGGTCTTCCAGAGGCATAGTCCAACACTCAAACAACTACACCACACTGGGTTTCTCAGAGGTAGTATATCTGTCGTAATTTCAGTTGCTGAGGGGACTGGGGGACAGAATGCTGGACTAGGTAGGCCTCTGATCTGTTCCGTCAGGGTTCTTGTTATAAGCCTTTGGTTATATTTAATAGGCTGTATGAAACAGGAAGGAAGAAAGCGCTCAGGAAGTGATCCTGGATATACGGAAAGGGTTGTGTTATCAATGCACCCTCCAGGATTGGATGGCCCTCGGCCAAGATATTGTTCATAAGACATGTGCCTTCCTTTAAGCCTCAGCAGTATGGATGCATGGTCATTTGTAGAGACAGGCGAGGGTGAAAAATACAGTTAGGTTGCTCTTCCTCCTCCTCCTGATTCGTTTCACTGCTGGCTCACTCAGAGGGAGGGCTGGTGCTCAGGCAGTGACAACTTTGGAGACCACTCACAATTGACTAAAACAAAGGAAGGGCATCACACAGACAAAAAGAGGACACCGATCTGCATCAACACAAAGATGGAAACATTACTACATTTCTAGATTTTCATCAATACATCTGAATTACCATGTGCAGTTTTTATGCAAACCTGTGTCTTCTTTTAACTAGAAACAGCATATTATATGCAGAAAGTACTTGCTGGAATCCTACAGGACTTCTTCTTGTACATAAATTTACATATGCCTAGCTAGGTAGCACAGACACTAAGAAACACCTTTATTGAATTGTGAAGATGTGTAACAGGACACTTGCAAGAGCGCACAATGTATTTCAGGACTAGTGCACATCGGTGTTGATGTCACATTGGTGCGTGATAAGCCACGGTGCACATTTTGCACTCATATACATAGATATGCATTGCATACAAATCTGAATTGTGCACTGAGATGCATCGGGCACTTTGCCAGCTCCGCTGCACAGAAATGTAAGAGCAGTCCTCTACTGAATATGGACATTACACAACTGTGCCAGTTGTAATTCTTGCAGATTTAAGTCCACTTACAAGACATAACACCCTGAAAGGATTCTGGTAAATATTTCTGTATGGAAATATTATTTCCTTGGGGGCAAAAGTCAATTTTTGGTTTTGAAGACTAGCTCAGTAGTTATTACTAAATCGCAGTAGTGTATAACAATGATGACATAGAAATATATTCTGTAGGTTATTACAGAACCAATGGTTAGTGAGTTGGAAGTCACTTATATATATATATCTAGTGCCTTTTTAATTTAATTTTTGTGTAGTTTAGTTTAGCTAGTTTAAGAATGGTTAGCTCATAGTTTACTTATTTTAGTTTGTTTATTGTTTGTCTCTGCATGGAAAATGCTACATTTGGGGACTTATTCTGTTCAAAATTTGCACGATGGGTTTCCAGAGGAAAATCTCTCTCTCTGTCTCCACCCCCCCCACAGGAAACAAGGTTGTTTTTTTTTTTTTGTGCTCAGTAAATAATATCCGGGTAGAAATATTATTTTCCACACAGAAAATGCTGTTTCCTATGCAGGGAAAGTTGTTTTCTGTGCAAAACAACCACATATGAATCTCACACAAAATAAATCCAGAACTGTGAATAGGTTTTGGAAACTGTGTGGTTTTCAAAGACTTTCTTGCAATGGGAAGAAAATGCTTAAAATGCCTTGTTGCTTCGTCTGAGAAGAAACTCAGTGAAGAATTAAATCCATGGTATGTTCCCTGTGTGAGTGGAATCCCAGTAAAGTTTGTTTTTCCTTGTTTTGTGAGTCACCTACACCAGAAAAAAAAAAATACTGGGAGTTATGGAAGGCTGCTGTTGTGAATCAAGTTAAAGAAATATCCTTTCTAAATGAAGTGGTCTGCTAAATGTTTCCGTGAGACATTCTTTAGCTAGAAGAGAATTATGTCTCTCCTGTTATTTGTCATGATATTAAACAGAGAGCTAACTGCTACCCATACATAATCGTCATCAAACAATGTCTGGTACTAAACAATAGATCTGTCTGAAAAGCTAGCGTCAGCAGAGCCCTGCAGAAAATCATTGCAGTGTGGTGCTATCCTGGCCATTGTTAGGGATAAATATTTTAGGAGGAAAAGAGCTTTTCTTTCACCCTGCAAAATGGATTCAATGCACTGAGAAGGAGGACGACAACCATGACATAAAACAGGCAGACTATCTTCAGGGTTTTGGGCTGTAGCTCAGTAATAAAGCACATACTTGGCACATGGAAGGTCCTCAGTTGAATCCTTGGCATCTTCTGTTGAAGAAATCTGTATAAAAACCTGTGATGCCCCTTCCCATCCACAGAGCGTACTGCTATAGAGGCAGGAATGGTCCAAGTCTGTATAAAGCAGCTTTCTATGGTCTATATAGTTTATAGATGTACAGAAGAAATAGAGGACTTGGAACAAAATTTTGCTTACATTTTTCTATTGCTCTTCATCCAGGAAACTGTGATTGATAGACACAGCTCTTCACTATCCTTCCCACCACAATCTTACTGTCACCACAACCTTGTGAAGTAGATTAGGCTGCAAGATGATTGTGGCTCATTGGGTGACTCTGGGTTAATCATTATTTCCTAATATAATTTAGTTGTGAAGACAAATGCATATTAGAAATACTTGAGCAGTGAAGGCTGGGGAAAAGGGGGAGGGTAGGATTTTAGAAGAAAGATATACTGTAAATGAAAATATTTCCATCTCCACACATGTCTGATGAACTCCTGAACCTGAGCAGTTTAACAGCATATCTTCCAGTTTGTCTGGTACAGACCCCATTTAATCCTTTGTCACCCCACTTTTTCAGCTACTGTTAAAATGTCCCATATGCTCTCCCCGTGTCCGCTTTCCCCCTTTCTCACCAGCTTGCTTCAGTTGCTGCAAACTGAGTTCAAAGTGCAAAAATAATTTGCAGTTAATGAAGTCAGCAGTCAGAGGGGGCAGAGTCTTGCCCTTCCCAGTAGACTAAAGCAAAAGCAAGTTGATGTGGCTTCTTCCAACTTGTGTGTTCTTCCTCACATTAATGACTTTTGCCATCTTGACTACACTCTAATGTAGCTTGACCACCATGCCCCACTTTTCACCTGTGAAATGCTGGAGGGTAGGTTTCAGCCTTGGTGGCACCAGAAGAATTCCAGAGGTTTCCAGATGCTGTGCTCTATGAAAGAGAAGCTTCTGCCCAAGAGAATGGTAGACACTGTCTATTACTTTTATGGAGTCTCTTTTTCATTCCATTTTCTTTCACCTGTGAAATGCTGGAGGGTGGGTTTCAGCCTTGGTGGCACCAGAAGAATTCCAGAGGTTTCCAGATGCTGTGCTCTATGAAAGAGAAGCTTCTGCCCAAGAGAATGGTAGACATTGTCCATTACTTTTATGGAGTCTCTTTTTCATTCCATTTCCTTTCACTTTTGCACTCGCAAAAATTTTCCTTAACTCTTATGCACTGGAATCAGACATGTCCTCGATCAGACAGTACCCCTGAACTATGTTTTGTCACAGATGTAGACCTCCACACACTGGGAAAAAAAATGTTCAGGGGTAGCCATGTGGCCATGTAGCAGGAGTAGTTGTGCTGGTCGTGTTTCAGAGACTCCCTGAGAAATCCCATGTTCTTTGCCTAAGAAAGGAACAGTTAGCTTTGCACAGGTCAGGGACAGCTGGATCTCAAGAAGAGTTACTTTTTTGTTCCTGATGAGCTTGAAATGTTATTACTAGTCTTTCACTGCCCTTTGCCCCTAATTCTCACAAGGCCAATGATCCCTCAATACCATCTTAACTGACAACATCTCAGATAAAATGGAGGCCTGTAACTTTAATGTGATCACTATTTTTCTCCTGTATGATTTTTAGCATCTGATCCTGATGAAGAAGCCAGTGACGCTTTGACAACTTGCATTGCATTTTGCTCCACACAGTGGTGAACTTAAAATGCAGGCTTTCTACGGTGTCATCTACATAGTTTTAAACAGTGTCCTGAAATTGTAGCCTGTTATCATGTACCTTTTCTTCTTTTCAAAGAAAGAAAGAGAGAGAGAGAGAGAGAAAGAAAGAAAGAAAGAAAGAAAGAAAGAAAGAACAACCATGATCCAAAATTGTTCCACCATATCTGTTGAGTTTTGCAACTGGGGTAATTTTTGTTTTTATTTTTGTTACGTTATTTGTTATGTTACATTATGTTATGCTATGCATTGGCAAGCCATGATACGGTGAGGTTGTAAGCAGTAGTGACATCCTTGGTTAACAGTAGATTGGACATATTGAGGAGAAATTGAAATTTCCTCCCACAGCAAAATCATGGGGGTCAGGAAATTATACATATTAAAAAGAGATATGTTTTGTTTTGTATATTTTAATTAAATGAAAGCAGAATTAAAAAAATCAGATAATCTTATTTTTTTGGCCCAGGATGTAACACACAGGATTCTGTACACACAAACGCTCCTTTGAATGAGGGCAGTTGTTACTCTGCAATATACCAGCATTCTCATTGGAGTCAGAAAATATTCCCAGATTTACACCATGCAAGCTGTACCCGGGGGTTAAAATCTTCCTCAAAAAAGGCGGAGTGAAATTCATCTCTCATGCATGTTCTTGTGGCCAATTTATACTTTGCAGTATACTGGCATTCTCACTGATGTCAGAAAATACTCCCAAACGCTTACACTGAAAGCTGTTTTATCCTACTACGCAAGGGTTAAAATCCTCCTTAAGAAGAGAAAAGTGGAATTCATCCCTCATGGATGTGCTTGGATGTTCTTTTCTCATTCAGGAGATTCTAAATAGACACTGGCCTCTGCAGCCAGCCTTCTGTTGTGATGGATTACCAGAGAGACCGAGCAAGGATTTCGCACCTTGAGAGAACAGCTTGCGTGTTCCAGAGCCCAAATAATTCATTTTCCACATTCAGATGTATAATGTTGCCTTTGTTAAGTCTGGGCTGCAGGGCTGAGTGTGAGCCAAGAAAAAGCCCTTTGCCTTTTGTTTGAACCTCTAGGACAAAAAAAAAAAAAAAAAATCTTTGCACGGTTTTTCTTTTTAAACGGGGGAAAAAGTGAAAAAACAAAGAAGGTGAAGTGCCTTAATTCTTCTTTCTCCCCACGCTTAGTACAGAGGAACTCGCATGTGTGTTTCCACACAAGCAAATACATACATACACTACACACACAGAGGGGCCTGAGCAATGGCTGTAATAAATCAATAGGAAAATAGAGGCTGCCAGTTAGACTAAACAAGTGCATTTGCAAAGCTTGCTAACCCTCATTAATCACTCTGACAGCCCTAAAAACACATTTCCCCTTTAATGACTGTATTTGGATAATCAGTGCTTTTCCCTTCTCAGTTAGAGTTTGAGTAACGGACAGCTGGTGTTATTGCAGCCATTCATGAGAGACCATGGGGATCAGGGTCAACCGGGAGTCAACTGCTGAAGGTCTTTCACAGTCCTGGGCTAGAACTAGGAAAGTTGTTGTTATGCAGCAAAGGGAACAGCAGCTCACTGCCAATAAGAATTGGAACACAGACTTCTGCTGCGTCCCTTCTATGTTATCCAAACAACTGCCCCCGCAGGGTAAAGAAAGACCACTGGCAGCCACAGCTGACTTGGATGAATCTCCCTTCGCCTTTATAGCTGGTCTTTTGTTTTCAAGGCCACTTTTCAAAGCCCACAGGTTTGCCTTGCTTAAATGCTGCCAGAAAATTAAGGCCCACAGATGTGAAAATGGAAATCCAAAGGCAAAGAATGCTTAAATTAAGCCGTACATTACCCAAATGCACCCGAACATACATACATACATACATACATACATAGACATACACACACACACACACACACACACACACACACACACGTTTCCGCCTTCCATGACAGGATGAAATTAAATTGCACTGAAAACTCTCAAGTGGAGGCTGTTAAGACAGAATGATTTATAAAGTGCATTCCCAAGCCCTTATTAGAAGATGAATTCAGCAGTAACCAGGGTGTACATCTGACAGAGTTCTTTAATACATTGGTGGCACAATTGCTTTGTAGCAGATAAAATCGTAGAGCATTGGCAGGCTGCAAATTATGCTTGGCAGCATTTTCCCCACCACCCCATGTTTCCCTACTTGCAATGTAGAAGGAAGATGGCAATAAGGAACTTCTTTGAATAAACCGAGATTTTAGAGTGTAGCCATTGTCTGGGGTACTGAACTGGAGACGGTGGCCTTGATAACCAGAAGCATTTCCCTGTGTTTACCTTGCATAATTTGTCCCCTAAGGATAGGGCACCATCAAGAAGAGTAACATTACAACTCTTTAACCCAGAAACACTCCCACCATAGTAATTTCTCCTAATAGAGAGCCCAACAAACAAAATGGCTGTCTTGCAGCAACTGCATTCAACAGCTGGGTGTGTCAGCTGCCTCCATTTGGGTTAACTTTTTCACGGAACTGAAGGGAAACAAATATTTTGTTGAGAATGGTGTGGAGAAGAGATGAATGGCTCAGTAACAGCGTAAAGCACCAATGCCATACCAGTGATTGATATGGTGTAGAGATAACTCTGCATTTCCAAGGGCACTTACCTGTTGGGGATGCCGCTTCTGTATTGTACAACTTGCTGAGCAAATAGTTTGGACCAGATGACTGCCAAGATCCTTCCGACAACATGCTTCATGTGGCAGATGCTCTGGGGATCCCAGTATGAAGTTTAAACTGACCTCAAAGCAAAGGTGTGCTCGATGCATGAGAAGTGAGCAGACTTCAGACCTCTGGTACCTAATTTGTTTTTCTGCTTCGAGCTGAGAACAGTTGATTTTTGGCATTATGCTGTAACTCTTGAGGTATTCTCCAATCACCACGACTACTGCTTACGGGGGCAGGATTCTTGGGGAGCTCCAGGCCAAACAAGTAATGGTTCCCAGCTCTGTTCTTACTAGAATCCTGAGGGTCACCAAAAAGAGTCAGGGGCAAAATAAGGGCATGAGAGGAGGACAGACCCTTAGAATTAAGGAACAAGAGCAAATGTACAAGTCAGGAATATGGTTTCACTACCAGAAATAGAGCTTACAGTTACACCAAACTCCACTCCTAGTTGTGGCCCCAAAGCTTCTTTCATCACAGTAGGGGAGGTTTTTTTTGGGGCGGGGGACTTTTTGTTGTTAAAAATAAGTCACCAGAAATCCTTCATAATATACTGCAAATCACCCAGAAATTAACAGGTGGATACCTTCAGCCTGGCCTTGCTTAAGACTGATACCCTGCTTACTGAACTGAAGTTTGTAGCTGTTGGTTTCTGGGCTGTTGCCCATCCATGAGTAGAGCAAACCCAGACCTACACAAGATTGCTGCATGATTTTGAATCTTCAGGGTTATGTCCAAATCTATGCAGAGCCTAAATAACTGGGAAACATTACCTGCTGATCACATTTATATCCAGTTTCTTTGAGTAAGGCGCCATCCGGAATTGTTTTCATGAATTATGATGGTGTTAATCTGACTTAGGCCATCGCAATTCACTTTTTTGGTTGCTGCAGATGACAGAATTCTTTACTGACTGCTCATTGACAAAATCCTTTCCCAGAACCCACTTTTTAGGCTATTTCTGTGTCATTGGAGAACAGGGGGTGGTCAGCAGAAATAGGTGTGTTAGAAGAACATCATTTATAGAGACCTCCTGAAGCCTCCTGTAGGTCTCCAAGGATGCCTGTTGGAGCACACGAAGTGGCAGAAAAGGAGCCTGATGCTTGTCCTCTGATTCCCACCACTCTTCAACAACGCAGAATGGCTGGGGTGTGTTCTAAGGGGACAGCATTGGGAGATGTAGCTACAGAGACATAGCTATATGTCATACGTACATCTCCTAATGCTGGATTCCAGTTATTATTTTTTTAAAAAATAACACAGTTATACACTTCAAAAGAATCCTCACAACATCTCTGTGAGGTAGGATAGGTTGGAAAATAGTGATTTCCTCAAGGGTACCCATTGGATTCCACAGCAAGGTAAGCATGTTGACTTTTATCCAAACATTCTCCCCTATGACAGTGTGCCACTACTGGCTCATTATAGTTTTTAGTGTATAAAAGCCACATGAGGCAGAGATGCACACTTTAACTGCTTTGAAGGTAAGGTAAGCTTTAATAAGTGATTTTGTGTGCGTGCGTGTGTGTATGTATGTGTGTGTATATATATATATGTGTGTGTGTGTGTGTGTATGGAGAGAGAGAAGGCGTAGGTTATTTGAAGGATTGAATCCTCCTTTGTCCATGTTTTGAGATCTGCTGGAAAGCTCCTTCTCTTTGTCCTATCATCCTCACAGGTACCTCTGCTGAAAGCACAGGTGAGGGCTGCTCCCAGGCTCTGGAGCACCCTTCCCAAGCACGTTAGACTGGCATCTTCTTTACTCCCTTTCTGTAAACATGTGAAGAACTTTCAGTTTCAACATGCTTTTTGGGGACTGATGGTTCAGGCAGGATGGTCCTTGTATAATGTGCTGGGTATTCTATTTGTTATTTTTGTTTTTCTGTTGCGCATTTTATGGCTTTTGTTTTTAACTGCTTTTTTAAAAAACTTTTAACTTCTGTGAATTTTTAATTGTGCTTTGTAATCTGTTGTAAGCTGCCTTGAGCCCTCAACTGGGAAAAAAGTGGGAGGAGGAGATGATGAGGAGGAGGAGGAGGATGATGATGATGATGATGGTAATAATATTTAGATCTGTCTGTCTGTCTGTCTACCCACCTACATATATAAGTATTATCATCACCATTATTACTACTAATACTAGATGCACACTTTTGCCTATATATACATCATAACTACTATTACTACTATTTGATGCATACTTTTGACACTTCTCTCTCTCTCTCTGTAGGCAAAGATGTGTGTGATACACTTATCGGAGAGTTTTGATAGGTTGCAGCTGTGTTCTGTATACACAAGCTGGTGGCAAATCCAAGTTGACCCTGTATAATGTGTACAGTGACCCAAATTTGCTTTGTGTTCATGCATCACCTGCCCAGCTTGAAAAAGGGTTTTGCTGTAGCTCACTTTTATTTCCCATTTTAAGCTGTAAGATATATATGCTGGCCTTGCTTCTGACAACTCATCTCCCAGGGTCTGTCGCTCTGCAGACTTGGGAGCAAAGGATGTTCTGTAAAAGGCTATTAATGCAGTAACAGCAAGAATGGTCAAAGATTACAAATGTAAATCTCAAGGCTTAACAGGCTTGGTTAGAGAAGAGGATAGCGGAACTACTGTACTCCCATTTACCAATCTTTTTCAGGAGACAATGTAAACAGCCACAGCCTCCAGAACCCCTTGTTGAACCACACACAAAGAGGGAGAAATACAGAGAGTAAAGGGGAAAGCTAACAAGTTTGCCTCACCAGCTACACTCAGCATGTTAAAAAACAGATAAACCTAAGTCTGTAGGATTGGTCACCAGAATGGAAATAAGAAGAAAAATGAAGGCTGGTGAAATAAAAAGTCATAACTGGATGCATTTTGAAGAAGCCTTCAAGAAGTCTCTAGAAGATTCCATAAGTTTTTTTCTACTTATGCAGGGCTTACCTGATCTAGTTGCTTCGTTAGTTTCAAATAAAAGTTCACTGAAACATGTTGAGCTGCCTCTGTGTGTGTGTGTGTGTGGGGGGGCAGGCATAGGAACCTATTCCAATTCTTTCCATGTTGTTTCTGTTAAAGAAGTAATGTGTTGGAACACATCTACTTCGTAAACTGAGGTATACCTGTCCATCCCAGAGCCTGGAAAAACCAGCTGCAGATAATTATCTCTTTGAAATTAATTGTATTTTCCAAACACAAAGATATAACTACATTACAATTATAACACAGTGAGTGATACTTTTATAGTTGCAGTAACATGGCCCCTGTAAAAGGTAAGGGAGGCATATCGCATGGCTGAAGTTCTGGCTTGAGCACTACCTTATGTTATGCTATGCATACAGAGGCAACCACAAAGTTAGACGGGAAGACTGTGTGTTTCACACCATGGCTGTCATCCGGCATACTATTTCTACGTAGAGACCTACGCTAGGTTGAGGCATATACAGTTCCTTCAGATGCAAAATGATTGCAGCAGTGCTGAGACCTTTGGAGAGCCCTGGATGATCTCAGCAGTGATGTAGTCATTTCAGGTCTCGCTGCGGAGACATAGCCAGGCACTCCTTTGATTCTGCCTTCCCCAGAGGAGGTGTGGAGTGGGCACGTGGGGTGTCTGTGTGAAAAATAAATCCAGGGAAGGGCTTTGGATGCTGCAGAGAGAGGAAGGGAATACCAACTTCTGCAGCACCCCAAAAAGGGCATACACAAGTATAAGGGAAAGGGAAACTTACATGTGTGTATTATATTAACAGGATGGGAAACTTCCATGTGTGTATGCTATTAACAGGATGTCAACCTACATATGTGAGTCACAGATGAAACACTGGAGAGCAACTTACGGTAATCAAACATTTAAAAAAGTAACTAAAAGGCAAATGGTATTTCCAAGAAGCATTAAAGCAAAGAGTTGGAAGCATACCTAATTACTTTTTGGATCCTAGGACTATAAGTAAAGCCAATTACTTTCAAAAATAAATAAATAATATGAAGTCTAACAAAAAAAGTAGTTTTCTAAACCCTGCAGCAAGGGCTTCTCTATTCAGCCTCCGTAGAAGCATTTTGAAATGACAGATCAGCAGAAGCTCCAAAGGAGAGGAAAAAAAAACCTTTAGCAACAATACTCAGTGCAAAGAGGAGAATCAAGAAAATACAGAGGATTCTAGGCTTGGAACTCAAGGAAGAAGAAATGTCATGGACACCAGCTTCTCTAAAGGCTGTGGCACAGTATGATCCTTACACAGAAAACATACCAAGGTCTATTTACCGTGAAATCTCTTGGAAAGCCAACCAGTGAATGCTTTAACTTCACAGCACATAAACCTGGGGTGGCTGGTGGGTCCCCTGTTGTGGGGGCAGTGAAACCACTCACAGTTTTAAAGATGCTTTCCCTGAACTCATTTTGAGTTGTACAGGAGCTCATCCACTGTTGAACCTATTGGAATACGAGCCAGCATCAAGAAAGGACAACTCAAAGCAGCTGCAAAACTGAAACTGGATTCACTGTCCCCACAGCAACAGACCCATCAGCCAGCCTGACACAAACCTATGGCAAAACCCAGACAAGGGTCTTCTGCACGAAATAGCTGGGGGTGGGGGGACTTTGGTCTGCCAGATATTTCAAACTTCAACTCTCAGAAACCACAGCAAGCATTACCAGTGGGAAGGGACTGCAACGGTTATTATCCAAAATGCCAGTTTCCCCATCGTTTTACTAAAGCATGAGCTTCTATACATGCAGAGATGACATCCATGAAGAAAAATGTCCACAACCCATAGATTTGGCTTTTGAAATGGGGGAAAAAAGTGGCAACAGCAGATCAGAGATTCCACCATTTGCCTTTCCAGATTCATATCTAAAGAGAGAATTTAGGCATTCTTGTTTGAGCATCACATTCAGGTACAGCTCATCAAAGCAACTCACTCAAAGCAAATCACTCTCCTGGATGTTACACCAAGAACAGATTCCCAGAGCATTCCAGTATTTTTTCTGTTTGAAGCAACTGCAGTTTGATATTATTTTTACTTTTGTCATCTATAGATCTCTTATTTTTATAGCTGCCCAGCATGTTAGAGAATGATGATGATGACGATGATGACACAGAGGCCAAACCAGTACAATTACAAAAGTCATTTGTTGCTGCTGCTGCTGCTGCTGCTGTGTGCCTTCAAGTCATTTCTGACTTATGATGACCCTAAGGCAGCCCTATCATGGGATTTTCTGGGAGCTGAGAGTGTGTGATGCACCCAAGGTCACCCAGTGAGCTTCTATGGCTGTGTGAGGAATCTACAGCAGACAGGTTCTAGCAGTCAAAACCTAGGTACCCAGAAAGAAGAGAAACAACAACGCTCAAGCAGAAAGATACCCTAGAGAGAAAAGGGACAAGAGAACCTCCTGCACATCATTTTTCTAAACTCTTCCTCATGACCTGCATTTCTGAATGGAGCCAAGATTCTACTTGCATTGCCACATGAAAGGCCAACAACTGGAAATGTAGAGAAAAAATAGATTTTTTTTGTTTGTATAGAAGTTTAACGAAAGGTAGAACACATTCTTGTTTGCTAATTATATTTTTCTAGTTAGTTAGCTCTGCCTGTCTGACAGTTGTTTGAAAAATGGGCCCACACTAAAAAGATTAGAGCACTCACATCCTATCAAGGTTTTTCAGTTTATCTATGTGTACACACAGCTAATTTTCGTAGATCTTTCTACAGTACCCTCAAATCATGCAGCAGTATGCAAGCCAACTCTTCTGCTACTGACTTGTCCCTTTCAATTTCCTTGGAACAGTTAAACCATAAAGGGATGATGAAAAGTGATGAAAAGTGAAACCACTAAATAACCACTAAATATGGTTGTGCTGTGACTCAAAAACAATTGATCTGACACAGAAATAAAAATGAGATTCCAAGCTGATTCCCCTTGATCTGCCATCCAATGATACTACGGTACTACAAAAACCGTATGACTCTTTTGGACCAAGCAAAAGAATATTCGATTTCAGCTTAAATCCAAACTCTAGGTCAGAGGGAAGCCAAAGGGCATTTAGCCCTAAAAAGTTCAGGTGTTCTTCAACTTCGAGGGCTAGGTTGGCTCCATCTCTGCCCTTGATGCAATATCAACAGCTACTGGTCAGTGTATCATAGTGGTTTCAATGTTGGACTATGACTCTGGAGACCAAGCTTCGAATCCCATGGAAACCCACTGAATGATGTTGGGCAAGTCATTCTCTTTCTGCCTCAGAGGAAAGCAAAGGCAAACGGGTTCTTAACTTACTCTGCCAATGAAACCCTGGAAACCCTTAGGTTTCCATAAGTTGGAAACAGCTTGAAAGCATACAACTAGTCCTGCTGGCTACATACTTATTCTAGGAACAGAAGACTCACGGCTCAGAGCACCAGTTGCTGGAGTACATGAACAGGAGGCTGCCACTGCACTCGGATCCGACTTATGTATATGAGAAGGTTGATTTAATAATAATAATAATAATAATAGAAAAATAGCTTCTTTTCTCCCTCCCAGGATACATTTTACATTTTTCCAATGAGAAAACTGGAAACATTGGAGAACATCTATCTATGCACTTAATCAAATGCATTTGACAACAAGATTTTACTCTTCAAAATGCCAGGAACTGTATAGCATGAAGATGTCCATGTAAGACAGACTAATGTATTGTTGTGTACCTTCAAGTTGTTTCTGACTTACGATGACCCTAAGGCAAACTTATCATGGGGTTTTCTGGGGCTGAGAGTATGTGACACACCCAAGGTCACTCAGTGGGTTTCCATGGCCAAGCAGGGAATCGAGCTCTGGTTTCCGGGTTCATAGCCCAACGCTCAAACCACTTTACCATACAATAATTCCTGTGCATACTGTAGACATATAGAAGACTCTGACTGGAGATCCATTTTGGCATCTACCAGATACTGCCATCTTCATGAGAGCAGCATGTGGGGTTCATTTCTTGTGGCAATTAAAGAATTCAGTATTTTCAACATTGAATTAAATTTTATATACAAATTTACTGCTGATCTGATCCTTGTGTTTCTGTCCACATCTTACACTTTATTTTGTTTCTTAAAAAGCAAAATTGGTGGTTCTCTTTTTTTTTCTTCCTTCTTTTTTTGGCTGCTTCTCAGATGGCTAATAGTGGGATATATGTGCTTTGGCAGCACAGGGTGTGGCAGTTTCCATATGGTATGTTTGCAATATGGTTTGTATAAAATGAAGGCTTTTATATTTTAAAATGTCACAAATATGCCAAATAGTATATGATCACTAAATTATGCATGAAGCATGTTCTGTTCCTAAAGCAGTAAAATAAGTCTGGGTTTGATATGAAAATATATCCTGCATTTATTTCAACTGTCCCCCAAATGTTTGTTCCCCATTTACAAAAAGAGAAATTATCCTCCCCTCCAAATGGCTTCAGAATTTACAGAAATATTGCATCTCTACCTGCTTTTAGGCTTCCTGGAGGTTTTTGGTTCCTCTTCTGGTTGCTATTGTATAAAGGAGAATGCTGGACTAGACAGATCTTTCGTTTGATCCTGTTTTCTTAACTGGATTGCTTCACAAACTATACTGGCAGCACAGTTGCCAAGAAGATGAATGGCATTATTGCCATTCTCTGTGACAAGGGATAACTGGTTGCATGTGGTTCAGGCCAAAGAAGAGGCCACCAACACAGCTGGAATTGATCCAAACAATGCAGGAGCCCCATTCCACAAATGGCCTCCTTTGTGGACAAATGCAGTTTCCCCTCCCATTGGCAAAAATGCCACAACTGTAACAAGACACAGGACCCAATCATCCTATATAATGAAAGTGTTATGGAATCTGAGGAATGGCAGTTTAGGGAGGGGCATCTAGACTTCTCAGATAGAGTGCTCCGGTGCCTCAACAATCTACAAACCTAGGATTCCAAAGGATTGAACTTCAGTATTCAAGTGGAGTGACAGCTCTATCAATGTGGATGGGCCCACAGACAATTCTTGTGGTTCTCAGCAAGGTGCTTTCTGGAGGAGATGCAAACAAGGCCTTCCTCATAGGCTTACTGTAAACCAAGACTACAAAGCAAAAATTCTAGACAAAGTGGCCCCTGAGTTTAACAGCTACAATTCTAAGTAGCCCCAAGCTAGACTTAAAGGCAGGGCTCCCTGCTCAACTAATATAGCATCTACATAAGCACAGCTAAGCACTTTTTTTTTTAAAGTACCAACCAGAAAAAGGAGTATTACACCTGCCTTCAATAACATAACTTTTCTTCTTCAGACTTTTAAACAGGGCTGTTTCCTTCAGTCCAGTTTATGACATGTAGGAGATCTACTGGAACATCTTAAAAATGTGACAGCAAGAACAGATTGCAGTTCAGTGACAGAGCATGCGCTTTGCATGTGGAAAATCCCACAGTTGATCCGTGGCATCTCCAGGTATGCTAACCCCTCATTAGAAACCCTGGGGAACCAGTGCTACACAATATAAACCAAGACAATACTTAGGGAAATAGACCAGTTGTCTGACTTGATAGCAAGCAGCCTGTGGTCTTATGGACTGATACCTATCTGGTGTTTCCTTCCAAAACAGACCTGTCTATTGCTAAGCCAGTCGGAGTGTCTGACATACCAAACAGCTCAAAGGGGTGGGGTGGGGTGGAGTGGGGGAGGCAGCCAGACAAGGTGCCGAGGTTAAACATTAAAACGTTAAACATTGCCCAAGCTGAAACCTCCTGTTTCATAACCTCTAACCTGATGACAGACCTTACCCCAGTGCAGAGAGTGCAATGCCCAGACTGAGAGCTGAAATAGTTTTCCTACTGCCATCTTATTCCTGAGGGGATTAAAAGTGCTGGCTAGCCAACACCAACTGGGCAAAGCCAACCCATTTTACACCCAGTCATGGTAATATTAACAACTCAATCTAGTCCAATTTGCTTTGCAGAGAGATATCACATAACAGAGCCTTGTTCCTTTACTCCATTCTCTGATATACGGGGGGTGGGGGGGGGAGAGGTAGAGAATGAACCAGTCAAACACACCAGGCCCTGAGGGAGAGAGGGACTTCTCTATTTTAGGCCAAGAAATGTGAGAATGAAGGTGGATGATGGAACAGGACACAAATAAAGGTCTCCTGTGCACCTAAGATGGCTGGTATAGTACCTTTCCACCGCAAGGAGAATTGAGGCTCCATAATGCCTGCTGCAGAATCACTCCATGCCAACCCTGTGTTCATGATTTTAAATATGTGGGTATGGCAGGGTTGGGGTGACTAGGGCCCTCCAGATATCGCTGGACTACAATTCTCTCTAGGCAGAGCTAGCATGCTCAATGATTGAAGATGTTGGGAACAAACCTTAGGTTTCCCCTGTTCTAGCCTCTAAAATGTAATGACATGACTTACGTACATCCCCCTGAAAAAGCAAACCCAAATAAACTTTACAAACATAACCAGTACCCCAGTGAGCTGTTATTTGATACTCCCTTAGGTTTCCAGCTATTGGGAGAAATACATTCTAGCAACACAGTCAAGGAACAAGCATCAATAAGAGGCTGGCCTTGTACATTTCCCACTTCAGTTGGAAAATTCAACTCCCATTACTTCCAAGCCCTTCAGTGTTAAAAATCAAGAAATGACAACAGTTGGAGATGCACAAACATGTTTGGGATTTGCTATCTGGAGCAACTGGGTTGCAAGGGGTATGCAGTCCTGTTCTGAAAATAGCAAGGTGCAAAGGGGAGAGGAACACACTCTAAAGCTGCAAGGCCAACTTAGCTTTGGGATGGTATTGCAAAGGGCTGAAGTGATTAAGGACATCTTAGAAATCTAAATGAAGTAAAGCCATAGAGAGGTATCCAGTTACCATGTTTCATCTCTCAGAAGGTGTGGAACAGCTCTACAGAAAAGGAAGTCATTGGCAGGGCAAGAAGTTTGCACGTATGTGCATAGACTCCCTCTTTCTCACTTTCTAGCTTTTCTTTAACACTAGATGGTGCTGTAGCTTTTCTGTACACTCTTTTAGGGAAGGCTATCAAATTGTGCTCTTCCTTCCCCGCCTCCCACCAACCCAAACATACTTCTCTTTAGTTACAAAGTCTTCCTTCCGTTTCTCTATATTTCTCATAAAAACTTGCCACTCTACTGAATTGAGTTACTGTAACTCAGGAGAAAGCCTGCATGTGGAGCAGAACACAGCAGCGAAAGGTGGAGCTGGCAATCAGGCCATAAGTAACCAAATAGGCTTGTGAATGAGCCACTTTCTTCCCTCGCAGAAGAGACAAGGAGCGAACAAGAACAGCAGGGAGTGAGGTACTGATCGTCCCTTTCCCCTGATGTGGTCACAAGCAGAATTCTTTCCACTTAGAAAAGCAAGTCAGCTCTACTCAAAGTCCATTCTGCTAAGTTCTACCCTTTCATCCTGTGGCACATATAGACCAAAGCTAAGAGCACACTGGCCCCTTCCCAACTCCATAGCCAACTGTTAGGACTACTAATTTTTTGCATTCAATGTGTCACAAGAGCTCATCATGCTGCACTTGGGGTTTGTACCCTGGTTCATATATATATATCTCATGTACAACAGAGGCAGCCAACAGGAGAATGTAAGAGAGCACACACTACAGGGTAGATATAGCCAAGTATTCATTTATTAACAAAATAAGACTTACCAGAATGGAGCTCATTCACCCAAAATGATCCGCAGCCTTCCATGCTGCTACAGACTGGGGACTGGGATGTGGGGGAGAGGCTCCAAACCCTAATGACTGGTCCAGTCCAATAGGTCAAGAGAAATTGGGTGATGGAGGCCATTAGGAAGGTTTGGGTGGCAGGTGGATTTTGTTTTTATTTAAGGTTTTTTTGTTGTTGTTTTTTTGGTACGTAGATTTGAGCCTACAGTCAAGGGGCATGTGTCCCCTCGTGGGTGAACTAGACTCATTTGAAAGAATCCCAGCTTGAGCTAAGCTAAGCAAACGTTCTTCCCCAGTTCTTCATTTGGTGCATGTGAGAGAATTCTTCTGTTCCAGTCCCTCAAGGATGTTTGCCAATACTTTTTTTTTCTTAAAAACAAAATTAAAATCCAGGTATTTTTAAAGAAAAAAAGTAACCAAAAAAAAGTGAGAGGTGTGTCCCCACACTAGTGGAACACCCTTCTTTCTGGGCATCAGTGTCATCGGCAAAATCCAGGTAACCAGGGCGGTTGGCACACCAGGTTGCTTTCTCTCCCTCTTTCCTGGGCAGTCACTAACTCTGAAAGTGTGGCAGCTTTGACTTTATGGGGTAGAGGGGAGACTGATTTTAGGGGAGCAGAAGTCGCCCGACTGGTGAAGGCCGAGCATCAAAGCAGTGTGCTCCCACCGCATGCCACGGCAGCAGTGCTTTTCAGATCCTACCGTTAGAACAAAGCTGCGGGCGTCTCCCGCTTGACTCGACCACCCGCCACCCTTTCCTCTGAACATAATACACCAGAGGGAAAATGAAAGAAAAGAAAAGAAATTACATTTCTGATAACTGTACAAAAGGAAGAGAAACTGATTTTTTTTTAAAAAAAAGGTAAAAACAAAAGAAAGGAGAGAAGAGAGAAATGCATTTTGTTGAGACTCATGCAAAATAGTTCATGGGGATTGGGGGAGATACTGTTTTTAAAACACGAAAGGGAAAATCAAAAAGAAAACACCATCAAGAGCCCCCACACCTGCAAAATTAAAAATTAGGTTGGGTATTTTGTTTTTGTTTTTTGTTTGGACACAGACTTTTTGCATACCATTGATTCATTGGTGTATTAATGCACTTATATTCCCAGCTTTTTAAGCTAACATACAGTAAATAAATACAAAGTCCGGGGCAAGGGCATAAGTGAGGGAGAGGTGATAGAGGCGGCAGGGAAGGAGGAGGCTGGAGTTACTGATATCCAAGTGCAGAGGTTGAGGTTAGTCTTTGGCCATAAAGGGCATACGGAGAGTAGTAGGGTCCGGCCGCGGGCAAAGAGGGCACCGGCAGTGCCCCGGCTGCAGGCAAATGGCTCTTGCCGTAAGGATGGTACCGGCTTAGTCCCAAAGTGTGCGGGCTTCTCAAGGACAGGGAGCCCGGTAAAGAGCTGGGGCTCCCCGGGGCGGTGGGGGGCAGATGGAGATGGCAAGAGGCCGCCGAGCCCAGCCCAGAGGTAGGGTAGCCAGCTAAGAGTTTCTCTGCCCCCGGCAGAGTCGTGTGAGTCCGCAGGTGGGCCAGCAGTTCCTCCGAGGTGGCAAACCTCTTGTCGCAGGGTCCGCTGGCCGACACCCAGTTGCATATGTGGCTGAGGGCGTCGTTCTGGATCATGAAGCCGTAGGTGTAGAGCGGGTGGCCCGGAAGGCTGGGGGTGGTGCTGGAAGACAGGGCGGTGTGGAGCGGGTGCGTGGGGTAGACCAGAGGGTATCCGCTTTTCAGGCCGCCCGCTGGGTCGTGGACGCAGCTGGAGCAGTTGCCGGTGCCCAGGTGGGAGGCGCTGTGGTAGCTGAGGCAATAGGGGTCTCGGCATAATCCTTGCATGAAGGAGGGCGGCGAGGCCCCCGTCAACGGGCTGGAGCTGGGCGGCTTGCCCGGGAGCCCCAAGGCCCCCGGCAGCTGGCTGCTCACCAGGCTGGGTTTGGTAGGATCCAAGCTGGGCACGAACTGGGACGGGTACCCCGCGTAGGCCCCGACGATGGAGCCGTGGTAGCCGATGCTGGAGGGCGGCAGCGGGAAGACCGAGTGGCCCGGCTTGTAGGGGGACACCGGGGCCACGTGGCCCGTGGCCGCCAGGGCCGGCGGCGGCTCCGATTTGCGCCCGGACCCGGCCTCGCCGTGCGCCCCGGGCTCCACGCTGCCCGCGCCGCTGCCGGCCCGGCCGGCCCCTTGCGCGCCGTCGGGGCTGGTCTTGGCGCTCAGCTCCTGCTCCGGCTTCTTGTCGTCGGGGCCCTTGCAATCCGCATGCTGCTGCGGGGAGCTGCCCCGGGAGCCGCCCGGGGAGGACGAGGTGGAGGACGACGAGGCGGCGGCGGCGGCGGCGGCGTGGGGAGGGAAAGGCGGGCAGGCGGCGCTGGGCACGCGGAAGCCGCTCTTCTCCGCGCCCGGCCCGGCCTGACTCGGCGGCCCGCCGCCGCTTCCATCCTTGCGCAGGTCCCCCCCCCCGCCGCCGCCGCCGCCGCCGCCGCCGCCTTTGGAGTACGGCTTGAAGCTGGACTTGTCCTCGGCGGGCGGATCGCCCAGTTGCTTGAGGGCGGCGGAGCCGGCCCGGCCGCTCGACTCCTTGTCCGGCCCGGAGAGTCCGGCGGCGGCGGCAGCGGCGGCGGCAGCGGCGCCGGCGTTGAGTTTGGGCGCCGGCGGCGGGTCCGGTTTCCCGATCTGCGAGCAGGTTTGCGCCAGCAGCGCCAGGGGGCTCTTCTTGGCGTCCAGCTGGAGGAGGAGAAAGGAGCCGGTCAGAGCCGCGGAACCGCGCCGAGCCCGCCGCCCCAGAAAGCGGCCGGCCGACCGGCCCCCCCGCCCGCCCGGGAGTGAACCGCCCTCCCACGCAGCCCGGGCTGTTTCCGCACTAGACTGCTATAGCGCGATTATTCCACTTACGACCTCCTATGGGGACTGCTGAGCTTTGTAGTTTAGGGAGGGGCCTCAACCGGCGCACAGCCTTCCCGAACGGGTTCCTTTCCCCAGCTCCTGGTGCTTCAGCTCCCCGTTCACTTCGGGCTTTTCTCCCCTAGCCTCCACTTAAGCCCCCCCCCACGGCGCGTCCCCTGCTTCCCCATCTGGCCGCCCTTCTTTCCGCGGGCGCCCGGCCAACCCCAGCGAGGCTCCGGAGACGGAGGATCGCTCTCATCCTCTCGCGGCTCGGAGCGACGCGGAGCCCCGACGACTCCAACCCGGCCCCTCTTTTAACTCGTCAAAAATCCCAACTAGATCGATATTTTAAAGGCATGTCCGGAACGGCGTTCACTAAACCCGGACATCTTGCGGAGCAAACTTCGGGCGACAGGATGTTTTTTTTATTTTTAACGCGGAAGGAGAGGGGGGGTGCCAGACTCGCTCGTGTTCTTTCCTCCTGAAAAGAATTACCCGATGCTTTCGGAAAATCTGGATCTCCCTCCCCCGCAACCGTGCTCCTCGGCCCCACCACCTCGGAGCGACGGAGAGGGGACGGAGAGCGAGGCGAGCCGAGGGGGCTCCGCCGTCCGGGGAAGAGAGCAGGGTGGGGCTCCGGCGCGGCCGGCGGCGGGTGCGGGGGCCGTCCGAGACCGCGCCGGGGAAGCCTCGGGGGAAACGCCGGGGAGCTTGGCGGAGGCCGGGGAGGGCGTGCTTGGGACGGGCCGGGCCGGGGCGGCGAGGTCCTCGCCGGTGCCCACTTACCTCGATGGGGCTGACGGGGGTGGAGGAGAGGGGCTGCAGGTATTCCGGGTGCAGGAGGTGTCCGCCGTGGGCGCTCAGCATCTTCAGGACCCTGATGGGGAGCCGGTTGGCTTGGCGCAGGGGGTCTGCCGGGGGAAGGTGCGAGAGCGCGGCGCCCGGAGACGGGACCGCGGCGGCGGGGTCGGCGGCGCTCTGGCCTCCGCTGCTCGTGGGCGATGTCCTCGCGTTAGATCCAGCGGGCGAGCCACCGCTCATTTGGGGGAGCGCGCCGGGCGAGGGAGCGGGGTAGGAGAGGGCCGGGGACTGGGGGGGGGGGAGGAGGAGGAGGAGGAGGGGAGAGGGAGAGGGAGAGGCGAGGCGAGGCGAGGCGAGCGCCGCAACGCCGACGACCCCGGCGAGGGCGCGTCGCAGGAGCCGCCGAGGACGACCGCACCGGTCCCGGCGAGTCACACAAACGCGCGCGCGCGCCCCGGAGAAGGGGAGGGGGAGAAACGGGCGCCCCTTCTCCTTCCCGGAGCCACACGTCAAATAGCTGGGATCTGCAGCCCACTTCAAAGGCACCGGCCCGGCCCACCAATCGGGGAGGTGCCAAGGGGATCGGGGCGGGGCCGTCGGCGGGGGGGAGGGGCTTAGCCCGGGGGAAGAAGCCAGGCTTAAAGGCGTCGCGTTCTCTCCTGCTCCGCTCCCGGGTTCTCCGGGAACGGCTTGGCCTCGCCGGCGCGGGGGAGAGGAGCTGGGATTTCGAAAGCTTCCTTCCCGTCGTCCTTCTCTCTCACGCTCTGGCCGTTTCTGCACTAGACTGTTACAGTGCTTTCATTCCGCTTTCAACATCCTGGGGAATCCTGGGGTTTGCAGCTTAGGGAGGGGCCTTGTCCTGAGTTGCCAAAACAGTTGTTATTGAGTGTACCCGATCTGGTGGTTTGTAGAGGTCTGGCCCTGTTCCATTCCCCTCCCTAAACTGCAAACCTCAGAATTCCATAGGATGTTGAAAGTGGAATAATAGCACTGGAACTGTCTAGTGCGGAAAGGGCCTCTGTCTCTGGATTATACGGCGGGGGGGGTGGTGCAAGCCTGTCCCCGCTCCCTTCCACCGTTGCACGCCGTGTGTGCCTATGCTCGGGGGGGGGGGAGGCAGTGTTGAAAGTGGTAGGTAAGAGTGAGAGAACAAGAGGGAACTTTCTCTCTCCTTTTGGGCTCAGCTGAAGAGTGACAGTCCCCCCCCAATAAATTGTGTGTGTATGTACCTTCAAGTAGCCTGTCGACGTAAGGGGACCCCCTGAATTTCATGGGAAAGAACAAAACAGGAGACCTGGGATCTTGCAAGCTAAGCAGGGTTAGCCCTGGATCCTCCTTGGGTGGGAGACCACCAGTGAATGCCAGGTGCTGTAGGCTATAGTTCAGAGGAAGGATCTGGCAAAACCACCTCTGAGTATTCCTTGCCTAAGAAACCCCTATGAAATTCATGGGGTCACTATACATCGACAGGGGACTTGGAGGCACGTGCACACACACACACGCAATTGACTTTTATCGCTGGAGAGAGCAAAAGAAAGCCTGTACGTTCCACAGACATCCCCTTTCCAGGTAGCTTTCACCTGCTTTGTTTCTCAATTCAAGACTGTCTTTTCTTTCTGTGTGTGCCTTCAAGTCGTTTTAAACATATGGAGGGCCAGTCACAGGATTGTCTTTGCAAGTTTTTTTTTTTCCAGGGAGGGTCAGCCTTCCTATGAGGTGTAGAGAGTGCGGCTTGCCCGAGGTCACCCAGTGGGTTTGCACAGCAAAGCAGGGATTTGAACTCTGGTCCATCCTTCAAATTACTACTACACCATGCTGGCTCTCAAAGGTATTGCTCTGAAGTCCCTCTACTAAGAGAAGTGGCTAACAAGGCTGAGAAACTGAATCAGGTGATCTTTCCAGTGGGCCGTTGCTTCCTTGGTTTTACAGTACACTCCTGGAGAGGTTTACTCAAAAGTAAGTCCCATTTGTGGGAGTTCTCAAACCGTTCCATTGGTTCAGTGTTTCTGTAACCCGGTCTGCCCCTCCTCTTCCTCTTTCTTTCCTTTTGTGCTCCCCCTTTCATCTGTTCTCTCCTTTCTCAAACCTCCCTTCTTCTCTTAAACCCTTCAAAGAAGAAAAGGTAACAGCAGATATGCCACTAGTATGGGCTGCCTTATAATCTATAGTCAAAATCACCAGTACTTTCAGTGCTTCTCTTTGTTTGTTGTTGTGTGCCTTCAAGTCATTCCCAACTTATGGGTGGGGGGGGGGTGTTGGACAGAGCTGAAAGTGTGTGACACATCCAAGGTCACCCAGAGGTTTCCATTGCTGAGTGGAGAATTGAATCCTGGTCTCCAGAGTGCTGGTCCAATGCTTAAACCACTATGCCATGATAGCGTAGTGCCCTTCCTGGAACATTGGATGCCAAAGGCTGTTCTGAATGGCAAGTGCTTCATGTGGCATACCCACAGCCTTGTCCCCGGGGCAACCTGATGTGTTGCTCCATACCAACAAGCCAGTTCTAGCAGTGCTCATCTCCACCGAGATAAGATCTCTTGTAAAGCTCATGGTTCTTAATTGCCATTCAAGACTGGCAAATATTTTGCACTACAACAGGAGCAGCTCAGGACAACATATTGTTGCAGGTGCTGTGAGGACTAAACCTGCTACAGATGATGCCATTGTCCTTGCTCATTGAAAAGTCCCAAGCTTTGAACCACTATACCAATTAGACACATTGCCTCCTTCACTCATCCAGCCTCCTCTGTTTGGTCCCCTTTAGCAACACTCTCTCCCCATTCTCTTGTTCTACACAATTGTCCCACTACCACACCCATCCACCCACGCTGGAGACCTGGACGATCCCATCCCTTCCACTCAGTGCACTCGACCTTACTTTCCCTTGCTATGTCTTTGCCCCACTAAATGGAATTTCTTGTCCTGCTTGATGTTTTAAAAAGTCCATGCAACTCTGCAAAAGGCTTCTCAGGTAGGAACCTATAGCATCACCTCTTTATGGCTATTGCCTTCAAGTTTACTGCACAGTAATTTTACTCCAAGTCATTTTACCCACTATCCATCTCTAAAGATGTCAGCCAAAGTAATTCTCCCTTCCACAGCTAATGTTGTGCAAAGCCGAGAGAGTTTAGTAGTTTCCATTTGCAACCTGGAGTCCATTCACAATACATAGTTATGCAAATATTATTCCACTTTAATTGCCATGGTTCCATCATATGAAATACTGGAGTTTGTAAGGCAGAGGAACCCATGTGGTGTAGGGGCCTGACTGTTGGACTATTTGAACAGGGTTCACATCTCTACTTGGCCATGGAAACACACTGTTTGACCTTGGGCAAAGTCACACTCTCTCTGCCTCAGAGGAAAGCAAGGACAAACCTGATCTGAACAAATCCTGCCCCGCAGATTCCCCCTGATAGGGTTGCCCTAGGGTGACTATAAGTGGGAATGACCTGAAGGCAGTTTCTGTATTGTGTTGCAAATTCCCATCCTGCTCCTGCACTGCTGTTCCTTCTCATTCATCTCCCCATCCAATTATTTTACCAAATTCAAAGTTGGGTAATTCAGACAGAATTAGTTTAACTCATATAAGATATATAGTTCCTACACATAGGGTCAGTCTCATTGATCTCTGCTTGTCTGTGTTGTTAAATCAACACAGAAGAATTCTTTCTCTACTGAAGACATTCACACATAACTTGCCTCCCTTCAGAACTGTTTGGGTTTGGGCCCTCTCATATTACAACATTTATAGTGCTATGACTCCTCTTCAACTGCTGTGGTGCCATCCTAGGGAATCCTGGGATTTGCAATTTAGGGAGAGATACTTAGAATTTCCTGCCAGAGGGCTCACTGAACTACAAATCCCGGTATTTGGGTGGGGACAGACCTTTTCTGCAACATCCCAGTCTTTTTCTTTCTTTTGTGTTGATCCCACTTCTCTTTGTGTTTCTGTTTCTTTTCCCCTATCCCTTTCTTACTTTTCTTCTCCCTCAATGGGCTGCTAGAGGAAAGACAGATTCCTCTTTCCAGAGGTTAGAACTGATCACTTGTGGATGGCTTTTGCTGAGGCTGAGGTCCACAAACATCTTGAAGGCCATAAGGAGGCCATCCTCATCTAGACTCTAGGAATATACAAGAATTACCTCTTGATATGTCAGGCTAAGAGCCAGTGTGCTGCAGTGCTTGAGAACTGGACTACAACCCTGGAGACCAGGGTTTGATTCCTCACTTGGCCATAGAAACCCACTGGGTGACTTGGGCATGTCACATACTCTCAGCCCCAGAAAACCCTGTGATAGGTTCGCCTTAGGGTCACCTTAAGTTGCAAACAACTTGAAGAAACATAACAGCAACAATATTTGTCAGATCCCATGGAATGGAAATCTGAATCTAAGAAACTGATGGGGCCGTAGGATTTCTGAAGACTAAGGGAATGAAAACACACGTTAGTCAGCCCTAAATATTGCAAAGTTCTTGTAGGCTAGAATGAGATTCTTTAGAGCTGTGAGGGGAAAAAGTAATCATGGGTTGCCTGAGAATAATTCAGTGCAGAGATAGAATCAAGCAGTGGTCAGGTAGATTGATGAGTATTGCAGACAAGTGGAAAGCAGGCATGACTGGCATCGAAAAGAATCGCTACAGGAGCAGCAAAGAATATTGCCATAAATCTTCCCTGTTAGGACTTCTCCAAGGATGGATTCAGGCACAATTGTTATGAAGTGGTGGCTGATACCACAGAGCCACTGGGAACTGAGTGGATTTTGTGAATGTTTTTGAGACACGTAGACAGGTATGCATGCACACACAAAGTAGATTAACAACACCTTAAAAATGCGAAATCTGCATTGAGTGAAAAGGTGACAGGGCAAAATTGAGTTAGAGCATTAATGGAGCCAGAATTTGGCCATTTCTGCACTAGACTGTTATAGCACTATGATTCCACTTTCAACCTCCTATGGAATCCTGGGGTGGGGCAGTACAGTATAGTTTCATTGTTTCTATGGTCAGAATCCAAAGTTGTATATTTGCTAGTGAAGTCTGCTTCTGCCAGTCAAAATGGGAGAGGATTGGTCCACCTTCCCCTTGCAGCATTCAGTGTGCCTGAAAAACCTGAATGTCTTTCCATAAGGTGGGTGCCACCATGGTAAAGATCCTTCTTCTTGCTGCCTGATGGGCCTCAGATGGACAAGAAATCTGCAGCAGGATGGTCAACAGAATATATTGTTTTTGTGTGTCTTCAAGTCACCTCCAGCTTATGGTAACCCTATCATGGGGTTTTCTTGGCAAGTTTTGTTCAGAGAGGGCTTGCCATTGCCTTACTCTGAGCCTGAGAGAGTATGATTTGTCCAAATTTGCCTAGTGGGTTTCCTCGGCTGAGCAGGAATTTCAACCGTGGTCTCGATATGGAAGAGAGAGGTCCTTAAACCATGGGTAAGGCAAAGGCCATGTGAAGCTGGCAAGCCCTGCTGGCTACTCTGAGAATCCTAGTCAACATGACTAGGATTTTATCAAGAGATAAAAATAAAACATGCCAGTGAGTGAAAACAGAATAAATCACCAAGAGAGAGAGAGAGTGAGAGAGAATTTGATTATTTTTACTTTTATGTTAAAAAAAAAGAGGCTTGCTAGTTATTTTCTGCTTGCTTAAATGTGCACCACATACATACTCATAGCCTGATTTCTACACACTGGAGAAACGGATATAATTTCCATGTATGCGGAGGTTCTTTGCCCCACAACGATGGGCACTGGGGCTTGTAGGACAGATGGCGAAGTCATTAGAGATGAAGAGGTCACCAGTGAGAAAGCCTACCACTTCAAGTTTGTTAAGCAGTTTTATATCTTGTATCTGCTTGCTGTTTAGGTGCATTTGGAGGTAGGTCTACCCAAGCCCTAAAGAAGCATCTGCAGTGCTATGTTTAAAACTAGATCTCTAACAGAATTTCTCTGGACGGTTTTATTTTTGGTGATTGCCTCCGACTCCACTTCTTAGCCTGTTAGCTCCATTTTTGGTTTGGCCAGATATTCCTGTTTGGAAAGCGACTTATGTGTAAGCAGGTAGAAGTTCATATTGTTGAACAGAACTCAGAATGTTACTTTTAGAAGCACTTTGTTACCACAATTGTATGTAGTCCAACTTTCCATTGGTGGTGATGATGGAATTTTCTTCCCCTCTCCTTCCCCCTGCATCCCTTTGTGCTTCCTGAAACCCAGCTCTGCTAGGGTTTCCACCGACCGGACAAGACTTTGAAGACTCTTGCTGGGCTGCAGTGGAGAGGAAGGGACCTTGCCAATCCTGATCCTGCTGGAATCTGCTATTATTCCAACAGAAGTCCACTGTTCTCTCCTTCCCTATAAATTCACACACCTCTGAAAGTAATTAGTGATTATTATAATTACATCAACGATGTTTGTCATTACGTTTTTTTAAAAAAACTAGTGCTTTCCTTTCCTTTTCCTCAAAAACAACTGCATAGTTAGTTTTTAGTTACTAAAAAAAGGCACATACAAATGTTACAAATGGATGGATGACCCTGTGATACAATGAGAGTCGGTGTGTGTAGTGGTTTGAGTGTTGAGCTACAACCCTGGAGACCATGCGCCTTTCTGCACTAGACTGTTAGAGTGCTATTGTTCCACTTTCAACATCCTATGGAATCCTGGGGTTTGCAGTTTAGGGAGGGGCCTTTAGAATTCTCAGCCAGAGAGCTCTGCAGCCTCAGGAAACTGCAAACCCCAGGATTCCACAGGATGTTGAAAGTGGAATAATAGCGCTATAACAGTGTAGTGTGGGAAGGCCCCCAGATTCAATTTCCTGCTCAACTGTGGAAACCCACCAGGTGATGCTGGATGTGTCACACATTCTCAGCCCCAGAAAACACTGTGATGGATACACCTTCAGGTTACCCTAAGTCTGAAATGACTTGAAAGCACACAAGAACAACAACAACTGATACAAAACAGACAATCTTGTCAGAGCATACATGAGGCACAACTTAACCTTGAAGAAGCACGAGCACTTGGAAGAAACCAGTGAACCAGCACTTGAACTAACTGAGATTCATTCTCCACTATTTAGTGAGACCCCCTGAAGACTGTTAAAAATACATTTAAACTTTGCAGTTAAAACTGCTAAAGGAGTGAAGTTTTAAGTCACAGTGATCACATAATGTTATTGGAAAAATAAATTAATTACAAGTACCCCCCCCCCCCGGTTTAGCTGGTTACTTCCTAGTTCTAGTTCTGACAGTCAACATGGCCTCGGTCACACGGATTCCTGCTTATGAAGGAAGCATTATATCAGGCAGCACAGACTGAACCAATCTGTCAGCCCGTAGGCCAAGAAAAAGTGAAAGGGCAAATATACAGCGCATTGAGGGTGATATCATTGCTCCGATCCTTTTTCGAAAAACACAATAAAAGAAAGATCAAGGCTTATCTGGAACAAATTACCCATCCAAAGCCCAGCAAACCTGCCTCTCTGATTGGCATGCCATACCACTAACAGATTTGTAACTCAGATTGTTTGACAGTTTCCCATTTCCTTCCCTGCATTTCTAAGCGACGGAACAGAAATTTGCCAAGGGAACACCACACGGCAATTGTTGGCTTGCACGACTGGGCAGCATGGAGAGGAACAGACTTCCGGGAGAGTTTTCATAACTGTGAGTCGACGCTTTGCAGGCCTTCTCGGCTTCCATGCCCGAGAAACTGGAATCCTTTTCTCCCTCCCTTCCCCTCTGTTCCATTGTAGAAGGCAGGTTTTAGGTTACATAGCTACCTCCAGAAGCGGGGGAGAAAAAGGCAGAGAGGGAGGAGAGCAAGCGAGCTGTATAATTAATCATATTAGATCCTGGCAGATGCTTTGGTTTGCAACAATGTTGCTATTATTAAGTGCATAATGCCACCCATTACAGCCAGGGTCCATGTGCTCACAAGTTCTGGGAAGAAGGATTTGGCAGCCTTTCCCCGGAGCGGAGAAAGGACTGTCACATGGCAGGCTTCAAGTACCACTTTCCCAACCGCAATCAATCACGCCGCTTGTCAGATCTGTCAGTTCGCCCTCATTGTAAGCCCTGACTCCAAAAATGACCGCAAGCTTGATTCGAACTGAAAAAAGCAAAGGCGGAAAAGGAAGGCGGTGGCCTTGCTACACCATTTTTCTTCTCTCTCTTTTTCCCTCCCCCCCCCTTCAAAGAAGAAGTTGCATCAAGTACATAAGGGAAGAGAGTTTGGAAAAGTTACGTTGGAGGGAGGCTGCAGTTCTCCAGTGGCAATGCTGGCTGGTTGGGAGGGGAATACTCAGAACTGGAGTCCACAGTTTTTTCCCTTTGTTTTGCGAAGGGAACAGAACCAGGGAAAAGGCACGTGGGAGCAGGGGGCGAACAAAATAGGACATAACTATTGCTTAAGAGAAATTCAAATTGGCAGCCAGCTACAAACAAATATGCACATGCAAAAAAAAATTAAAAAAAAATGGCATAGCCTTCACCTGTGATGGATGTCTTTGCAAAACTTTTTTTTTTTAAATCAGAGACAAATGAAAGCACATAAAAGGAGAGAATGATCTGTTTGCTATTTCAACATCTTCACAGAACTAGAAAGCACTGGATGGAGTTCGGTGTTGAATACTGTGTTGCCTCCACCCCAGACATGTTGAACAGGGACCAAAGATGGGATGTGCGTGGATACAAGAGAACCACATATTTTTATAGTCCCTTTTTTCCCTGTGGAAGAGTTCAGTTCCTGCTCAGTTTTGAAAAGAGTGGCTGAAATACTGCACCTGAAGCTATGATTTATTATTTATTTATTTCATTGCTATCCAGCCTTTTAGTTGAGATGGGAATCAAGGCAACTTACAATAATTTTGAAAAGATTAAGCTAAAACATTTGTTTACAAAAGTTAAAAAAATTAAATATTATTAGAAAAATGCTTTAAAACATATTTAAAACAGTTTACAGTGAACGATTAAAAATATAGCACACTGCTTCACATACACGCACTTGTTCTGTGCCTTCAAGTCATTTCTGACTTATGGTGACTTTAAGGCCACCCTATTGTGGGGTTTTCTGGTGTTGAGAGTGTGTGATACACCCATTGTCACTCAGGGGGTTTCCATGGCTAAGTGGGGAATTGAACCCTGGTCCCCGGGCTCAGTAGTCTAGTGCTCAAACCATTACAATTGTCCTTCCACATTTGCGGGTTTCACTTTTGCTGGTTTGATTATTCACGGAGTGGGGAGTATGGAAATAGTGTATCATTATTACAACAAAGTCAAGGGTGCATACTAATCATTATTTCGCTAAACTGGCAGCATTCAAGAGAAAGAGGGGGGCATACCCAGGAGAATCCTGAATTTGTAAAATTAGAAAAACCTTCAGGAAAATAAAATATTTTTTTTTTAAAATGTCAGGACGGTACATAGAAAGTCCTCTTGCATAAAGGAAAGGTAAGGAGCAGAGTGTGGTATAATGGCTTGAGTGTTGAGCCACAACTCGAGAGACTAGTGTTCAAATCCCCACTCACCCATTGAAGCCATTGGGTGACCTTTGGCAAGTCTCTGGGGTAGTAGTGTAACATTCAAACCACTGCACCACACTGACTCAGAAAACACACACTACTGCTCCATAATTAACATGCAAAGGCCTGCCTGAATAAAAACATCTTCACCTGTCAGCGGAAGGAGAGGAGGGCAGGTGCCAACCAGACCTCTCATGGAAGGGAATTCCACAGCCTGGGAGCAACCATGGAGAAGACTCTCACCTGAGTCCTCACCAAACCACTATGAAGGTGGTGGGACTGAGAGAAAGCCTTCCCCTGCAGATCTTAAAACTCAAGCTGGCTTGTATACGGAGATATGGTCTTTCAGATAATCTGGAACCAAGTCATATAGTGCTTTAAAGGTCAAAGCCATGACTCTGAAGTCTTCCTGGAAGCAGATAGGTAGCCAGTGACATTGTTCAACAATGGAATCACATGATCCCAGTCAATATCCTGGAAGCATTTTGGACCTGCTGAAGTTTCCAAACACTTTCCAAAGGCAGCCCTATGTAGTACGCATCCCAGTAGCCAAACAGGAATTGAGGCATGATCTGATTTGTAATTTAATTATGTCATAGCTATGAAATGATACACAAGCTTCTCCGGAATTTAAAAAATGCATACTGTGCATTGTTGCATTGGGACTTATTTTACAACACGACCCCCAGTGCCCTGGTGGCTCTGCTGTGCAATGAAGATGTAGCTATGTCTCTGGTCCCCCCCTGAAAATACAAACATTGTGTAATGGTGCAATTCAACTTTATGTGATCCTAAGTTAATTTACAACGACGTGACTACATAACATGATACCAGGCAACACATCTCCCGAATAAGACAACCAGAAGGCAGTAGTAGTTTGAGTGTAAGGCTATGACTCAGAAGTAGAGAATTGTTCACAATTTTTTTTTCTTGTAGGAAGCAATGAGTAATTTTAGCAATTTTCTTCCCATTGTGAAAAAGATTTCGAAATCTGTGTGGTTTTCAAAGTCTATTTGCAAGCTGAGACTATACAGTGCAAAATTCACATATGGTTGCTTTGCGCAGACAATTTCTGTTTTCTGTCCAAACCAGCCAGGTGCAAATCTTGCAGAGAATAAAAACTGACATGTGAAGATTCTTGTATCAGAGTTTCTCACTCATATGCAAAAAGGATATTTTGGGCCATTTTAAAGAATGTTTTTGGCTGTTCTTTCTAACTCTATTCAGGAGAGCAAGGTTCAAATCCTCTCGCAGCCATGGAAACCTACTAGATGACTTTGGGCAATTCACACTCTCTCAGCCTCACAGGATGGCAACAGTAAACTTCCTTGCAATAGATCTTTCTGAGAAGACCTTAAGATAGGGTCATTATAAATCAGAGTTCACCTGAAGGCGCATAAGGACAACAATCTGCAAGAACTACCGCAAGCCGATATAATGGATTCCAAATTAACAGAAGGGTCAACCCATTTATAGGGCAAATGCATAAAACTGCTTGCTGCATTGGGGCATGGCTTAATGCCCAGGGCCTGGTGGCTGGAAGTATAAATATCCAAAAAGCTAATGATAGCTGGACCTTCCATACATGTCCATTTCCGTACTAGACTGTTATAGGTGCTATTATTCAACTTGGCAACACCCTATGGAATCCTGGGGTTTGCAGTTTCGGGGAGGGACCTGTTGGCCCCTCCCTAAACTGCAAACCCCAGGACTCCATAGGATGTTGCAAGTGGAATAATAGCGCTATAACAGTCTAGTGCAGAAATGGCCCATGTCTGCTGCTCACACCAGGGATGGGAACTGGATAGCCTTCCAGATACTGAACTGTAATTCCCAGTATTCTTCATCATCTGTGATGCAGAATAAAGTGGTTGGGAGTTCAGATGTAGTTCAGTGGCGATTGGAAACCTGCATAATTCCTATCCCGTTTTACTATCACCTCTAACCTGCAAAAAAAAAAAAAAAAAAAAAGAAAAAAAGAAAAAAAAAGAAAAAGGAAAAAAGGGCACAATTAATGGAAGTAATATGTATTGTAAACTGATTGACAGTTTAATCAAAATGTATAATAATGTGTAAGACAATTTAACAGTAAGGGAAATGTGGTCCGTGGACTGCTAGGATTCACAGTTGTGGGATAGGGCAAAGAAGAGTATAGTCAAAAGTGGACCTTGGATTTCAGGAAGGCTGATTTTAACAAGTTCAGGGGAATACTATGTGGAATCCCATGGCTATAGATGCTAAAGGAAAAAGACATCCTGCAAGGGTGGAGATCTTGAAGAAGGAGTTGCAAAAAGCACAATCACAAACAATCCCATGGAAGAAGAAATTGAAAACATCTGAAAAAGCCCATGTGGCTGCAAAGAACACTCAAGGAGGATGTGAAAAGAAAAAAAAAGAATATATATAAAGAATGGAAGGAAGGATGAATCACCAAGGTACAGATGTGTAGCTAGAGCTTTCAGGAATAGCATGGGAAAGCTGAAGCTCAGAATGAACTGAGATTGGCTAGGCAAGCAAGGAACAATGAAAGGGGATTTTTCAGTTACATTTTAGGTAAGAGAGTGACCACAGAGACAACGGGGCAGTTGCTCAATAAAGATGGTAAATCACTAACAGATCACAACGAAAAGGCAGAGCTCCTCAATACCTGCTTTGCTTCAGT
This sequence comes from Cyclura pinguis, assembly GCA_030412105.1. NCBI lineage: Eukaryota > Metazoa > Chordata > Lepidosauria > Squamata > Iguanidae > Cyclura > Cyclura pinguis. The sequence goes on from CM059605.1 coordinate 11,424,741, forward strand.
TTTCTCTCCAAAAGAGAACTGTGTGCTCCCATGCAGCAGCAGAGCCCTTGGCAAAGGATCTGGATTGCAAACAAGATTGATAGAGAACTATTCGGGAACCTAAATAAGTTCAAATCTGCAGGACCAGACAAACTGCATCCCAGAGTACTGAAGGAACTTGCTGATGTACTGTCTGAACTACTTGCCATCATTTCTGAGAAATCTTGGAGAGCAGGTGAGGTGCCAAGAGACTGAAGAAGAGCAAACACTGTACCTTTCTTAAAAAAAAAAAAGGCAAAACAGAACAGTAAGGAAACTACAGACCAATTTGCCTGACTTCAATATCAGAAAAAATATTAGAATGGATTATACAGGAATCTGTCTGAAAGTATCTTGATGACAGTGCAGTGATAGGTAGGAACCAACCCGGTTTGTCAAGAATAAATCCTGGCAAACTACTGTCATCTTATATCTTTTTTTGTCAATCAGATCATTAGTTTGGTAGATGGTGGGAAAGCTGTGGATGTAATTTATCTGGATTTCAGCCAAGCATTTGATAAGGTTCTCCATAATGTTTTGATTAGCAAACTGATTAAATGTGGAATAGATGAGAACACTCTCAGATGGATCCATGACTTGCTAGAAAAAGCATGCTCAAGTAGTCATCATTAGTAGCTGTGCTGGGAATTCAGATGGAGGAGGTCTCAAGTGAAATGCCTTAAGATTCTTACTGTTCAACAATTTAGCATTTTGGAATGGATAACAGTAGAAATACTAGTATTAGTGTTTAGAGAATTTTTCTTTTTTGAGGTAATGGAAATCTAAGTTAGGAAACCTGGAACCTATTTTTTAAAAACATGTTTAATGTTTCCTCTTCCCCTCCCCACTCCTCCTGACCTTCCCCTTCTCATCCCCTTTCTTCAATCACTTTTTTAAAAGTTTAGATTAGTTCTGTATTTAGTGTATAATATATAGTACTGTTCTTTGTTTACTTTCTTCCTTGATGGATGTATACTCATTTGTGGTTGTAGTTTGTCGTCATTTTTTAGTTCTAAATTTGTTTGTTTAGTTTGTTTGCTTGTGTTTTTTTTTAAATAAAATATTTAGTTTTTTAAAAGAAGGACCTTCTTGACAGCAAGAACTGTTTGACAATGCAACCAATTACCTGGAGAGCTGGTGGGGTCTCCTTCTTTGGATGTCTTCAAAAAGAGGCCGGACAGCCATCTTCTGGGGACACTTTAGCTGGAGATTCTGCACTGAGCAGGAAGTTGGACTTGATGGTCTACTTATGGTGACACAAAAAGCCCCACAATAGCTACTCCCCCCAATGAGTTTCCGGCAGTTTTCTTTTTGCTTAAAAAAACAGCTAAAGTGGTCCAAAACTGTCTGCAAATGACAGCAATGTGAATCAGCCCCCCAGAGCCTCAAAACCTACATGCCAAAAAAGGCCTCTGATCAGCCAAAATGGCGTCTAGAGGTGATGCAATGTCATATCTGATGCACATAAAAGTGTGGCCCATCAGATGGAGGCTCCTGGGAATGCCCTCACCCTCTGTGCAGTTTAGGGAGGGGCATTTAGAATTCTTAGCTGGAGAGCTCCTTGGTCTCAGTAAACTACAAACCCCAGAATTCCACAAGATGCTGAAAGTGGAATAATGGCACTATAACAGTATAGTGCGGAAAGGCCTACAGAAACGTAGGCCCTTTCTGCAGTTTGCTGTCCTGCAGCAGCGTCCAGTGGTGATCCTGGCAACAGCTCTGCTGGGAAGGGAGCACGGTGGCCATGCCGCTTCCTTCTGCAGTGCAGCCGGGTACTTTCCTAGGCTATGCTGGGGCAGGAAGCACCACCATCATACTTCCTGCCCTTCCACAGGATAGGAATGTGTGGGATGGTGGCATTGTGTATCAATGACAGGGAAAACCCATCAAAGATTTAACCCATGATCACATCTCCTGGGGATGGGAGAGGAGCAGGATTGCAATGATGTCATGCAGAAGTGTTGTCGTGGTCCCATCCTTCTCCCGTCTCCATGGCGTGATGGGAGAGAGATGCGGATAGGACCATAGAATCTTAGAATTGAAAGAGACAGTGAGGGCCATCTCATCCAACCCTCTGCCATGCAGGAATAGACAACTAAAGCACTCCTGATAGATGCCCATCCAACTTCTGCTTAGAGACCTTCAAATATGGGGAGTTCACTACTCTTTGAGGCAATCTATTCCACTGGTAAACTGTTCTTACAGAAAAAAAATTCCTAGAGGCACCACTGTATTGGTAGTGTTAGTATGCTGCTTGACATAATAAATTCTCTAACTTAAAATCTCAGCTTCCAACAAGACAGATCAGTAGTCTGACATGGTCTAGGGCCCTTACCACACTATGCCTCAATAGTGCATAATCCCAGCTGGATCTCAACATTGCCATTGCCAAGATGGGATTGGGGCCGGAATGCTCTCCACTACACCCAGTTGGCTGCCGTGGATGGATAGCATCAGGCACATTGTTCTTCCTTCCGCAGTACGGAGGCAATGGCAAGTCCCTTTCCCCACCTCTTCTCTGCCCCATGACCCATGATTGGTTGGTTCTTGCACTGTACTGCAGAAGGAAGCACTATAAAGCACTTTGGCCCTTACCGCATGCCTGAAGTTGATGGGATAACGGCAAATAAGGGGGCAATTACTGGCTTTTTTTCCGGTAACAAAAAAGGGTGCATAGGTGGGGATGCAACAGCAGGAGGTGAGTGATGACATCGTGTGATGGCACTTGTCCTGGACTGGGAGCAACACATTGCTCTGCCGGGATGACAATGTCATGCAGTAAGGGCCTAACATACTTTTCTGTGTTTCCACTTAGTAGCTTTATGAATATTGGCTTTTTAAAAAATGATCAAAATAGAAACTGTCTCTAATTTTAGCAAAAAAGGAGGAAAATTAAAAACAAACCCTGAACATTAAATAATAGAATACCCACTACCCCACTGCCATTTCTTAGGAATGACCTTCTAAAAGGATTTAATAAAACATTATTTTAACCTCAGAATTTTTCCATCTATGGGTTGATCCAGGAAGAACTTAACCAATTCCAATTCACTAAAAGTGCTTTTTGCATTGCTCAAGTTTGAAATAGGAGTATTAACAAGAACTACCATGTGTTCAGTCTTCAGAATGCCCCCCCCCATTTCCTAATGCCACATGGACAATGTTCACACATGTACACAAATGGCTATGTTTAATTCTAAAGAGGACTGTTGTCCATGTGCTATAGAAGCAGGCAAAAATATTTCCAAGATTTCTTTGGAGCCAAAGTGTAATGCGTGACCATTGCATGAGTGCAATTAATGTTCTTTTTCAAAATGTCAACAGAAGCTGAGTTCTTTTGTCAGCAGTGCAATCTCACCCCATTTTATAGTTTGATTCTTTGTCAAGTCTTGCCTGAATGGTCTTGTTTTACTGCGTTTGATTGCTACTTCTCTGCTTGTTGTTGTTGTTGTTGTTGTTGTTGTGTGCCTTGAATTTGGTTCGGACTCATTGCAACCTGAAGGTGAACCTGCAAGATTTGTTCAGAGGAGCTTTTGCTATTGCCTTCCTCCAAGGATGAGAAAGTGCGACTTGCCCAAGGTCACCCAGCAGCTTTTCCTGGGTGAACAGGGATTTGAACACTACAGCTGTAGCCCAACACTCAAAATGCTACACCATGTCATGTCCTAGGCAGACCAAGAAGTCAGTTAGCAAAGTGGCAGAGCAGAGCTTACTCACGAAGACAAGAGCAGGGTAGTCCAAACGAAGTTCAGGCTCCAAAGCAAAGAAATCCACAAGGCAAATCCAAATTGGCATCAAACAAGCAGAGGTCCAAGATAGTCAACAGTCAAGAGAGCACAGGGCTTCAAGCACCAGGAAGATCAGTTGTCGACCCTGAGAGGGATGAACCAGTTGTCTGCCTTTTATCTGCTAATGATGTTGCCACAGGTGTTCCCCCATTAAAGCTCGTTTGTGATTTAAATGAACTGAACGGCGGAGCTGTTCTTTCTGGCGTTGTCTCTCGCACATGGTAAGAGTCTATGTTGTTTCGTCTTCTGATACTTGTTCCCTCTGCTCAGGCCCCTGCTGTTGGTTGTTATCTTCCACTGAGCAAGCTTCTGGGAAACTTTTGCCTCAGATTCAGAATCTTCTACCTCCCTGTCAGGGTCTCCAAGGCAGCGCATGACACCTACCTTTCCTTTATGCAAGAAGACTTTCTATGTACAGTCATGACTTTTTTTTTTTTTAAAAAAAACCCTCTGTTTTATTTTCCTCAAAAGTTTTTCTAATTTTACAAACTCAGGATTCCCCTGAGCATGCCTCCCCTTTTTTCTTGACTGCTGCCATTTAGGCTAAATAATTATTAGCATGCACTTCCAACTTTGTTGTCCATACTCCCCAACATTTCACAGATGAAAATGGGGACATGTATAGCCAAGCAACATCAGAGTGTGATCAAGGTGGTCAAAGTTATTCAAGAAGAAGAACACACAAGCTGGAGATGCTGCAGAAGTTTGTGTTTGCCTGAGACTACAGGGAAGGGCATGATTCATAGAATCATAGAGTCATAGAATCATAGGGATGGAAGAGACCACAGGGGCCATCCAGTCCAACCCCCTGCCGTGCAGAAACACACATCAAAGCACTCCTAACAGATGGTCATCCAGCCTCTGCTTAAAAACCTCCAAAGAAGGAGACTCCATCACAGTCTGAAGCAGCATATTCCACTGCTGGACAGCTCTGACCATCAGGAAATTCTTCCTGAGGTTCAAGTGGAATCTCCTTTCCTGAAGCTTGAATCTGTTGCTCCTTGTCATAATCTCTGGAGCAGAGGAAAACAAACCCACTCCTTTCTCGACATGACATCCCTTCAAATGTCTAAACATGGGTATCATGTCCCCTCTTAACCTTCTCTTCTACCGACTAAACATACTCAGCTCCCTAAGTCGCTCCTCATAGGGCATGGCTTCCAGACCCTTCACCATTCTGGTTACCCTCCTCTGGACACACTTCAGCTTGTCGATATCCTTCTTGAATTGACGTGCCCAGAACTGGACACAGTATTCCAAATGAGGTCTAACCAAAGCAGAATAGAGTGACACCATTACCTCCCTCGATCTAGACACCATGCTCGTATTGATGCAACCAAGAATCATGTTGGCTTTCTTGGCTGCCACTTCACATTGCTAACTCATGTTCAGCTTGTGATCTACCAAGACTCCTACATCCCTTTCATACGTACTGTTATCCAGCCATGTGTCCCCCATCCTATATTTGTGCATTCCATTTTTTCTGCCTAAGTGCAGGACCTTACATTTCTCTCTGTTGACATTCATTCTGTTAGTTTTGGCCCAGTTCTCCAGTCTGCCAAAGTCATTTTGAATTTTGATCCTGTTCTCTGGCATATTAGCAATCCCTCCCAATTTGGTGTCATCTGCAAATTTGATCAGCATGCCCTCCACTCCTTCATCCAAGTCATTGATGAAGATGTTGAATAGCACTGGGCCCAGGACAGAACCCTGTGGCACCCCATGAATCTCTTCTCTCCAGGATGAAAAGTAGCCGTTGGTGAGCACTCTTTGGGCTCGGTCGGTCAACTAATTACAAATCCACCTAACAGTAGCCCTGTCCAACCCACATTTTACTAGCCTCTGTGCAAGAATGTCATGGGGAACTTTGTCAAAGGCCTTACTGAAATCAAGCTATGCTACGTCCACAGCGTTCCCTTCATCTATCAAGCTTGTAACTCTATCATAAATCCTTTCTTCTCTTCCCTGTTGAGCTACTTGAGTGCAAACCACTTTTGCTCTTTGAATTCAGTTTGAAGCAGCTGAAGCAAGCTGAGGACAATGGGGGGAAGTGGGAAGAAAAGGATGGATAACCTGGGACATGTTAAAAGCGTCTGGAAAAGAGAAAGTAAAAGAGAAGGTAAATCTGTCCTTCCCCAAGTGGGACAGTATGCTTTTCTAGCAGCAGCAATGGGGTACACAAAGCAATTCTTTGTGATAAATTGTATTTTCTTCCTATTAAGAGTTTTAAATCTAGACTACAGGAGGCATCCAGAGCGTAGAGCAAAAGGGAAAAAAATATACCTGGTGCAGTTTCTCCCATCACTATAATATTGTGATAAAGAAAGGTACCTGTGGTCAGGTCCTTTTTTTCTCTACATACTTAATAGGTGCGAGTAAGCTTGAATAAACATTATTCATGTTGTAGTTTGGATTTTGTACACTGGAACATAGTTCCATCCAGTGAGGAGCTTTGTTGCTTTCTGTTCTACCTTAAGATCTTTCAGCAAGTTGTAATTATATGTTGGAAGGATGGCCTTGTTGAATACTTAGATTAGGGCATCCATCAAGCCTTGTGCATATTTCTAGCCTGATTCCAGCAGTTTAATGACATTCAGCAAAAAAAAAAAAAGGGGGGGGGCTTTCATAAGGTAAATTTCTTTCTTCCCAGTCAATGAAACCCCTAATGATAGCCTGTGTTTGCTTTGTTTATTTGTTTTTTTAAAGAGGGAAAGAAAAGGAAAAACATGTTGTAAGTGATGGCAGTAGACCACTGGAAAATGTCCATCAATAACAGACCTGTCTACAGAGTCACTGCCATAGGAAACATGTCAGTAATGATGGATAAAGGAGTAATACTAGCTTCCCAAAGTGATTTCTGTGGTGGCTGTTGCCCTAGCTTTTGAAGGAAGCTATCATCCTCTGTGGCAAACCCATGTTTTCTCATTACACATACCCTAAAACGGTGGTTTTCAAAACATTTTAGCTCTTGAAATGTCTTTTGTGTTTGTGGAGTGTTTCTGGAACGGTGGAAGAAGGCCAGAGGTATTGTACAAAATGACCGACACCAAGGTCAGTCACAGACATCTGGAGCAAAAATCAAGGGGGCACCCACCTTGTTTCATGTACAGAAGATTTTGGCAGGGAAATCTTACTTCAGTATTGCCCGTGACCCTGGGTTCTCATCAGAGCTGAGGGTAGCAGCCTTCTTCATCTCTTCTAACTGTCCTGCTTTTTCAGGAACAGGCCCAATTAACCCTCTGTCCATCTACTTTTTCAGCTGCTTTCAAAATGACTCAATTTCACTCCTCCTCCCATTTTCTCCCTTTGGCCTCAGCATACAGGTTTCCCCCCTTATCTGACAGGTTAGGGACAGTGATGTAGCTTGGAGCAAACAGGGTAGTGGCAGGGGTGGACGTAGGCGGAGGGGTGGGGGCAGGCCAATGGCGTATGAGGGTGGGGTGATGGCACACACGGGCAGGGCTATGGCACATGTGGGAGGGGTGACAGCGTGCGGGGGGCAGGCAAGGGGCGACAGCGCCCGCCAAAAAATGCCACTCAGAGCGCACCGCCCCCCTTGCCCCTCATCCCTATGCCACTGCTTAGGGACTGAAGCACTGTCAGACAATGGAAATTGGTTGAAAAGTGGAACCAAAGTATTTTATCGCAGGAAGCTTGTAGGACATTTGGTGGCTCACTTGGCAGCAACCGTGATCTTGTTGCTTTCAAAGTCTCTCAACCTGCTTAGCACCTCCCGCCGCTTTCAGCTTGTTTTGCAAGCAGCGTATGCGTGCGAGCAGTTCCAAGAGCACCTCTGTAGGCAAGAAGAACTGAAGAAAGAGTGGAGCTACCGTCAAATTAATGGAACGTGTCCTTAATTTGGAATTCTCGAAAGAGCGACTCATCAGATAATGGGAAGTCAAAAAGGGGGGGCTTTCTGTACCTCACTTGCTGCACGCTGAATTCAAAGTGCAAAAGCAGTTTGCATGCAGTTGACTCAGGGGGAGGGAAAGGACAGGAGGGGACAGAAGCTTATCCTTCCCTGTAGACTCAGACAAAAGCAAACAGCTGCAGCCTCTCTTGGCTTGTGTGTCCTTCTTCATTAATAACTCTGGCCATCTTGACCACACTCTGATGTCACCTGGCCACAAGTGTCCTGTTTTCATCTGTAAAATTTTGGAGTGTATGTAGTTTAGGAGGTCTGGAACAGGCTGTGTGAAGCTCTGTCCTACAACAGGGGAATGGCTAGAGTACTTAATAGGAGTAGTTGTGGGGCTGCTATTGCTGCTCCCAGTAGCTCCTGACGGTCCTGACAAGCACCCTAATCTGGTGAGGGCCACTATTATTGATTGCTTGACCAGACAGTTTTTATCGTCTTCCAGAAATTTTGGTCTTCCAGAAGTTTGGTTTTGAGCTAAATTCCATGCCTGTAAAACTCACAGTGGACAGTGGCGGTAGTGGGAGCTCTGCTTGTATTTCAATATCCTGTTGTTAAGATCACACCTGTCCTTTTAAAGAAACACTCTGTTAAGAATGATACATTATTTTGTCAGACCAGATCCTTTCTCTTACAAGTCTGATTGCAATGTACTGAGAAAGGAAGGAACTGCTGTTTACAGGCTTCCTGCAAGAGACTTCCTGGTCCTTTGATCAACTACTTCCCACCCTGAGTCCTGATATTCCTGATATAACTTGTTTTCTTCTTTCTTTCACTATTTTCCACATGTCTTGTGATGTTTGCTATAACATCCCCCCTCCCTCCCATCCCACTTATACAGGAACTGGAAGACTTGATCTTGAAGACTTCCTGCAAGAGACTCCTTATTCTTTTTTTCCCTTTTCAACCCCTCTCATAATCTTGGAAGACTGTTTTTTCTCTTTTGTTCCATTCCTTCTCCTTCGCAGTGAAATTTCACTGTACTTGTCTGTGCCTTTGCAGAGAGAAAGAAAAATTACCCAAACACAGTCGTGTTTGCTGGTAGAATTATACTGGGAAGAAAAACACAAACTTATCTGTGGGTATTGACAGTTCCAAATATTATACCTCAACAGGCTCTCTGTTTGAAAAAGGATGACGCCCAGTGCCTGATGCCTTCATTCAGAGGAGGGCAGGTTGATGGGATCTGCTTTATTTTCCCTTTATCTTTACACTAGAACTCTGAGATCCATGAACTGGCTCCTGGTGCAAAAGAGATCAAGGCCAGCCTTGCAAATAGGCAGAAGGAATCAGTTACCTTAGGCAGCAGATGCTGTGAGGTGACAAGAAAGTGTTGAAAAAGAGAGCTATCTCCCAGACAGCCTGACCTGCATTTTTAAAACTTACTTGCTGCCATCAATGGTACTGCAGGAGAATATTCTATTGTCAGTGAAGGAGATATAAAATATTAAGCAATAGTCATCTCTCAGTAGCAGCCATCTAACTCATGAGTATTAGCTGTCTAATGGCAACATAGCCCTAAATTCTATTATTAGGCCCACCTAGAGCAGACCCATTGAATCAGTTGGATTTTCTTACGTATTGACTTACCTTTCAAAAATTGATTGATAGTTCCACTCTATTTGGGACTAACCAACATGGGTCAGGTATGACCCTGAGGACCAATAACCTTCCAGTTATCGAGAGATCTATTATCATAGCTCCATCCGCACTCACCTCTGGATTGGCATTCATGCAGAGGAATTTACTGGTATGTGTCCTAGAGGTAAAGTGAGATGACTTCGCCAAACCCCCTGGGAGCCAAATTCTGGAAATTCTGGGGAAAGAGCTGAACCTTGAAGTACAAGCCTAACAAATAAGGTTGCCACTTCAAGGTTTGTGCCAGCCCTGAGATTTCTGGTTCAAAACCTGAGACCTATAGATGGTCCCTGGCATTGTTGGCAGATGTTATTCATTAAGTTTCAGAGGTCACGAAAACCAGTGTGGTGTAGTGGTTTGACACCAGGGTTCAATTCTCTGCTCGGCCATGGGAACCTACTGGGTGACCTTGGATGTGCCGCATACTCTCAGTCCCAGAAAACTTTGTGATAGATTCATCTTAGTGTTGTCATAAGTCAGAAATGATTTGAAGGCACACAACAGCAACAACAACAACAATCTGAGGTCGCTATAAGTTGACAGAGGACTTGAAAGTACACATGCGCACACACACACACACACACACACATACAGTCACTTACTTGCTCACTCACTCATTGCTTATCATTCAAACACACACACACTGAGAATATACTTTCATCTTTGGAGCTTAACAGAAAGTCTTAGGTAAACGGTCTGTTTCCAGATCAAGGCGAAATGTGGGCATTATTCCTTCACATTTACGTAAGGTGAAGGGATAAGGACCATTTAATTCAGTGTACTTACTTCGAGCCAGAAGGTAGATACAAAGCAGAGCAGAAGGTGAATACCTGTAACACAAGGACTGGGAGGAAAGGAAGCAGACAGCTAAGTAATACATGGAGTAGTCTTCAAGTTGCAGCAAGAAATCTTTGGAAATGATGGCAAGCTGTTGCTCTACTTCGTGAGCTGGAGAATTGCACATAGCCCTTTCCTCTTGCCTAAAACTGGAGAATTTATACCTTTGTCTCTCACCTGGAGATAACTCATAAAATCCGAAGACTCAGGGTCTGGCCCTGAGATCTGGCAGCTCTACTGACATTCTTTAATGGACGATGGCATTATTCTCTAAGCTGAAGCCATGCAGTGTTAGGGTCTTACATTCAAAAATTCTCCTTTTTGCCCAAAATGTCTGAAGGCAAAGACATCTCAGTAGCAAACAGGGAGAAATCTGAGACGTTGTGATGTTCAGAGTTGAAATGCCTGGCCTCAGGTGGCTCTAGCTTCCTGGTCAGGATTGCAGACTTATTTCCTCAGCTCTGAACATCACAGCCTCTCAGATTTGTCTCTGTTTGCTACTGAAGTGCCTTTTCCTTAGGCCATTTCGGCACTCCACTGTCACAGTGCTCTTATTCCACTTTCAAGATCCCGTGGAATCCTGGGGTTTGCAGTTTAGGGAGGGCATTTAGGATTCTCAGGCAGAGAGCTCTTTGGCCTCATGTTGAAAGTGGAATAATAGCACTGTAACAGTGTAGGGCGGAAATGGTCTGAGAGAGAATGAGAGACAGAGAGAGAGAGATATTCAGAAGTGTGGTATAGTGATTTGAGAGTTGGACTATCACCCCAGAGAGCAGGGTTCAATTTCTAACTCAGCCATGGAAACCCACTGGGTGATCTTGAACATATCACACACTCTCAGCCCCAGAAAACCACATAATAAGTTCCCCTTAGGGTTGCCATAATTCGGAAATGACTTGAAGGCACACAACAACTTCCTCTCTCCCCCTCTCCCTAATCTACAAATATATAGAACAGGTGTAGGAATCATGTGGAACTCTAGATATAGTTGGATTGCAATTCCCAGCATTCCTATCCATTGGCTGTGTTGGCCAGGGATGCTGGCAATTGCAAGCCAACCATATTTGGATGGCTTCACGATTCCCATCCTGATATAGATGGCCAGGGGTGGGGGGGCAGGAAAATGGTGCCACTTTGGAATCTCTTGTCTGAAGCAGCAGCTTCATGTTGATTCATGCTAATGCTGGCCCAGCCAGCTCAAATTAAGTCCTGAGTCAGGGCCATCTTCCACTTAACTTGGACTCCTGGACCCCAGGCGAGAACATATCATATATCAGCTCCTTTCCTTAATGGAATGAAGATGACTCAAAGGCTTTTCAGAAGGAGTGGTTTCATTTGCTCTTGGATGTTTGCTATATGCCTTTTTTATTTTATAGGTAAATCATCATCTATTAGCCTTCCTTTAAACAAGACGATGGGAGCCTTTACTCAAATCATAACAGTTCCTTTCAGCTGACTCGGTGGAAGAAAATGTGTGTCAGCAATTCCCTCCCCACCCCCCGTTGCCACCTCCCCAATGCTTGCTGCAAGTTATACCTTGCACTGAGGAAGAGCCTTGTTTCTTCCTGCCGAACAAGTGCAGAAAGATGATCTTATTTATTATAAGAGACATGTTTTAAAACAACTGACAAAATTGCAAGATGTAAAATGAAAAGCAAAAGAGGCCCCCCCCTTCCTCCTTTCAAAAACCCAAACTGCATAGATTTTTGGCATGAGTAAAAATAGAGTGTTTATTTTAAAGCTGTAATTAGTTTTCCTCCATCTCCATTCCACCGCCGCCCCCCCGAACAATCGTGTAACTGGAATCAGTGAGACATTTGGATTTTCAAGTAAGGATGCCAGCAGAACTCACAGGATTCTGCTGGCATCTGGGAAGTCTGAGAAGAAACTCGAGGCGCTTGCACCTTAAGGAAGAAGCAAGCAATCTGAGCTTCTCAATTCTTCTCTGTCTCAGCTTAAAATCATAGACAGTGATCCACCCTTCTTTCACTTCAATCCAGGTTAGGGCACTTTAATCCACACTAGAGATAAGATAATCACCTTATGCAGCAGATTCTTGGTCACCATACCTTCCACCTGTACCAATTTGGCAGGGACAGCCCTGGTTTCTCCTCTACCACCCCACTTTCTCATTAGCTTTGAAGAAGTCCCAGTTTCTTTCTTCTCGTCCCACTTTCCCCCTTCATGTTTGCCTTGCTTCCGTTTCCGCAAACTGGGTTCAAAGTGCAGAAGCAGTTTGCACTCAACTCAGCAGGAGGGAAAGAAGAGTAGGGGGCAGACCGTTGTTTTTCTAAAGTCAGTGTGTATATTCTAGGGTTTCTCTGCTTAAAAATAGGAGTTCTGTGTGTTCTTCCTCATTAATAGCTTTTTCTGTCTTGTTGTCTGCCCTCCACATCCTTTTGAAATACTCCAATATGATTTGGCCACATGTGTCCCACTTTTCATCTTTTCATCTCTGTGACATATCCTAAATCCACTTGGCACCAACCTTTGCTGAAAACCAGAGTGGTTTTCATGTTCGACCCATAGATTGTCCTGCATTGTCTAAACTAGCCATTGCCCTTAACAGCAGACTGTGGAGAACTCCTTCCTGTCACCAGTGCCAAAGTCAGTCAAGAGCCAGCCTCCTTTACCTCTGAACATGCAATGGAAATCATCTCACCTTTAGGTAGTAAAAAGTTTTAGGACGAACCTGAGCAACGCTGCCCTATGGTGGGATCAGCAACAGTGCATTGCACGCTGGCAGCAATGGTGATGTTCCTTATTTGCCTCGCTGCTGGTGCTCAGCATTGCTACACCATAGAAACCTCAACTGGACCTTGGAGAGTGTGGGTTCTCCAAGGCTGTTTGGGCTACGCCATGTGCCCAGCTCCTTCCAAGTGTCATCTGGAGAAGGGAGGGAGGGATGGAGGAGACAGACTGACTCCCCATCTTCCTTTTCAGTGCAGCTGGAGTCTAGTCATTGCTGCTGCCATCAAAGGCAGTAAATGCAATTTAAGGGGAAGGGAGGAGAGAGTGTTGAAGGGATGGTGAGGCTGGCTAGGAGGGAAAATGGCTGGAGACCAGGGAGGGAGACAGTTTAGGAGCTTAAGGTGATCGCTTGATTTGGATTCACTCTGGAATGGCTTGAGCTATTTCCCAGTGTGTGTGAGAGATGGGGAGAAGTCATCCATCTCTAATATTGAATGATATATCCGGAATCACGAGTTACAACAGTTTCAGTTCCTTGGTTGTTCCCTTTTCAGCCCAGTGATTAACATTAAAGGATTGTGTGAACATGGGAGGGCAGGGAAGGAGATGTGATTTATTTTCTTCTCCCCTCCTCTTTCATTCCCTTGATGTGTGACTAACAGCTGTTTTTCTTTGTGGCAAACCAGTGGGATCTTCCTGTTGTTGATGGAGAGGCTTCCTGGTGTGAAATTCTACAGGATGGATAGCACAGAGAGAGGGGAACTTCAACACACTTATCAAAGTGCTTTGGGGGGCGGGGCGGGGAGAAAAAGACTTTTCTATCCTGCAGGGATATGCCATGGATCTAAACGCACACGTAGTGGCTGACATCAGGTCAGAGCGAAATGAGTTATTACAATTTTTCTGTGCTTGTTTCAGAAGGATCTTTTATGAGCGAAATGATCTCATTTGCCGAAAATGCAATTTGTCATGGTTATTTGTGTATGATGTTAAAAAAGCAGGGCATCAGTCAACTTGGATCACTACTACAATGCATGCCATGCCCTCCAAAGTTTTGCAGAAGAAAACTGGGAGACTGGTGTGACCAACCAACATCACAGTGTGGTCAAGATGTCCAAAGGTAATGAGGAAGAATGCACAAGCTAGGAGAAGCTTCAGCAGTTTGCATTTGCCTGAGTCTACTGGGAAGAGCAACATTCTACTTCCTCCCTCTCTCTCTACTTCCTCTCCCTCTACTTTTGTACTTTGGACTCAGTTTGCAGCAATGGAAATAAGTAGGGATAAAAGGGAAAACAGGAGGAGGAGGAAGAAACCAGGACATTTTAAAAGCAGCTAAAAAAGTGTGATGATAGAAGATTAATCAGGACTGTCCCTGCTTGCTTGCTTGCTTGCTTGCTTGCTTGCTTGCTTTCCTGTCCCATAATACATCTGAGAAGGTTGCTTCCATTTTGAAGAAAAAAAGAAAAGACTAGGGCTAGAGCAGGGGACAGCTAGCTGGACATCAGTATATGCCCCAACCCTACCCATGGACCCCAGAACAAGGGGGCGGAGCGGGGTCTAGCTACCTCCTCAAGACTAGGCTACAAAATTGGACAATGGAGACTCTTATATTGCTGTGCCCTCCCAAGGATTATCAATTAGAGGTGTACTAAATGATGATCAAGCAGAAATATTAAGACAGAGGTTTTTGTTGAGCTGTCCCAGGAATGTTAAAGCCTGCTTGATATCTATTGTACGGGCACTAATTTGAGAGTAAGTAAAAAAGGGCCTTGGACAGTTTAAAAGCAGCTGAAAATGTGAAATGACAGAAGATTAATTGAGATTGTCTCTACCAACCTGGGACAGTGGGAAGATATGCCGTATTAAAGTTTACTAGGAAGGGCAAGATTCCACTCTCTTATCTCCTCTCCAGTCTGCCGAGTCAACTGAGAGCACACTGCTTTTGCACATGGAGCTCACTTTGCAGCAACTAAAATAAGTTGATGGCAAAGGGGGAAGCGGGAGGTCGAAAGAGAAACTGGGACATTTAAAAAGCTGCTGAAAAAGTGGGATGACAGAGGATTAATCAGGACTGTCCATTTGAAACTGGGATAGTGTGAGGGTATGAGCTTGCTAGGCTGACTTTTCAGAGCTTCCCATTGTTGTGATTATTGTTACAAAGAATCCTAAATTGCTGTGAAGTTGATATGTGACCATCATTTTAAGTTAAAAGATGTGGAAGGAACAACAAGAGCCACCAGATTACAAATGAGACTGCAAAAGCAAAACTGGCAACTCAGGGATGAAAATCAGCAGCAGACGTCTTGACAGTGAATGTAGCCAAATTCCTGTGCAGAGATGGGATAAAGGATAAAGGATCATATTCAAGAGGGCCCTGTATTTGTCAGAGGCAGTCATTCATTTACTACCTCTGTTTTTCTTTTCTCCTTGGCAGTATTAGTTAATTAAACTATGCAAATTAAAACATCTTAATTTATATAATATCAGTACTGCAGCCTTAAACCATTTGGCACCCTTTCTCTGGCACATACGTTACATAAAATGTTTGGAACAGCTATCAAAAAAATAAGAAGAAGGAGCAAAAGAAGAAGGAGGAGGAGGCTATAAATCAGGTTTAATTTATTCATTTTCTGTTTCATATGAAAGCATGCCAAAATCAGATTATTTATGAGCTCTTCCTAACAATAGGCATTTTTGTGGGTTGCAAATGAAAAAAAAAAAAAAGGATTTGGGTTATTGTTCCCCCCGCTTTTTGTTTGCATTTTTGAATGACTTTTCAGAAACGTTCTTTTTTTTTTTTTGGGACCACCAAATTTCAAAGAAAATATTTAATCATTGAGACAGTCAAAATAATTTATATTTAAAATCATGGAAAACGTGAGATTTTAAGACAGGCTTTGGCTGTTTTAAACTACAGAACACTTAGAACTAGAGGTGCTTACCACCACCACCTCCCCCTGCTATAAAGGAAGGATGGGGATCCTGGGCCTTATAGATGCTGTTGGGTTCCCATCAGCCCTAGCCACTGTAGCTATGAACAAGAACGATGGGAATAGCAGTCTGATGGCACATGAAGGACCACCTGTTCTATGAGGAATAACAAAAGCCTGTGTCGCACTCTCCTTAGGGTATATTTACATGGGCACGGAGCATACTGGGGTTGTAGATTTAGGAGCTGTGGTTAGCCTCACATATTGCTCAGCTTCTTCTGTTCACTCAGTGCAAAAACAGAGCTTCTAAGGTGTGGGAAGATGGCTACAGGACCTAGAAAGGGGACAGGGCAATGCTCAGATTACTGGTGGGGATCAAAGGAAGTCTGACCATATTACCTTTGATACTAGCTCCCTTAGCTACTGGTATTAATCTTATCTCATTTATTATAGAGTCACAAGCTTTGTAGATTAAAGGAATGCAGTGGCTGTAGTGTATCTTGGTTTCAGTAAGCTTTTGACAAGGTCCCCCGTGATATTCTTGCAGTCAGGCTGGTGAACTGTTGGCTAGACTTTGGCCATTTTCACACTACACTGTCATAGTGCTATTATTCCACTCTCAACATCCTGTGGAATCCTGGGATTTGCAGTTTTGGGAAGGGCATTTAGAATTCTCAGCCAGAGAGCTCTTTGGCCTCAGTAAACTACAAACCCCAGAATTCTACAGCATGTTGGAAGTGGAATGATAGCACTATAACAGTATAATGCAAAAATGGTCAGTGTTACCATTAAGTGGATCTATAACTGGTTGACAGACTGAACCCAGAGACTGCTCACCAATGGTTGTTTTTCATCCTGAGGGCAAGTTCTCTCCTAGGACTAGTGGTGTTTGTTTTTTTTTAACATTTTTATAAATGACTTAGATGATGAAATAGAGGGCATGCTTATCAAATTTGCAGATGACACCAAATTAGGATGGGATAGCTAATACTCCAGAGAACAGGAACAGAATTCAAAATGACTTTGAGAGATTGGAGAACTGGACCAAAACTTACAAAATGAATTTCAACAAGGATAAATGTAAAGTACTTCACCTAGACAGGAAAAAAGTGAAATGCACAATGTAGGTGTGTGACACCTGACTTGAAAGCAGTACATGTGAAATGGACCTGGGGTCTTAGTAGACCACAAACTAAACATGAAGCACTTGTTGTGATGCAGCAGCCAAAAAAGTCAATGCTGTTCTGGGTTGCATCAACAGGAAAATAATGTCTCAGTCAAGCAAAGTATTAGTGCCACCATATTCTGCTTTGGTCAGACCTCACCTGGAATACTGTGAAGGATATTGACAAGCTGGAATGTGTCCAGAGAAGGGAGACTGAGAAGATTGTAGGTCTGGAAACCAAGCTTCAGGAGGAACAACTTAGGGAAGTGGGTATATTTAGTTTGGAGAAGATTTACAGGTGATAAGATAGCTATCTTTAAATATCTGAAGTGATGTCACGTATGTAGAAGATGGCTTGTTTTCTGCTCCTTCAGAGGCTGCAACATGAATCAATAGATTCAAATTATAAGAGATCTCACCCAAACATTAGGAAGATTTTTTTCCCTGTAAGAATGGATTACAGCAGAATGTATTGCCTCAGAGAAGTGGTGAACCCTCCATCTTTGGAGGTCTTTAAACAGAGGCTGGAGGAGCATTTTTCCGGAGTGCTTTGGTTGTGTATTCCTGCATGACAGAATGGGATTGGACTAGATGGCTCTTGTGGTCCCTTCCACCTCAAGATTCTATGGTTTTTTTGGGGGGTGGGGGTGGGGGACATGATCTGACTAAAACTGGGGAGAGCCCATGGATTTTGATAAGGATGGTCAGAATGTGGAGAAATTGCTTTTTGGACTGTGATTCCCAGACCCCTCTGCATAGTCACTGCAGATTCTGCAAGTTGTAGTCCAAAAGTGTCTCTTCTCCAGCCTCTGGCCCTTACTTTTCCAATCAAGCCCAGCACCCTACCAGCACCCCTATTCTGAGTGACAGTAGTTATCCAGGAAGAAATGTTTCCCATCATCCTTTGCTCAAACTTTTTTGTGACAGTGAGTCTTGTGGTTTCTTAAAGACTTGTTTTTGCTGTTTTTGTGTGCCTTCTTGCCATTTCTGACTTATGAGGACTCTAAGGCAAACCCATCACAGGGTTTTCTTGGCAGAATTTGTTCAGAGAGAGTTGGCCCTTGCCTTTCTCTGAGGCTGAGAGAGTGTGACTTACCCAAGGTCACCCATGGTTGAGTGGGGGATTCGAAGCTTGGCTTCTCAATGTCCTAGTCCATCACTCAGAACATGTTGACTCTCTCTTAAAGACTAATACATTTTATTTAGTCTAGTATAAGCTTTTGTGAGTTCTATCCCATTTTATCCAATAAAGGCACCTGGCAAAGTGGCCTGAAGTTACATAGGTTTAAGCTGGGTTGCCAGATGAAATAAGGAGCAGGGGTTGTGTGACAAGCAACAACCTGCTGAAATTCTCTCTTCTGTTGTTGTTATGTCCCTTCGAGCTGTTTCTGACTTATGGTGATCCTAAGGAAAACCTATCATGGGGCTTTCTGGGGCTGAGAGTGTGTGACATGCCCAAGGTCACACAATGGGTTTCTGAGCAGGGAATCTAATCCTGGTCTCCAAGGTTGTAGTCTAATGCTTAAACCACTACACCACACTGGCTCTCCCTCTTCTACAAAATCATTAAAGAGACAAGAGCACTGTTCCTTATCTTACCTGGCAACCCTGGGTTTATGTTTTAACTTGTTTGCCTTTAAGTCAGGGATGAGGGGTGGCAAACCATCATCCTCTAGCATTCTTCAGGGGAGGGATGGACTGCAAAGAAGGGGAAAAGTGGAAGGAGGCTACCGAAGATGGCTGGATCTCTACTTTTGCTTATGAAACCATTTTAAAAATGTTGAACAGTGTGAGTGCAGGGAATGTGATCTATTGAAAAGCTGAACTGCTGCACCTGGAGGTTTCCAGGAGGGGCTATTTGCCCCCTTTTAGCAGATAAAAGGAGATCCATCAGAGTCTGGTAGGATCTATAGAAAGAGCCCTGGGGGCTTACGCTCACCCTCTGCTTTTAGGTGCCCTGAGACTGTTTGTTGTTTTTGCTGAGACAGGCCAACACAATGTTTAAAAGTGCCAATGAAACTGGAAAGGCCCCGGACATTCTCCACCACTGAGTTAATGATCCTTTCCCCTCAGTCCCTGACCCTGACCCTATCATACCCTCCAACATTTCAAAGACAAAACCCAGGACACCAGTAGCATATCTAGGATCAACAGCGCCTAGGGCAAGTGTGGAAGTTGTGCCCCTAGGTGGTCCCTGCTCCAGGCCAGGAAGGACTCCCGTGGGAGCATGGGGTGGTGGTGGGCCAGGCCTGGGCGGGTGGGGTGGGGTGGGAGGGTTCATCTTTTTTGCCCCCAGGCATTGGTGTCCAAGGCATGTGCCCCACTTGCCCCACCTTAGTTATGCCTCTGCAGGACACCTATGGCCAAGCAACATTAGGGTGTGGTCAAGGTGGCAAAAGTTATTAATGAGGAAGAACTCACAAGCTAGGTGAGGCTGCAGCAGTTTGCTTTTGCTTGAGTCTGCTGGGAAGGACAAGATTTGGCCCTCGCCCCTCCGCACCGGGCTAAAGCAGCGAAAACTACTTGTCCACTTTGAATTTGGTTTGCGGCAGTTGAAATAAGCTGAGAGCAGAGGGGGAAATGGCAGGAGGAGAGAGAAACCAACACATTTCAAAAACAGCTGAAATAGTGGGATGACTAATACAGACTGTCCCTGCCAAACTGGGACACTTGTAGAGTATGTCATGTTCAAAGCTGGCTCCACATTAGTACATTCAAGGGCCCACAGAGACACTTATAGAGCAGTACATTCAAGGCACCACTGGTACACATGCAGTGTAGCTTGAAGTAGAGTGTTGTTTGGTCAGGAAATTAACCAGTCTCTACTCTCCCTTCTCTGGTAAGCTTTGTTTTAAACTGTGGCTGCACTCTTCCTGGACCTCTGTTAGCAGAGGTGAGGAGATTTCAACTCATATTTCTCTCACTCTTAAAACCAATGTCTTAAGTATAGGATGGAGAACATTTCAGCTGGAGAGCAGGAATCAGTTTCAGAAAAGTTCTTGGGGAGGACCAAAGCAAAAGGAGGGACCAAAAATACCAGCGTTTTGTTTTTTTTAGCTTAAATTGTTCAGTCTCATTAATTAAGGCTTGGAACAGGCATGTCTATTGTTTAGAATAGTGGTGACAGCAGTGGGGTTGTGGGAAGAAGACCAGTGCAAAGCCTGGGAAATCACCAAATGATAATGTCAGAGGAAAAATGTGTGTCTGTTGGGAACAGCAGAGGTCTGAAGTTGACAGCAGAGGTCTGAAGTCTGAATTTCCCCACCTCAGCTCCAACCACTATACCATGTGAGCACAATCCTGTCTTCCGGACTCTCCTCATCCTCACTTGAAGATGGAGGCAACCTGCCTCCAGTTCAAGCCTGCAGGAAGCAAGTCCACCCATTATCAATGGCTTGTAAGCTACAAAAACCACAGAACAATTGCACAGCCTGTCCCCATCTCCCCCACCCCCCCTTTTTTTTAAAAAAATGTCACATCTTTCAAGCCATCTTTTGTTTATTATCCTGGTGCAGATGGTGCCAGAAGCTTAGAATGGAGTCAAATGTTTTCCGTGATGAGAAAAGGCCAATGGTTTGGCAGCAATTTGAAAAGCTGGGGAGGGATGTGCGCAGAGTTGTGGAGGCTTTGCAAAAGTAGCAGCTAATGACATCCTGAAAACAGGCTATTTTAAAGCCCCTTCAAGAGGCTGGCTCTCATAGAGATTTGCTAGTCCCCTTAGGAAGCTGGCAGGGAGGACCTACATATAGAAACACACTTCACTGGTCAAGCCAATGAAAAGCAATTTTTCCAGGCTCTGAGAAAAGGGGTCTGATGGCAGATGATGAGGAAGACCTCTGCCCATGGCTAAGGATGGAAATGGCTGCAGGTTCCCCTTTTTCTTGCATTTTATTATTTTTTTTTTTTAAAAAAAATCAAGTTCTTTACAACCCAAATATGAAAAAGTTTCTGGATTTGGGGAAATTCATCAAGAACAAAGAGAAAATTCCCTCCCATCCATACAGACCAAATTCAATAGTTATAGGTACATAGAAAAGACCATGTTGTTTCTGCTTGGAATACATAGTTACTGAGGACTGAGAGGAGCCAGAGTGGTGTAATGTTTTGAGCATTGGATTATGACCCCGGAGACCAGGATTCAGTTCCCTGCTTGGCCACAGAAACCTGGTGGATGACCTTGAGGAGTGTGCCACACACTCTCAGCCTCCAGAAATCCCCATCATAGAGTTGCCTTAGGGTTGCTTTAAGTCAGAAATGACAAAGGATTGCAAAAACAATGGTAGCAGCCCTCATTTAGCACCAAGTGGGTTAAATACACAGGGATGTAGAGCCAGTCTTAAAAAAGGATAATGAACTCAAAAACCTGTAAAGGTAAAAAAACAACCCTCTTTCGTATGGACTAGAATTGGCAAGTTTTACCTATACTGCATCTAAAAGTTTTTCTAGACATGACAGTACAGAGACATCCTGAGAAATTCAGTGTTCTCTTCCTAAGAAAGGGGCGGTTGGCTTTGCATAGGCCAGAGATAGCCTGGATCTCAAGGCAAGTTACTTTTCTATTGCTCAAGGGGTTGAAATTTTATTACCTGTCTTATATTGCCTTTTGTTCCTCATTCCCGTATGGCTAAGCAGAGGAGCAGCCTCTGTCTGTGTTGATATCTGTCTAGACCATCTTACCTGACAACAGAAATAATATCTCAGACACTTTCACTTTTCTTCTGTTGTAATAAGAACCAGCATGGTACAGTGGTTTGAGTGTTGGAATACAACCCTGGAGACCAGGGTTGGATTTTCTGCTTGGCCGTGGAAACCCACTGGATGACCTTGGATGCATCACATATGCTCTCAGCCCCAGAAAAGCCGTTTATAGCTTTGGCTAAGGGTCATTATAAGTTGGAAATGATTTAGAAGCACACAACAGCAACAACCATGATTTGCCTGACGAAGAAGGCAGTGAAACTTCAAAAGCTTTCACGATGCATTTTCTGCCTTTTGGTCAGCCAATAAAAGTGTCACTAGCCATTTCCACACGGGCTTAAAGAAACGGTGCAGAGCGTCCTCCAGGAAGAACGTCTGCACCTGGGAGCAGACTGGGTCAGACCTACTTAGTGTAGTTCCGCACCTTAGCCCACTCCGGAACGACCCGAAGTGGTCGTCCAGCGTGCTTTTGAAAGACCGCTTGAAACAGGTCTTTCAAAAGCATGGAGCGTGCCACTCCGTGCCCGCGCTCCGGTGCAGATTTGCAGGCTCACACCAGTGCGAGCCTGCGATCTGCCGGGGGCGGGCTTTAGGCTGGCAAGTTTCAGCGGTTGGTGAAGAGCCTCGACCAACCGGAAGCCGCCATTTTCATCCCCGGAGCAGTGCGGAGCGGCGGCCAAGCACTGCTGCGGACCAGCCTGGACCCAAGCGTGGAGCCAAGAAGTCCAGTAAGTACCGGCACGGGGCGATTTCCTCGCCCCATGCAGAAATGGCCACTGTTTGGTGGATTTTGTATTTTGTTGTACCTTACCAATAAGGCAGTATCTCATATAATTTTTCTTACCATCCTCTTCTCTCTCTTTTCTTCAGCTCACTGCCCATTTATTATCTTAGATTGGAAGTAGAAAAGTCATCCCTCAACTCCCAGGATCCACCTGCAAAGGCGGGGGGGAACGGAAAGTAAGAACACCTAGCAGCACTTGCTCTCCAGGGTTGTATTCTGATTCTGTTTTACCATGAGCTTTCATGGATGCTCATCCGTTTCATCAGAGGGCCATTTGACTTAGAGTTCTAGGAGTTACAGTTCAAGAAAAAAGTTTTCCCTGCCCCTTAAGGGCACAGAATGGGTTCGTTTTGCCTATATGATCCTAGAAGGCATCACCATGCTATATATGTATAGATCTCACTATATACATGGTACTATCACCATGCTAAAAGTACAGTCAGCACTCCACATTAGCGTATTCAAAGTTAACAGATCTGATTATTTGTGGATTTCTTCAATCCCTGCCTCCCCACTTCAGGAGTTTCTTTTACAGGGGAACCTTCCTGCTTGGTTCCTCTGATCAGGCAATGCAACCCTTAAAAAACCTGCCTCTGGTCCTCTTCTTCCTCCATCTGGCCAGCTAAGGACAGATTGCAGCCTGATTTCTCAGCACCGCAAACACTTTCCCAATGCCCTGCATACCCTAGGAAGGAGATGGGAACAAGAGAGGAAGTTTAGGGCCACTGTTTTGACCTACCCCCTTTCCTTCTCCTTTCCCTGACCTGGACCCTTTCCACAACTTACCTTTTCTCGGCCCTGGGGTGCGGGGATCGCATGAGCAGCCTCTTGCGAGAGGCTCTCGCATCCCTGCTGCTTTGGCTCCACAGCTGCTGCTTGCTGGCTGGCAGGCATCATGAGGGCTCCGCCTCTTCCTTCCACAGTGCAACCTGGGATTTTCCCAGGCTGTGCTGGGGCAGGAAGTGTGAGCGCCGTGGCTCCGGAGGCTCCACATGCATGGTAAGTGCGCGTGGGGCCCTGGAGTGATACGCAATCATGCACCATTTTTGGCTACAAGCCGAAAATGAAATAATGTGCGATCGGCACCTGCTGGCCCCGGCAGCGTCGTGTGATTGCGAGGACGTCACGTGGATGACTCCTTGCAATCGCGCGACGCTCCAGAGGCCCTTTCACATAGCAAATGGCATGAGAAAAGGGCCCTAGTATGGAACCTGGGTGCCTAGTCTCCCCACCATACCTCAACCCCCTTCCCACAGACATACACACACTTTTTTTATTATGTATATTTTTATATTATAAGACACACACATTTTGATATTTGCATTTTTTCCCATTTTTGTGGGGTTCCTGCACCCCCACCTTAGAGAATGTGGAGGGCTGACTGTACTTCTAACAGGTTATGGCTGTGTCGAGCAAGGAATGTTTTACTGACTAGAGTCACTGGTGAAATGAATAGGAGAACATTCCACCTGGAGAAAGGGAGCCATTTTCTAAGTTAGGCCTGGCCAATCGAGAAAAAGAACATTGCCTGCCTTTCTGGCAAGAAAAAAAAGAAAAGAAAGAGAGAGAGTAGCATACAGGATCTGTCAGTCATTGAGAGTTTTCAGTAAAAAGGTCTCCTTGTCAGCCTCCTTGCCTTTGATGTGACTAGGATGGAGGTGCTCAATTAAAAGCCTATCAGTCGGTAAGTAAATCAACGCCTATCAGGCCTGTCACATCAAACAAACGATTATTACACTAACCCCATTTATCTAGCTGGTCCGTCTTGACAGCTCAGGGTCAGGGCATGGTAAATCCTGCACTGGATTCCAGCCACCTGGATCAGGATTAAAGCCACCAGCCAACATGCCCTGCTGCACCCAATTATTTTCCACTGCCGCAGTCAGGTCCTGAGGAGAGAAAAGGAACACACTGTATATTTCCCAGGCAGCTGGAGAGCCAAAGAAAATGCTGCCCTGCTAGAAGAGGAAGAAGAAGCAGAGAAGAGAGGCTGAAGAGAAGCAGTACTTGCTACTGTGACTGATGCATTAGCGTTGGTGATAGATCTGATAAGTTTTGATTCAAAAGGTATTGCTCTGATTCATTATTGGCATGCCTAACCATCACAGAAGCGGTGAATCTTAACACACCTCTGCAAAACCACCAAGATCATTGAACATTCATCCTTTGGATTCTATGTCTGTAAGGGTCACGGATATGCTGAAGGCAAACATTAGTCACATCAAGCTTGTGGTATCACAGTTGCATTGGCGGAAGAAGTCAGATCTGGTGAAATGTAGAAACTTTGGCTCAGATACAGCATCAGGAAAGGTGACTTATAATGTAGCTACATCTTCATAGCTAGGTCTTCCAATGCTACTTCCCAAAAACTCTTTGTAACCTGTGCAGTCCCCAACATGAGCATTTGTCATGGTTAACCCACCCACTACAAATGGCACTGTGAGGTAGATAGTACTTTTATTTGTAGCAATGCAAGTAACACAGCACACTTCTTCTAGACTTGCTGAGACTAAAGCACAAATGCAGCTTATACCTTTTATAGGTTCAATTCCAAAATTTAGGCACACAAAGCTGTGCTTGGATAGGATCATAAATCCAATACCACACCACTTCTCAAACAGTTCCCAGACATATGTCTGGTTTCCACTTCTCATCCTTGACTACAGCACATATTTCCTG
This sequence comes from Cyclura pinguis, assembly GCA_030412105.1. Classification (NCBI taxonomy): domain Eukaryota; kingdom Metazoa; phylum Chordata; class Lepidosauria; order Squamata; family Iguanidae; genus Cyclura; species Cyclura pinguis. Next base: position 11,449,885 of record CM059605.1, read on the forward strand.
CCTCTTATCTTAGAGACACCACGTTCCCAAAACGCAATCCTCTACACTTTCATCATAATCCAGCTTTGATCTTCCCCCCTCACCATGTACATTGCAGCAATAAGCAATAAAGCAATTAACCAACTGGTACTTTGTAAGAATCCAGGCAGGCTCCAAACAGATACATTGTTGCAATCATCAATTAGCAATGGATACTTTATAGCATTACAACTAGGCTTAGTGGAGTTCTACAGCAGCTACTTCTACATTAATTTCAGTACACTATTTCAGTGCACATCCAGCAGATCAACATATAGCAGGGGCCACACATCCTGACACCATTTCCATGTTGTCAGAGAGCAGGGGAATCAGTGGGAATATGTTTCACTCTTTTCCTGTAGCTGGAAGTTTTGTGACAGGCACCCACAGAAGCTTCCAGGGGTTCTTTGGAAATTCCTGGTGATCCTGCAAGTTCCTTGCAGGAACTTACAGCTACCACAAAATAGGTGGGTGCATCCCTGCTATTACTCTCCCTCCATTTCTCACCTATCTATTATATTCCTCAATTGCTATATTCCAGTCGTGTGAGTCACCCTACTAAGTCTCTAACCATTTCCATATGATGGGGGCTCTTGTGAGTTATCCCATCACAGTCCCAGCAGGGAAGGGAGCATGACAGGAATGCTCCCCTCTGCATGGGACCAGCCCCCTGTTCAAGGGAATGCGATGGCCCCACGTCTTCCTTCTACAATGCGGCCAGGCATTTCCCAGGCTGCGCTGGGGAAGGAAGCATCACCATTGTGCTTCCTGCCCTTCCACAGGACAGGTAGGTACAGGAGTGTTGCATGATCACAGGCGCTAAACAGTTTTTATACATTTAGGGAATACCTTGTGAGTGTGACATATGGGGACAGGCTGGCTGCAGGCTGGCAACAACATAGTGTAGAATCATGACCAGCCAACCACTGCCATCCTGTCCCCATAGTGGGACAGCACCATCATGTGGAAATGGCCTCTATTATATCTATGAAGTTACATTTACCTTTCTGCACTAGGACTTCAAGCTTGTCTTGTTTGTTTCCCAGACTCTGTTAACTGGTGTGTAGACATCTAAAGTGTTGCTTGTTCTCATCCTTTATTTTAGTGTGTGTATTGCAGTAGGTCCCATTCTTTCTCTCAACTTTTCCTCTATAATTCACATCCTTGTGTTTAGACCTTGCTTTTGGACAGAAGTTTAAGCTATCATCTCCAAACCCCACTCCCTGCCCAAAGATTTAGCCTTCTTGATCAGATTTGTCATGGTTTTGCTATTCTTCCTGGCCTTGTGAGGTATAGGCCAGCTGTAGCCAGTAGTCCTTCATCTAAGAAGTGAAAATGGTGGTTCCAGAAACCAAACCCATTGACACTGTCTGCCTAGCAAGTTGCTCACCTTCAGTATCTTCCTGTCTCAGTGTGGTTCTCTGTCTTTCACTGGTAGAATTGGCAAGAATATCAGCTGTGCCTCAAACCTCTTCACTTTCCTGCCCAGGGCTTCATAGTCTATGGTGATATGCTCAAATGTGTTTTTTTCAGTGTCATTGGTGCCCATGTGAATCTTACTACAACTTGATTCTTAATCTAATTTTGCAGGGATAGTCCCTTTTAATCTCCTTTCATCTCATTTTGATCACATTACCCCTCTCCTGATCTCACTTCATTGCTTACCTGTTCCTTGTAGGATCCTATATAAACTCCTTGTCTTGACTTTTAAGGTCTTACATAATTTAGCTCCTCCTTATCTCTTCTTTCCATAATGCAAAGATTTTTTTTTAAAATGATGTGAAACAGTATGGGTGACTTGTCTTATGACATGTTCTTGGCTGCCATTGAAAAGTGTTATTTCTGCAATCCAAGATTACTTCAGGTATGTAAAACAGGCCTTCATTCCCTTCCAAACTTGGCTGGTTTTTTTGCTGAGTGCTACCATGTTCTGACTTCATACTCTGATTTTCAAGGAAGAGATGAAAAAAAAGAAGAAGCAGTCGTTCCATTTCACATTTTTCTAATAATCAAGGGATGTTTTACTTGTGCACTAAATCCCAGCTTTCTAAATATTATGGATGTATTCCACCAATACTGACAACCATGTGAATTAGTCATTTAGGTAAAACAATCTTTCTTTATTCATGTCCAATCCTTTAACCAAAGGGATCCAGCATGGTCCAGCAGCTTGAATGCCAGATTAGGACTTTGGAAGTCTAGAATTTCAATCTCAACTCATCCTTGGAAACTCACTGGGTGACTGTGGGCCAGTCACACTCTGTCAGTCTCAGAGGAAAGCAATGGCAAGCCCCCTCTGAACAAATCTTGCCAAGAAAACCCCGTGATAGTTTCCCCTTAAGATCACCATATGTCAGAAATGAATCGAAGGCACACAACAACAACGTTAGCCAAAAAACTTTGAATGGAAGCTTATAAGATACATAGTAAGTGTTGCAGTAAGATTATCCCTATCCTCAGACTCGTAGGCCATTTCCACACTATACTGTTATACTGCTATTATTGCACTTTCAACATCCTATGGAATTCTGGAGTTTGTAGTTCACTGAGGCCAAAGAAATCTCTGGTTGAGAATTCTAAATGCTCCTCCCTAAACTGCAAACCCCAGGATTCCATAGGATGTTGAAAGTAGAATAATAGCATTGACCTTGTTCATAGTGTGGAAATGTCCATAGTCCGAAAAGAGAGAGAGAGAGAGAGAAGTTATATAGAAGTAGGGATGTGAACCCTGCAAGTTTACACAAATGAGGTTTGGAATCAGCCTGGATGATCTCTGGACAGTAATTCTCCACACTGCAGTTCTGAAATTGTGTCAAAGAGATGGTTAATGATGAATCCACAACAGTGGTTGGAAGTTGCTTTGATGGGTCTGACCAAATGAACAGGGAGCCTTTCCTTACTATGGAGTCAATTTTTTTCCTATCTTCTCTGATAGAAATACTCCGGAAGAATAAAGCCTTTTGCTTATATTTTCCTCTTTCCTAACGAACATGCTATTTTATTTTTCTGCCTAGGGTACAGCCTGGACAAAGGGAGTCTCTTCTGATATTTGGAGGTGGAAAAGACAGTCTGGAGACTCAACCTGTGGGTCAGAGAATTTAGGAGAAACTCTGAAAATGTGTTTAGTTGCGTAAGATTTATTGATTTTTTTATTTAATTCATGGCCTGCCTTTCTCCTACCATAGGATTCAAGACAGTTTACATCCATTTAAAAACACAGGACAAGTATACCTCAGTTAACAAAGTGGATGTATTCCTGGGCATTGCTTCTTTAACAGAATCTTTGGTACCAGAGGCAGAAATAACACAGAAAGAATTCCTACACCACAAAAAAGAAGAACAGTTCAGCATGTTTCAACGAATTTTCCTTATGCCTTACATTTTGGTAGCCAAGCTTATGGATGTATGCTTTTTTAGCATGCTGGTTTATCTGGTCTCTCCTTTTCTTCCTGTTTTGCTATTTCACATATGCTCAGTATGGGATTCTGGAGGCAGCTGCTGTATAACTTGCCTGTTGCAGGAAGGCTCACACAAGCAAAATAGGTTCAGCTAAAGTAGGACCCCATTATTTCCCAACTTAAGCTTTTTTGTGCTGTTTGCTGCAGATGTGCTGCTGTAACTTGACACTGAAAGTATGTATTTCTCCATTCTCCTTCACCAGCCTCCCAATTCTAACGTAGCTACAAAAAATTTAAAAAAATCAAAAAAAAAAATCCAGTTAGACAGAGGATGGAAAAAAAGGTGCAGCAGAAAAAAAAAGAGTTTGTAAAAAGGAGTTCTTTGCCAGAGGCTTTGTTACTGAGATATGCCTGAACAATTAAAAAAAATACCTATCAATACAAAAGTTGAAACACAATTAAATCACAGTTCTGTGTAAAAAAACACAAAAACACCTTTAAAACATAAAAAATTAGCAAAACATGCCACAACTGAAGCTCTGTCTGTCACAATAAGTTAAAAGCAAAGGCCTGCCTAAATAGAAAGGTCTTTGCCTGCTGATGGATGGACAGCAGGGAAAGGGAGTTCCATAGCCTGGGAGCAGCCACTGAGAAGGCTCTCTCCTGCATCCTTATCAAAGGTTCCTGTGATGGTGGTTAGACCAAGAAAAAACTCTCCCTGCAGATCTTAAAGCTCCAGCAGACTTATATAGGGAGATTTCAAATAGTTTGAACACAGGTTGTGTAGGGCTTCAAAGGCCATAACTAGTGCTTTGAATTCTACCTGGAAACAGATTGGCAGCCAGTGGAGCTGTTTCAGAAGAGAGGATCCAACAGAAGATCCATGAGAAACCCAATGGGAGAGCAGCAGAGCTTGGGAAAGCCCCTTTTGTGAACTGTAATTCCCAGACAGTCCCAGTCAATGCATCCAGTGGCAAAAAGAAATGATTCCAAGCTTTGAAGAGGAGCAGCTATAGGAATGTTAATGCTATGAATTTCCATCTAAGTGCAATCTATGTATGCACTTTAGTAATAAACCATATACCCAAAAAACACAAGAAGACTCCACTGCTCTCCTCCCAAAAATCTTGGGGTAAAACTTGCATTTTGGAGTTCTCACTGCTCAGAGGGAAGAGGGATGAAAGGGCACAAGTGATGTCACCATAACATATGAAATATATTTTTTATTCCATGATACTGGAATAAATGGATGAAAAGCTATTGTTGCAATGATTAAACTATGCTAACAGGTGACAGAAATATTGTCTGGCAGCCTGTTGGTAAGTAAGTTACATCGTCATAAACTGATTAAGATTGCATAAAGCTAAAATGTCAAGTAGTGTAATGTTTGTATTCTGAGGAGGGGAGCACAGACACAGCCATGCCGTTGTACAAGTAGACCCAGCAGCATGGCCATTGAACAACAGGCCAAATGCCTAATGTGTCCCAGTATACAACATATCCTAATGCACAGAGTGTCTCAATGCACAATGGGAGCCCCTGTCTTGCACAGTGCCCTGGTGTTCGTTGTCATAATTCACTGGCATAGTTGCATATCATGTCAATGATGTAGCTCTGTCATCATAACCATACACATCATTGCCTCTGATGAAGGATCTCATCCCTAATGTTTGTTTGCTAATTGTTTGTGGAAGTGTTGGACTAGAATTGAGAAATCGTGGGCTCCAATTCCTACTTGGCCATGAAATGTGGGCAGTGAATTGGGATCAATCACTCTCTTTTGGTTTCACCCACCTTTCAGGGCTATTACAAGGTTAAAAATGAAGAAGAGGACTATGACCATCTCCTTGAGCTCCTTGGAGGAAAGACAGAAAATAAAGATCCAAACAAAACAAAACAAAACTGTAATTGTTAAGGGCTAGGCATGAATATCTATTATGGATGAGTAAAGGACATAGTTAAAGTGAGTGAACACGTACAAAGAGGAAGACATATAGGAGCCTTGAAGAACAAGAGCCATCCATTCAAGTGTAGGGTTGAATCATTTTTTTTTTTTGAACTTATGCGTTTTACATCAAGTCAGCCTAGAGGCGGTATGGTGGGGACGACTTGTGACATTATCTTCATATGTAAACTGGATGCTCTAATTACAAAAACGGCACTGTTTTAGGATCACATGGAACAAGCAGACAGAGCATAAAAAGACTCAAATCTGGCTGAAAGCCATGCCCTATCTGGTCTCCACTCATGGCTGGATCAAATCCAGATTACATAGATTCTAGAGGGGGCTGCTGCAGATTACATTTTATTAACATATCTGAACTCCCCTGCTCCCTAGTCCCATTTCTCAATCATTTCTATGGTTTTTTCCATGCCACCCTCCCAACCCACCATAGGGATGGGAGAAGGATGGGACCCCAACAGTTGCACATGATATTGTCACAGTCCTATCCTTCTCCCATCCCCAGGTGGCACAATCATGGAGTAAATCACTGATGGGTTTTCCTTGTCAATGACCCATAATTGTTGTGGCAAGCCAGAGAATTGAGACCAGCACATCAGAAAACAAGGTTTATTTTACTGCGCAGGGATCTCAGTGGAATCAACTTCCAAAAGACTGAGAGCCTCGTTGTAGGTTTCAGCATACGTTTATATGTTTTAAAAAAACAGGTACAGGAAATGATTACTATATATGAAAAGGGTACAGGTTATGAAAATTTAAGTTTCGAAATGATGTACTACAGTTTCAAAAATGAAGTATCTCTTTACCAGGGAGTATTCTCCCTGGGTCACATCGACTCCCAAACTCCCTATATTCCATGCATTGCTAAGCCGCATACCTAAGCCCTTGATAAGATAAGAGACGCACCTGCCTGACTTATTTTTCTCTATTTTTCTACTTAAGCAAGCAGTTTCTACAATTTAACCCCTTCATAATTGCACCATCATCACGGATTTACCTGGTCTGCGGAGGATCCAGAAGTGCAATGGCTGCTTTTCCTACTCCAGCACAGCCTTGGAAAGGACCCAGCTGTGCTGTGGAAGGAAAAGGAAGGGTCATCATGCTTTCTTCATCATGGAAGCAGCCAGTGCAGAAGGGAGTGTTCCTGTTGTGCTCCCCTCCTGGCAGAGCTGCTGCTGGGATCCCCATGGGGGGACGTCTGAAGAAGCTAGGTTCAGAAAAGGCCTATTTTTACTCCAAATTCTCACTAGTGGGCCCCAGGTAGGAAACCAGGATATACTGTATATTTTCATATTGTCATATCTAAGGCCCTTTTCGCATGGCATCTGCCATGCGAAAGAGGGCCTGGAGCCTCGTGTGATTGCGAGGAGCGATCTGCATGACACCCTTGCAATCACACAAGGCTCCAGGGGCCAGCGGGCAACAATCGCGCACATTTGCATTTTCGGCTTTCAGCCGAAAATGCTGCACGATCGCTCATTGCTCCCGGGCTCCACACGTACTTACCTTGCGTGCAGAGCCTCGGGAGCCAGGCCGGTCACACTTCCTGTCTCAGTGCATCCTGGGAAGGTCCCAGGCTGCACTGCGAAAGGAAGAGGCGGGGCTCTCGCGTGAGCAGGAAGCTCATGCGGAGCTGAAGAAACCCGGACGTGAGGGCCTCTCACAAGGGGCTGCTCGCGTGAGCACCACACCCGGCGCTGAGAAGAGGTAGGATGCGGAAAGGGCCTAAGAGTTTCATACAGATGCTAAAAAGACAAGGAATAAGGTTCTTCTAGGTGCTATCCCTTAGAAGGGCTACATGGAGTTCCTAGAGTGTGTGGCCCCAAAATCTGTTTCTGTGTCTGCCCCACACAAATGGTATTGAAATCTGTGAGAAATAAACTGCTGCATGTTTGTGCTCAAAACAATTTAGAACATTTTATTCTTGTTCTAAAGGGGCTTGCTGGTGAAATTCTTTCAAAACAAGTATGTTTGCTTGTTTTCATGGCTTTCCCCCAGTTCCTTGCTTAATTTCAGTGGTGCAGCAGTGGGTGGTTTCCAAGGAATGAAACTGGCCCCCAGGTTCCACTAGAATTGCTTACCTTTGCTTAAGAGTAACGTGCACTTTTAAAGGTGGACCAGTCACACTAGGACCATTTCCACATCTTATCTGATCCCATTGTCCTCCAGTCATGATCCCAGCAGTGTTTTTGGTGTGAAGGGAGTACAACAGGAACACTCCCTTTTGCACCTGACTGGGTCCCTGAGGAAGGGAGCGTGAGGGATACAGCCTGGCTCTTTCCCATGCTGTGCTGAGGCAGGAAGCGCCTCCATCGGGCTTCCTGTCCTTCTGCATGGCTGGGAAGGATGGGAGCATTGCACTATCAGGGGTTGTTGATGGAGAAACTCGATCAATGATTTACCCTGTGATCATGCCAGCTGGCAATGGGAGAAGGGTGGGATCATAACAAAATCATACAGAAGCGTCATTGCAGTCCCACTACTCTTGTGTCCCCATGCTAGGACACCACCATCCTGTGAAAAGGGCCTATCTATCTATCTGACCAGATAGATTTGGTACGGTTGGCCCTCCACGTTTGCTAGAGTTAGAGGCTCAGGACCTCCACAAAAGTAGGAAAACCACAAAGATAAAAATGTATGTGGGTGTCTGTGGGAAGTCGGCTCAGACAGGTTAGGGAGAGCAGGCACTCGGGTTCCATATCAGGTGAGGGAAAGGAGAGGGAATGGAGGTGAGTATGGTGGTCCCATACTTCCTTTGTCACCCATCTCCTTCCTTGGGCCCGTAGAGGGCATTGGGAAAAGATTTGTGGTGCTGAGAAAATGGTCTGTGATCTGTCTTTAGCTGGCTAGGCAGCAGTTGATGGTGGAGGAGGAGGAGGAGGACCAGAGGCGGGGTTTTAAAGGGTTGTGTGGCCAGATTGGAGCTGCTGAGCGGGAAGGTTCCTTGGAAAATAAATGCTTGAGATTGTGGGGACAGTGTTGGAAAACCGTACAAATAATCAAATCCATGAAAGTTAAACTCATAAATGTGGAGGGCCAACTGTACTTTATTCACAAAAGACATCAGCTGGCATCATACTGTAATCTGAGTTATGGTCATGTAAAGTTGGTTTTTGCTGCAGTGTAGTGCAATGTTCATATTCTTTGAAGGGGTATCTAAAGCACTGGGATGGTTTTCCAAGTGAAGCTAAGAGCATGGCCATTTCTTATGCAAAATGTGCCCCGATGCACAACATGCCTTGTTGTGCATGGTGCCTGCTTCCACAATGGGAACTCCCATTATGTAACAGGACATCTTGTGTGGCACTCCATTCTGCATTGTTGCAGTTCACTAACATGGTTACCTATGACGTCAGTGGCATAGCTCCATCGTTATAAAGTTATGCATTGTAGTCTCTGATGCAAGATCTCAGCCATTATTAATTGATACAGTGATGGCCATAAGATGTAGCCACTAACTTGATTGGCTTTGGAAAGGGATTAATCTTCACCTCCTCACCTGACCCTGCAAAATATGTTGGACGACAACTTCCATTATCTCCAGCCAGCACAATGATGGCAATTGTGGTTCAACACATCTGGAGAGTGGCAGGTTGGGGATCACAGACATCCTATAGCTATTTTTGTGGTCCCCTATTTCTAAATTTTGTTGGATTGACTTTTTCTGTGGGGAAAAATGGCAAATTTCTTCTCTTGAGAGCCTTTAGGATTAGTTATTCATCTTTCAAGAGCCAGGGTGTTGTTACTGTAGTTCCTAGTCTGAACTTGAGGTATGTTAGATATCATTTGATATCAAGAATTTGGCCTTCACTACCCATTCCTCTCCATGTGCTTGCGAGGCCCCCGGACAAGCACACACACGGGCACAGCTGAAAATAGCTGAAATATTCAAAACAGATCCAGGCAGGCCAGTAATTACTGGACTGCAGCTTTAGGAGACCTCCAGGCAAGTACCCTCTTAATATCACATTATGTATGCACACAGCTTACAAAAGATCCCCTGCCCCGAGCAGGCAGCTTGACGAGCGGAATATCCAACTCTCAAGCACTCTGCGTTTGCATACTGTCTATGCTATTGACAACGCTGTCATAATTCAATCATCTAAAGTACTGACCTTTCGGAGGCTTTGTCTCCAGCCCGAAAGCCATTGTTTTCCCCAGGAACGGACTAGCCTACAGGCACATTTTCCCCTATAAGACCCCCTGATTTTGAGCGTCTCATCGGATCGCTCTGACTTCCATCCTGCCCTGCTGTCGCTCCGTTCGATGAGCCTTCCCCTCAGCTCCCACATGCTGAGAATCTCTGCTACCACAGACCTTTCTTCTGATAAACTGGGCTTCAGGATCAGGTGTAGTATTTCCCCTGAAAAATCCCTCTTAAAATCCTCTATCCAACTCACCTACGGTTTGCTATAAATCAGAAGTGACTTGAAGGCACACAACAACAACATATTCATCTTTGAGACAGTAGATTCCACCTACTCACCCCTAGTTTAACATTAAAAACTCTGCCTTTTCCAAACCAGATTTCTAGTCATGTACAGATTTGCTTTTAATTTTTTAAATTTTTGGCAGCTCGTGTGGAGAATGGCCCAAGCCCCCTCAGGTTGCCCACTGTGGACTCATCCAGCAGGGTTCTTATGTTTGCTGGGTAGGAAGAATCTTAGGCCAAATCTTGCCTGGGAGTTCAGAGGAACTGTAGCTTGTACTGTATTTCTGGTCAATCTATTTGTCATGGGCCTTTCCCTGTTCTTTGCAGCCCTTGTTGGGCACCAGCACCTGGCATTTGCAAGCAGCTGTGGGCACAACACCCTGGTAGAGCATTCTGACAATGACAGGCTCTTGGCTATGCGTTCTTCACTATGTTTCTTTTCCAATGAAGCAATGAGTAATTTTAACGATATTCTTCCCACTATGAGAAAGTCTTTGAAAACAACACAATTTTGGAAGCCTATTGACAATGCAAGCTTTATTCTGTGCAAAATTCACATGTGGATGTTTTGCACAGGAAACAGAATCTTGTGCGTAAGAAACAGCATTTTTACACAGTTTATTATTTTCTACCTTTTTCTGTACAAAACAGCCCTGTGCAAATTTTGTGCAGAGTAAGTCCCAAAGTGTGAATATTCTCATCAGTTTAGGATTCTTCTCATCAGGGTTTCTTAAGATTTGAAAATCATGTTTTTTCTTTTTTTTACTGTTTTGTGAATAATTTCAATTAGTCCTTCTATCCCTCCTATGGGCCTACTTGGTGGTATTATGGCACATAGCAATTTTAATTTCTCACAGTGCTCTAACCTTGTTTTGAGATAGTACAGTAAATTGCAATGGCTATCCATTATCACTGCTGCCAGGAAAGCTTTCAGATGATGGACTTTGCTCGACTCTCTCCCCCAAACTTGGAGTTGGCTGTCATCAAAAACTCAGTTCCTTGGGTGAACATGCAGGAAAAGTGCTACAAGTATTACTGTGCTAGCTGCTCTGTGTGACGAGTTATATTTTGGAGGCCCTTTCTGGAGCAGTGAAGTATTCCCAGGCCCTGGATTTATGACTAGTTATTGGATTCTCCTAGACAGGGATGGATATAAAGTGGTCCTCACCGGGCTGAGATCTGGATCCCATTCACACTATAGTAATATAAACACACTTTAACTGCAATGGTTCATCCTATGGAATCCTGGGGATTGCAGTTTAGGGAGGGGCGTTTAGAATTCTTAGCCAGAGCACTCCAGTGTCTTACCAAACTACACACCAGGATTCCATAGGATGGAATAATGGGAACTAAAGTGAAATAATAGTGGTATAATTGTGTAGTGCAAATGTTTTCCTGGTCTGAGCAACAATGGCATTCCACAGTGTGGTGAGTTTCAGTGTTGCTCCTGGAAATGAATTGTTGCTTCACTCTTTCTCAAAGCTGCTTATGGCTCAAGAAGAGAGCCTTCTGAGATGCCTAACTTGGGGTGGGCATGAGGTCAAACGCTGATCATTACAAGAGTGTACTTATTTCTTCTGTGAAATGCTTGAGCCTATGTAACAGTATGGTTCGTTCCTTTGTGTAATTGTGAATTCTTGTTTTTAAAATCGCAGACAGTTTTGGATGGAAGAACTCTACTAGGCATCACGGAGAGGAGCATGAAACTGCTCCTTTCAGGCCATCCCTAAGCCAGCTCAAAGCATTCCTGTGGTTATTCTAAAAGCAACCTTGTAAGCTGAATTAGAACAGGCCGCCAATGTTTCTGGAACCAGAGCTGCTCCTTTCTCACAGAGCCCACAAGGCTGTAATTCTTGTTCTTAAGTATGCACGAGCTTGAAATAAACCAATTGAACAAATGAGACAAGATGGCTTGCTTTGAGAAGCTGAGCAGGAGCAACCCAAGAGCTGTTAACATTGACCAAAAAGTACAGCTCATCATGCAGACTTCTGGAAACTGTCTACGGTTTCTGCTGGGCTGCCAGAACAGTTCTCCACTGTAGCTTGGAAAGTTTCACATACAGGTTTCAACACCTCATTCTCACACCACATTATGCAAAAGTTAATTCGACATTCAGGCTGATGTCAACGTTCCCTTTTATTTTTCTTGCTACAGCAAAATGTGAAGACCAACACACATTTACATTCACTGTATTTCAAGAAACACATTCCAGATCTTCGTCACTTACTCTTGAAAGAGAATATTTGCAAATTTCCTGGATGGGAAGGGGGAAAAACAAAGAGGAAGGATCCAGGAAAGAGAAATATATATGTTTCCAAATCCAGGAGAGGGAGATATATGTATATGCGCTCTCCCTCTCTCCCCCTCTCTTACACACACACACACACACACACACGGACACACACGGACACAGACTTTAAAAGCTGCAGCTGAAATGAACAATTCACATAATTTTACAAGATAGGTCAATTAAAAAAAATTTTTTTTGAAAGGTTGGAAGGCATGGACTTTTTGAACAAAAAGAAATCAAACAATGCAATAATTTGTTGATACGGTTATTAGCAGTTTGTTTAGGAAGATCTATAATGATAGAATAATATTTTTATATTTTTTCTTATTTTCTTTTTCTTGTTACAGTTTGGAGGGGGTCAACGTTCTTTTGCATTTTGGTATGTTAGTGTTTAGTCAGTTAATAAGTTTGTTTTCTAAGTGTTTAGTTTTTTTTAAGTTTATTGTTTTGGTATTCTTATTTTAGTGTATGTCTATGTTAAAAATGTTATTTATTTATTTATTTATTTATTATATTACTATGCTGTCTCTTTCCTGGAGTGGGACCCAAGGAGGATGTTAGTTGGAGTTTATGTTATTTTATGCAAAATTGATAAATTTATTATATATCAAATTTATTATATATTAAATGTATTACATATTTAAAAAGAGGTAGAGGATGGCGTCATATTTGTGCATCCACATACCTGTCGTCTTTGTGCATCCATGTACAGAAATGTCTGGATGCTGTGGCTAATGGGGTGGGCATCCCCCCAGTGAAAAAAGGGTAAGAGAGAAGAGAGTATACCTGGTTGAACTTTACATTCCTCCAGATCCATACAAGATCTCAGCCACTGGCAAAGTGGCAACATGAAGCAACTTTTTGTTGAGAAATTTTACTGGGAATTAAATAGATGTATATCTTTATTCCAACAAATTGTCCAACTCAAGATATATAATATATGCAAAAATTAATGAAATCAAACAATATCTCCAGTATAGCCTATACTGAAGAACTTGAACACCAACAGCAATATAACTAGAACATTAAAAGCATTGAAAGTAGCGGAAAAAAAAACAAACCATAAAAAGCACAAGAAAGCAGAATGCTTGGAGCTGCACCAGGGTGCAGTGTTCTGGAAACAGTTTTCCACAATCAGGGTGGTATCGCAACTAAAAGTATCCAATAGCCACCTGCTTAACCAGGGCTATTTCCACACTAGACTGTTATAGCGCTATTATTCCACTTGCAACATCCTATGGAATCCTGGGGTTTGCAGTTTCGGGAGGGGCCTCCTGGCCCCTCCCGAAACTGCAAACCCCAGGATTCCATAGGATGTTGCAAGTGGAATAATAGTGCTATAACAGTCTAGTGTGGAAATGGCCCAGATTTGGTCAAAGGTATGTTGCTGGATGAGGAAAAGGACAAGATTGTATAGAGCTGCTATGGAGCTGCTATTTAAGCTGCTATGAAGCTGTTATTTAAGTCAGTAAATGGACTGGATGAATAGAAGACAAGACCACTACCGAGGCAGCATCACTTTAGGCACTTGACCTTCCATTTGCAACTTTGGTCCATCTACACTTCACAATTATGTCACTATCATTCCACTTTAATTGCTATGGTTCCATCATATGGAAAACTGGGGTTAGTAGAGCTAGCCTTGCACAGTGGTTTGAGGTAGCGACCAGGGTTTAAATCCCCGCTCAGTCATGGAAGCCCCCTCAGTGACCTTGGGAAAGTCACACTCTCAGCCTCAAAGGAAGGCAAAAACAACCTCCCTCTGAAAAACTCTTGCTGAGAAAAACCTGGTGCTACATTGACCTCAGAATTGACTTTAAGGCACACAACAAAAACAAGGCACAAGAACTCTCTGGCTGAGAATTTGAATTCCTTTCTCTAAACTGTAAATCCCAGGAATCCAAAGGCTGGAACCATTTCAATTAAAGTGGAATAACAGTACTATAGTTCTGTAGTCTAAATGTCCCATAGGGGAGTTTCAGAGTTCTGTGACCAGTGAGCACTTTGGGATGGATGGAAAGAATGTCTGATTTAAATTATATCTGGGAAAATAAGACATAGGGAAAATAAGACACAGGGTGACATATTACTCATGTGGTAACTGAAGTTACCATCTGAATGTGTGAAACGATGGGCCTTTCTGCAGTACACTATTATAGTGTTATTATTCCACTTTCAACATCCTGTGGAATTCTGGAGTTTGTAGTTTCCTGAGGCCAAAGAGCTCTCTGGCTGAGAATTCTAAATGCTCCTCCCTAAACTGCAAACCCCAGGGTTCCATAGGATGTTGAAAGTGGAATAATAGCACTATAACAGTGTAGGGCAGAAAGGCCCTATATTAATCATTGCCCCATGCCGCTGCTCGACGGTGGTAAACGTATAGGTAAGCACTGACTCTGGCCATGTGAATTCACTCTTAATATTTCTTTTCTGAGGAAACCAGAAGGAGATGGCCAAGCATATCCACAGCATTATGGTGTACAGAAAATAGCACAAGGAATTAGTGTAGTTAGCACCACACTTTTTCTTTGTGCCGCTGAAAGTTGTGCCTCTTCATGTGTCATATGCCTGGACAGAAATCTTACATTAGCTATAGATTACAGGGCATTGCAGCAGTATTCATCTCCCCTTTGACTTTCCCACATTTTGTTTTGTTACAACCTGGAAGTGGAAGGAGTGTAACTGGCATTTTTCCACACGGCAATCACAACATACTCAACACTGTGAAGGTACAAAGTCTGCTTATTGTAGCACAACAGTTCATCAACAAGACTGTTAGTATCCAGGCAGCAGCTTCAGCAGGCATACAATACATCATCTGGCTATTGCTCATGATCTCCTCCGCCGCCATGGTGAGATGTATTTTTATTTCAAATCAAGACTTTATTTCCAAATCTATTTTTAAACATCATTTGTTATTATTTGCTATCAAGTTGACTTCAACTTGTGGCAAACCCATGAGTGAGAGATCTCCAAGCATTCCAGTCAGCAGCTGCCCAACTCAGGTCTTGCAAACTCAGGGCTGCAGTTTCCTTGATTGAATCAATCCACCTGTAGCGCGGTCTCCCTCTTTTCCTGCTGTCTTCCACTTTACCTTGCTTTATTATCTTTCCAGTGCATCGCACTGGCCATTTCCTCACTACACTGTGACGGTGCTATTATTCTACTTTCAACATCCTGTGGAATCCTGGGGCTTGCAGTTTAGGGAGGGGCATTTAGAATTCTCAGCCAGAGAGCTCTTTGGCCTCAGGAAACTACAAACCCCAGAATTCCACAGGATGTTGAAAGTGGAATAATAGCACTATAATAGTGTAGTGAGGAAATGGCCATTGTCTTGTGATATGCCCAAAGCGTGACTACCTCAGTTCAGTCATCCATGCATCTAGGGAGAGTTCGGACTTGATTTGCTGTAAGACCCATTCATCCTTTTAGCAGCCTATAGTATCTGTAAAACTCCCCTCCAGCTCCACATTTCAAATGATCCATCCATAATGCATATAAATTAACATATGAACATTTTATGAACATTCTTTGTCTTTTGGCTACTCTGTTCTTCCGTTAATGCACAATGTCCTTCATTAGGATTTGAATTATTTCATGTAACACCTGTACTTAATTTCTGGGTATATGATCTGTTGGGGCCTTATAGGAGCCAATGTTTAAAGAGCTCACATTCTAAAGCTCCTGGTACAGTTGCATCAATAAAACATTTAATACCCACTCACAGTAGGCGGCCCTTTCTCTATAAAACAAATAGCCCATTGCTAACAAGCAGTTATTGGAGAAGTCAAATAATTATTACTTTAAACAGCTTGCTCAAAATATAGATACTTAAGGCTGTGAAATAATGACTCTTTGTTTATGACTCTGATCAATATGCAGCTGTCTTGTTTGCAGAATAGAATATAGCAAAACCTGCCTTGCAGGCTGGGTTGAGGGTAATAAAAGTTCCAGTTAGGGGCAAGTCTCCTTCCAATTACTTCCATAATTATCTGCAAGCACTCAAGTCTGCACTGACTGCTGTTTTCTATTCTTTCCCACCGCCTTTTCAATATAAAAGCATTGTTTTTGATGTCAAGCCTTACATGGTATCCATCTGACAGTTTCTTAGATGGTTGGTACCCATTCAGACACACACCGTCTGTTAAAGGCTGCTGCTCCAACCACTCATTCATTCAGTGTGTTCGTAATATAAAAGATTTCTTAAACGGGGTTTATATAGCTCTGTGACAGAAGACTTAATGCAGACCTGTGGCAATATTTGTCCCAGTCCAAGGGAGAGATTGTGGTAGAGTCAGAAGGTTTTGCTGCGCATCAGCTTGGAACGAAGAACCTGTGACGCTTAATTTACATTCCAACATCTCTCACTATTTGGGTGTACTGGCTATGGCTACTGGGAAGAGGAGTCTAACACATCTTGAGGGACAGAGGTTCTACACCCCTTACTAAAGGCATCAGTACACAGTAGATACGATGTCAGAAATTATAGGAGCCACAAATTACATATGTCCCATCATAAATGTTGAGAACAACCGAGAGTGACTTTTTAATGAATGAAAATGATGATATTAAGGACAAGTAAACAAGTGTGGTAGAAATGAAAAAGGAATCAGTGACAATTTGCCCATTGCTCAGACAGCAGAAAAGAGATAGGAGTTTCTCAGCCAAGAGCTGAAATGCTAAAGTTGGTTAAGACATCGAGTAGGATTTGGAAAAGCTTCTTCTTGGACTACAACTCTTCGAACCCTCTTGCCAGCATGGCCACGGGCCAAGCTGGCATGGAAATTATTACAGTCTAGAAAAGTGACTGCCCAAGCTTGATAAGAGGGATGTAATTCTTCACCAGTTTTCATCCTGAAGAAAGCAATGAGTAGGTTTAGCAGTATTCTTTCTGCTGTAAGAAAGTCTTCAGAAACCACACACACCCCTTAAACGCATTAACAATTGGGACTTCTGTGCAAAATTTGCACTTTTTTGGTGCAGAAAACAGTTTTTCTATGTAGAAAACAACATTTCTGCCCAGAAATATTCTAGAAATATAATTTTTGTGTGTGCAAGAGCTGCTGTTGCATGGATAAAAGATGCTGTTTTATGCCCAAAACAACTATGAGTGAATTTTGCACAGAGTAAACTGTGAAGATTCATCACTGTCCAGGATTCTTCTCATCAAGATTTCTTGATATACAAAAAACATATTTTTCACCTTTTTTTTTTTTTGAATATTTCCAAATATTCCATCCCTACTTGACCTGGAGGAAGGTTGCATTTAGGAATGTACTTTCTTCAACTTGGTATCCTCTAGATGTGTTAGAGCATAATTTCTGTCAGGCTGAGGCCCTTTCCAGACGTTGGGGGTGGGGAAACGACGGAACACGCTACTCACCGGATTTTAACTTCGTCTGGGCGAGTCCGTTGCGACGAGGAGGAGTGCGAGTTCGTCGCTCCGCACTCCTCCGGCGTCCTAAATGGCGGCTTCCGGTTGGTGGAGGCTCTCCACCAACCGGAGAAGCTCACCAGCCGGAAGCCCACCCCTGGCAGATCTGCAGGCACGCACTTGCGCACGCCTGCAAATCTGCTCCGGAGCCAGGCGACGGAGCAGCACAGGGTTGCATGCTCCGTGCTTTTTTAAAACCTCTAAAAAGAGGTTCTTAAAAAACACGCCGCACAACCAGTTCCGGTCGCTCCGGAGTGGACTGAGGTATGGAACTACAAAAAGTAGTCCACGCCAGTCCACTCTACGGTGCAGAAGACCTCCGTTGGAGGTTGGTCTGCACCGTTTTAATAGCCCGGTGTGAAAAAGGCCTTAGTATGGTCAACAATCAAGGTTTGTAGGTCAAAAGGGAGTGTCCCAGTTAGGGAGGCCTAAATGATGGATTTATATCATGAAGACTGGTTTAAATCAATGCTTCTCAACATCTTTCGACCAGAGTTAGTTTCTGAGCCAGTCCCTGGTGAATTTCCAGGAAAGAAAAAAAGGACTCATAGCCATTGAGTACAAATATGGTGGTAACTGCTGGCACAGTGGAAAACATAACTGCCAATCTCTCTCCATCAGATAGTCTGGCAAGCACTAATTTAGACCACATGAAGAATGGTTTAGATCAATGTTCCATGTTCTGGAGCACCCTGTTTCCGCCAGTAGCTATCCAGAAACCTCTGAGAAGGCTGAAAGCAAAGGGTAACCTGCCTCAACTACTGCCTTCCTTTTCCCATTGCAGCTGGTATTCAACACTTACTGCTTCTAAATTTGGAAGTTCAATTTGGCATAGAATTGGTAGAAGATATCATTTTGGGCCTTCATCAAATCTGTCAACTGCTGGCTGGCATCCTGTTGCCTAGTCCCAATTAGAATAGACCCATTCACTCCATTGTTTGAGTAGTGAGTCAACATGTAGGTAAGTTTCACTCATTTGATGGGTCTACCCCACTCAGGACTAACAGAAGAATTTAGGCCAATATGTTCAGAAAGCAATTTTTGAGATTTGATTCTACTATCATGTGTGTGGCTAATAATTCTGTCTGCTATGGCATTCTCCCAAACTGGGGTGCCCCCCAAGCATGTTGGGCTGCAGTTCCTATTGTCCCCAACTAGTATTGCTATGCTGCGTGGGGATGGTGGGAGCTGGTTACAGGACATTCTTCTGTGACTAATAAAGCCATCCTCTTTAGATTTATCTCAGCTCTGTTCAAAGCCATCCAAGCTAGTGCCCCCCCCTGCAATTTCTGCCATGAATTCTATAAATTAATTACCCCAATGTGAAAAAGTCTCAACATATGAGTTCTACTCAATCATCTTTTCATTCTTCCATCCCAGTAGGAATAACTGTCTATCTAGCTCAGCTTCAGCTGTATTTGGGGAGACCACAATGGCACGTGGAGGTGACAAATCTGTTTCCATTTATGATCAGTTATGATGATACCCCTGAAGAATAAAAATCTACATATAATAATCCATATCCCCCCTCCCCCAGCTTTGTTAACAACTTCAATTAACAGAGAGCTGTGTAATGCTTCATCAGCCATTTGGATTACAGATAAAATTAAGCCATCATATTTATGAACTACTCTGCAAGTCGTGGGAGAAACTGGCGTATTTTACATTTAATAACATGCTCTCACATTTTATTTATAATGCTAATGAAACAACGGCTAGGCTGAAAATCCCCTCTTATTTTCTAGTCATTTGTCTTCTGTGAAAACGAATAGAGTTATTTCTTTTTTTTGAGGAAATTTTTCAAATATGAGAGGGAGACTTACCTGACAGAAACAAGGGAGCAACCAAGGGCTGATAAGTCTTTCTAACCAGCATTTCCCAACTTAATGACTTCCTAATGTCCTTCTGACCATTGGTTGTGGTGGCTGAGCCTGATGGGAGTTGTAGTCCAAACTCCAGAGGGTACCAGATTGGGAACACCGTGCAAAAGGTTAAAAGAAAAGAAAAAAAAAACGCAATGGGGACATGCCATGGAATTTCACCCACTCCTAGGAGCAACCCTTCTATGAAGCAGAGGGAGGCAGCTGCTTCAGACAACATCTTAATGGGTAACCAGTTCTTAGTAATTAGGTACGTAATACAGTGGAGACCCAGTGTGGTAGAGTGGTTTGAGTGCTTTGAGACCAAGGAAATGCAATGGGTGACTTTGGGGGAGTTGGCCTTTCCACACTACACTGTTATAGTGCTATTATTCCACTTTCAACATCCTATGGAATCCTGGGGTTTGGAGTTTAGGGAGGGGCATTTTGAATTTTCAGCCAGAGATCTCTTTGGCCTCAGTCAACTACAAACCCCAGAATTCCACAGGCTGTTGAAAGTGGAATAATACCACTACAACAGTGTAGTGTGGGAAGGCCCACTTGGCAATTGGAGGAAGATAATTATTGATCCCAGTTAGAAAATTTTAAAGAAGATATGATGAAAAGGATTAAATTACCAACATCTTTTCCGGAGTGAATAGTAGTTACAGAACAAAAACACTCTCCAAAATCAGTGTTTATGTGCACTGAATCAAATGCATTTTACCCAAATGGCCAATGGTCAGATGACACAAACTCCAATGAGAGTAAAATTAAATCAGATAAAATAAAATGTATAGTCCAAACAAACAAGATTTTTAAGACAAAAATTAAGAAGAGAGTAATTGCCTGCCATTGAAAGTAATGGAGAATGGGGGCTGTAGTTGTATAAATCTGGCTGAGATGACTTACGTTTTTGGAGTGGGCAACTACAGAGGGTTCAGGGGCCAATTTTTGGCCCTTTTCACCAGCATGCCACTCCCTGAAAACTAGTTGACAAGTAGTTGTAAGTGGATCTGGAAGTCATTTCTGGTTTCCATTTTGGACCAGTTTGCAATGTTGGAGAAGCTGAGACTATTTTTATACTATCTGCTTCTCACTACATTTGGATGTATTTTGCCTGATTCTTTTCTGGGTGTTTTACGGGGAGCTGGTAGGGCCTGAGGCAGGCACAATAAACCCGTGGGGGATGTATGGAGCCCATAGGTTGAAGTTTATCCACCCTGCTAGAACATATAGTGAGGAGAGGTGCTAACAGCCAAAGAAGGCTGTAAAAATCCCCACCAGTTTAGCTGTTGGAGAAGGAATAAGATATAAGCCTATTTGGCCAAGGTGGTTAAAGCATGTGACAGTTGCAGGTTTGTTTTTTAGATCAAAACTTTTAGATCTGATATTTACAGAAAAAGTCCCATTTGTCTTTAGTACAAGATTTTACTCACATTTCTCTCTGTTTCAGTCAGCAAAAAGCCGCATTTCCTATCAGAGAAGTTGCAGCAAAATGGAAGAGGGCAGAAGCAGGGTCCAGCTACCCCATTTCATTCCAATTCCCCGCTTTTTTCCTGTTCCCCGTGGGTAATCACCTTTCCGTGATCACTGATCTCACAAAGTAGATCATTTCCCTCCTGAATGTTTCCCCCCAAAATATTTTTATATGTTAGAAAACAACACATTTTACAAGTCTGCCGATTGCTCATGCCATATGTAAGCAATAAGACTCATAGTCTGAACATGGGAAATAGCAAGTATGATAACTCAATTACAAACAGCAATTCACTTAACAGACAGGATATCCACAATTCAGCTATTCATAAACATTTCACTGAATAGCAAAGTATCACCAAGATCATCAAATATTAACATACAAACCAGACAAGACATAAATTACAATTAAGTTTAAACTATCTAGGGCAGCAATAACAGCAGTGAAATGCATAATATTAATACAAAACAAGTAGTGATTCCACCCTCGTTCCCTTCCAACTCATTTGTCAACAGAATAGCACAAGATACTTTTTCATTCCCCCCTCCCCCTGGGTCCAGGCAAATTCATGCTGGGGCAGATTTCCAAATACACGGGCAACTATCTGGTTCTAAGACTGTGGTAAAGAGGAACAAATCATACCATATACCTCATGCCGTATCCATATTACCTATCTAGCATATCTGTTATGGGAACTGGTCATAACAGCTGCAATTTCCTGGCATTTTGGAGTTTGAGTGAACACTCCTTAACACAGGAGAGGACAAACAAAATATATCATCTAGGTTACAGATTAGTAATGTGCAAACCTCCAGATATAGGCAGGCATCCTGTTGGTGAACTAAGAAGGTGTAAGTCAGAGTTAAGCTATTGCAACTCGGTGTTTTGGTGTTGGAAAAATTCCAGGATTCTCTCTCTCCTCTGCATCTTGTTCTTAGAGCAAGTGGGCATAGCTAGCATAGGGCTTCCTTTCTTTTTTGCATGCCAAAGCTGCACCATTTGCCTTTCTGTCATTTAATTGCATGATCATAAATACCTTTCGTGTTCAGGTGATCATGTGACCCAGGATTGTTGCTTGGGTCATCAGCGTTATAAAAGAAAGAGACCCCCTCTCGATACCTCTCTTCTCCTCCATTTTTGCTTCCTCTTCCTCCTCTCCGACCATGCTTCACATCTTCATCAGAAGATGGTGAGTTAACAACGAAGCTATTATTATTCTTTAGCTAGTTAGGATATAGGTTCCCCAATACCTATGTAAATGTAGACGCCATTAGTAAACTTTTCTAAGTTTATAACCTGAAACTGCTTGTGTTTGTTTTGTCTTCTTAGTCAGTTTCAGATAAGAAAAGCCACACATACAAATTTGGGCATATTTTTTCTGCTACTCTGCTAAAAGGAGGCTGAATCCTTACAGTTTTAGCTTCCATAGAATTCCTAATATGGCTAACACCCTGGGAAACTCTAATTCCCAACATCTGGTCATTGTAGAGATACATTCGGCTGAATGATGATGGTGTATGCTAAATGATGATGATGGTGGACGCTAAAGGCACCAGAATGATGATGGTGTATGCTAAAGGCACGAGATCTTTTCTGTGTTCTCTGACAAACGTGGAAATAGCCGTGTCGGGGGTGCTGAACTGGCTATGTAGTGGGTTTTGGACAGTTAGCTACATGATATACAAAGGGCTCCCAGGGCAGGATCTTGGACGTTGTTAGATCACTATTCCCATGGAAGCTGTGCAATAATAGTGGAAGGCTGTATTTTGCCCACTTCTGCCTTGATACAGATTTTTTTTAAAATGGCATGTGATATATTTTAAGGAGGTTATACAATTTTGCACACATGCAGAGAGTCCTACAGTTGTTATGTCATAAGCTTTCAGTGATCACAATCCATCTCATCAGATGCACAAAGTATTAATCTAAGTTGCAAATGAAGACACATATATACACATGATTGGGTGGCTATATGGATGGAGGGGAATTCAAGTGTGGAAAGTACAGGCAGGGATAATTACGTCATTAACAGAGCCCATTCATAAAAAACAGATGGTGGTGACAAGACAGATATTCTACCATTGGTACGCAAATTAGCACGTATGATGAAATAAAACAGAAAATGTTATCCCAATTTAGGCTATGGGAGATAAAACTGAGCCTCGCTAGAGAATGCAATGGAGCCAGTTTCCCTCCAAAGTTCGTTTGTTCAAGAATAACCACTTTAAGATCAGTTACGGAGTTGTTCTGATTGACTTGCCTTCCCACCATTTTTGGAAGACTGATATTTTAGATGTCAGAGGTTGACTGCATTTACTATTGGTCTGCTTACTCTAAGTAAAAAGCAGAAGGGCATTCAGCTGTCAACTGAACCTCTGATGTGGATGGCATGGGGCCCTCTTAGTCTGTTACTGAAAAAATATCAGAGAATCTTGTGGCATCTTAAAGACTAACACTTTCATTTTGTGAACTAAGATCTACTTCATTAGGTTTAATCCATCACATCTAGTCTTCTTTATCAGAGTTAGTGCACAAAACTGTTCATCAAAAGAATTTTAAAATTAGTTTTATCACAACAAGTTTCTCTATTACATATTGTGATGCTCTGGCATTAGAACGATAAGGAATTTAGAGCTATCAGCTTTTGAGCCTAGTTCGGTGTTGTTGTTGCATGCCTTCAAGGCATTTCTGAATTCCGGTGACTCTAAGGGGTTACATGTTGTACTGTTCTAGCATTATAGCAATAAGCAATACAGGGATTTTACAAAAAAGAAAAATCACTGCCTTTAAGTTTCAATAAAAGCAGACCAAATATCTAAATATAAGTCCATTTGTAAATTGTGTCGATATCACTCTTTCCACTGGATCATGGGTTGGAAAATGTTACCTTTCCAATATTGGAGCATCAGTCTCTGAGCAGTCATGCCCAAATAAATTCTGTTGTGTGATTTCAAGGCATTTCTGACTTATGGCAACCCTAAGGCAAACTTATCACAGGGTTTTCTTGGCAAGATTTGTTCACAGGGCCTTTGCCTTTGCCCTCCTTTGAAGCTGAGAGAATGTGAATTGCCCAAGGTCACAGTGGTTTCTACAGCTGAGCAGGGATTTGAAACCTGGTCTCCAGAGTTGTGGTCTAACACTCAAACCACTACGCCAGGGTGGCTCTCAAAATAAATTTAAGCTACCACAAGATTCAAAGCATTGGCTCTAGGTTTCCTCAAATTTTGAGCAGCCCCACTCAAGCCAATAGAATTTGAGATAGTTATTACAAATGTAACTTCCACTGATTTCAGTTGGGTGCACTGCTCTAACTTTGACTAAATCCAGATCCTAACCTATGCTTGCTATAAAGAAGGAAATTGCATGATTGTTAATACAAGCAATCCCGTCATTTAGAAAGAGGGCCATTTCACCCACATGATTTAACTAGCCCGAATAGGCTACAGCCTCCAGGAAACCATAGCAGGCCCCTTTTGTCTTTGGCACAGCGATTTGAGAGCCTTGGCAAGGTTAATTAATCTGAGTGGAGACTAAAGCCTTAAAGGTTTGGGAGACACATGCTGAAAGATGACAGCTGGCAAAAATCATTAGGAGCATCTTTCAACAATCTATATCTCCTCATCGATCCGGCTATAGATCATGTTCTTTCCTTCCCTCCCACCTGCTCCCCCCCAATGCAAGATCTTTTGGGTCGATACGGCAAGTGCATTGAGACTGTAGCAACACATTTAAAACCTTATAAAAGGTTATTTAGTTGCTAACAGTGCAGCAGTTTCTGCAAAGCCTGCCAAAAGGTTACAGCTTTTGGGGCATCATAAATTACAGATGACAGGGAAGGGAAAAAAAGTAAGTGCGGTTTTCTTTATTGTCTCCATGATGGATGGGCTCCTGAACAAGACACAAAATACATCATATCACCTTTAATGGGCCCACATTTCTGTAGCCGTAACTCACCATTTTAAAATAGAAAATGGTGAAATATGGCATTGTATATTCCGTTCCTGACATATTTATGAGTCCTTCCCTTCTTATAAATACAGTGATTGCTATTTCAAAGTGCCATGTCAGGTATGAGCAGAGCGCAAACAGCTGGTGCGGTTGAAAAATTATAGCCAGCCTTGGACGTTTTCAAAAACGCTCTCTCGCAGCAGTAAATTTACAATGTTTGCACTAACTGTTATTAAAACCAAATCCATATCTTGGCAACAGAAACCCATTGCTTCATAACAGCTGGAGTGACAATTTTGCAGGACAGCTGGGCTAAGCTGAAAGGCTGGGGTGCCCACGAACATAAAGCCAAGAGGAAGGAAAAAAAGGTTGTTGGGTCATTCGAAGTAGGCCTGTGACTTGCCTGCAGACAACACAAGCCCATCCCTCCCTCCCTCTCTCCCTCTGAGTGTGTCTTTTTTGTGTGTGTGCATTTTCATGGAGTTTTCTTGGCAGAAATTGTTCAGTTTTCCCCCCCGCCCCATTCTTTTCTTTGAGGTTGAGGAAGTGTGACTTATCCAGTGCGACCCAGTGGATCTCCATGGCTGAGAAGGAATTCAAACCCTGGTCTCTAGAGTCCTAGTCTAGCATTTAAGCCACTGCACAATGTTGGCTCTCTATGTACTTGGAAATAAATTAGTCCCCAAAGGCTGTAATAAAAATCCATGTTTTGGCTTAGCATGGGAAAGAAACTGATGTTGATGCCAATCCAAGGGAAGGATGTTCCATGATTGGGATGACCCATTCTCACGTCCTCCTTCATTTTGTCCCCACTAGTGAGACATAGAGGGGGTCATGCAAAAAGTTCCAGGTTCAGTTCCAGTTGTGACTGGGAAGAATTCTTGTCTGAGGCCATTACCACACTAGACTGTTATAGAGCTATTATTCCACTTTCAACCTCCTGTGGAATTCTGGGGTTTGTAATTTACGGAGGCCAAAGATGCCCCTCTCTAAACAGCAAACTCCAGGATTCTGTAGGATGTTCACAGTAGAATAATAGCACTATAACAGTCTAGTGTGGAAATGGCCTAAAAGACTATAAAGCCCACAAGGACAATGTTTTGACTCCAACTCTCATGAAATCTCCAGCAGAATGGCCAATGTTCAACAGAAAGCTTAGGAACATGAAGGGGCATAACTCCAGCACCGTTAATAGATCACTCTTTCTATGGTGTGGCATCGTAATCTGTGACTAAATATACCATCGCGATAGATTTGGTGATGTTGTGTGCCTTCAGGTCATTGACTCTAAGGTCACCTATCACAGGGAAATATTTATTCAGAGGAGGCTTGGCATTGCCTCCCTCTGAGGCTGAGAGAGTGTGAGAAGTCTCTCCAGATGAGAACAAAGTCTGAGGTTTTCTCCTTGTGCAAACCTATTCTATTTTGGAGACCCACACGATGTTTTCTTCATCCTGAAGCATTTCTTGGGAACTCCTGGCATTACCAAGGACTTTTCATTCCTACTTCTGAGGTCAATCTAAATTAACCCAATATTTTCCAAAATGAAGTGCAGTTCTTCTTGGTTGTCTGTCTGTATTATCCTGAAACTAGCAAAGATGGCCACTGCCAATAAACACAGCTATTGTTTCCAGAATACAGATTTAAAAGAGATCAAGGGAAGGCAAGAGGAATATTCACACCAAAACAAAATGATTCTAATGTTTAACTAGTGAAACGCTGCTAAAGCACTTTAGCGCCTTGACTATAACTTTCAAATCATAATAAGGCTCAGTGGAAGTGGGTCAAAATCAGTTTCTGAAATGTTGCATTAGTCTAGATGTGACACACGATCAGTGGGAGGGAGAGTAAGGGAAACCCAGGGTATTTCAAGAGAGATGCAAACCTGAGAATTTGAAGGCAAAATTAAAATAAAAAAATTGGAAACTCTTGATACTTCCAAAGACTTTTCACTCTTCTGGATGAGCTCTGACTTGCCCAAGGTCACCCAGTGGGTTTCCATGGCTGAGCTGAGATTCAAACCCCAGATTCCTGGGCCCTTTCTGCACTAGATTGTTATAGTGCTATTATTCCACTTTCAACATACTATGGAATCCTGGGGTTTGCAGTTTAGGGAAGGGCCTGAAAGGTACTGTAACAGTCTAGTGCAGAAATTGTCCCAGCTGGAGTGATCCCTAGGCCATTTCTACCCTACATCATTATAGTGCTATTATTCAACTTTCACCCTCCTGTGGAATTCTGGGAGTTGCAGTTTAGGGAGGAGCATTTAGAATTCTGAGACAGAGACCCTAACCGTAGGGAATGTGGAGGGCTGACTTTATCCTCTCTTTGAAGGGCTGTCTAGTCCAAAGATTGGGGCTGTGAATTAGCCCATCAAGAGCACATAGGCAGAAGACTGATCAGGTACAGGGAAGGTCACTGGTAACAGTTTTTGCCACTGTAGTGACATGTATTATACTTTATTTCAATTAATTATATCTAAATGTTCATCTATGCATATAAATGAGCACATATAATTTTTACGCAAATCTGTATGCATTTTAAATGTTAAATGATTTTGGTGTTAAACATTTCAGTGCTGAAAATTCTATAATAAAGGCTTTTACTTCATATGGATCAAGAAATGCCAGATGTCCAAACTGGATTCAGGAAAGGAAGAGCACCAAAGAATTTCAGAAAAAAATCGGCCTGCACACTACAGATTATAACAAAGCCTTTGACTGCATAGATGATGAAATAATGCCGATTGTTCTTAAAGAAATGGGTGTGTGAAAACATTTGATTGACAAGACAGTTAGACAAGGCTGCGCTTTATCACTTAACTGTTTAACTTCTACCCTGTACATAACTTCTACATAAAGCAGGATTACATTCAGATGAAGGAGACATGCAAATTGGAAGAAGGAACAGCAACAATTCAATATATGCAAGTAGATGACACCATACTTCTGGCAGAAAATAGCAAAGGCCTGGAACAATTACTGAAGAATGTCAAGAAAGAAAGTGGAAAGATAGATTTACAGTTGAACATTAAGATAACAAAAATAATGACCACCGATGATTTTCATAACTTTAAAGTAGGTAGCAAAGACATTAAAATACATAGTTAAAGAGTTGCCATACCTTGTCTCAGTCATTAATTAGAATGGATACTGCACTCAAGAAAGCAGAAGAAGGCTAAGGCCATTTCTGCACTGGACTGCTATAGCACTTTTATTCCACTTTCAACCCAGGATTCCATAGGATGTTGAAAGTGGAATAATAGCGCCATAACAGTCTAGTGTGGAAATGGCCTAGGACTTGGAAGAACAGCTATGAAGGGGGTAGACAACATCCTGAAGTGTCAGGAGATATAATTGAGTACTAAAGTTGAGATTTTCTATACAATGTTATTTTCAGTTTCTATGTATGACTGTGAAAGCTGGACAGTGAAGAAAGCTGATAGGAAAAAAAATTGTCTCATTTCAAATGCAGTTCTGGAGAAGAGTTCTTTGGATATCCTGGACTGCTAAAAAGACAAATAAATGAATCTTGGAGCAAATCAAACCTGAACTCTCTCTACAAGCCAAGATGACTAAACTGAGGCTGTCGTATTTTGGCCTTATCTTGAGAAGCATGAATCATTAGAAAAGACAATAATTATGTGGTATGATAGAAGGCAGAGGAAGAAGAAGAGGAAGACTGCATTTACAGATGGGCAGACTCAAGCGAGGGAGCCACAGCCCTGAATCTGCAAGACCTGAGTCAGCTGAGGAGAGGGTGACTAGAAGGATTTTAATTCACAGGGTTGCTGTAAGTTGCAGTTGAGTTGACAGCAGTTAAAAACAATGGCAATATGCATGTGTCCTTTTTTGGTGATTAATTGTCTTTCTTTTTGAATTTTCGAAGGAGACAGTATGTTAACAAAAAGCAACAAAGTTCTATGGCACCTTGAAAACTAAGACATTTAGCATAGCATGTTCATTTTACAGATTCTAGTTCACTTCACAAAATGTTAGCCAGATTTTCAGGTATATATATGGCTCATGTATTTGGGATTAGGACTGTAGATACTGAGATCAGAGGAAAATTAACAGCAGAAAGTATGGACAATGACAAATTACTAATAATTGTGATTCACGAAACTGTTGCTGCTAGGTATGCCGATTAAAACATGTTATAAGAAATGGTTATTTTGACTTCTGCAGATAGATTAGAACATCTTAATGAATTGTAGCTCAGCAGCCTTTCACTCCAATCTTCCTTTGAAGTGTCTTTGCTCGATGATGGCTGCTTTAAGGTTGTAGCAAAGTGTCTTAGGAGGTTGTATAATGTTTTATGATCCCCAAACAGGCCAGAGGAATCACCACTAACTTCAAAAATAACTTATTTGTAAGGAGTCTTCAAGACCTTCCTGTATTGCAATGCGTAGCCCATAATAACTGTCAGTCATCTGAACTTAGGGTAAGTCCTCAAATTAATACCTAATTAATACTAAGGGAGTGTCAATAAATTATAAATTCTGTCATTACAGACTGAAGCTTTTCCCCATTGCTAATTGAATGTTGCCATTTTCTGATGTCAGATTTCTGTCCATTTCTTTTGCTGCATTGAGACAGGCATGTTTGCCCTATGCAGAGTGCAGAAGGGCATTGCTGACAGAAGGCACACATTAGTATGTGCATACATGCACATCCATCCACTCATCTACCCACCAGATCCAGGCATGCATCTACGTGGAGAGGTCTGTCACCGTCTCTGTTGCAGCAATGGTTTGTCAATAAATATTTGTCTCTACAGGTGAACAACCTAAGATGGAGATGTTCTTCATGCCCCGCCTATTATTTTCCTATGGTCAACTAGAGCTTTTGCAAAAATAAGATATAGTTAAAATATGTTGGACAGAGAAAATTGTGTGTATGTTTTGGAAGAACTGGGGATATTTTTGGTATTTTTTTCCAACTCTCTTAATAAAAGAAAGGTGCTTTGCAGACATTTATTTGCCATTTTTCTCCCCAAACAGGCCACAATGACTGGTCTGGTGCCCACGTTGTTAACGCATGCCTTCTGACTCTCAACTTGGCAGCAATAATCCTGACTCTTCCTCTGTCATCTCATTCTTAAATGTCCCAGTTTCTCTCTTCTCCTTCTCCTCTCTTCATGTCCTCAGCTTATTTCAGTTGCTGCAGACTTCAAAAGCCAAAAGTAGTCTTCACTGAATTAATTCAACATGGGGAGAAGAAAAAAGGGGCAGAATCTTGGCTTTCCCAGTAGGCTTATACAAAAGCAAACTGCTGCAGTTTCTCCCAGCTTGTGTGTTCTTTTTCATTAATAATGCTTGCCATCTTGACCACACTCTAAGTTCCTTGGCCACATCTGTCCTGATTTTCATCTGTGGAATACTGGAAGGTATAGTAACACAGTTGCTGCTGCTGCTGTCACTTCCAGTGCCATAAGAACCAGAAACTATTGGAAGAGGCTGCACTACTGCCACTGCAATAGGGAGCCCCACTATTAGAAATTACTGGAAAATATTTTCTCCACTTGGAGAAATTTGATGACCCTCCCTCCATTTCTTTGCCCACAAGTAAGATGGAAGATTACAGGATATCTGCACACAACCCTAGGGGATTTTCCCCAGTTTTCTCTCCCTTTTGCAACAGCATAAAGTGGAGCCATCTGAAGAACTGGACTGTCAGTTCTCAAAGGCAAAAGATGAAAGAACTTTTATAAACCAAATGACCACGGAATATGCTGCCATAGAAACTGAGGATGAATGACCACAGATATTGGACTGACTACAGTCGGAAGAGTTGCTAACATTAGCTAGATCTCAGTCTAGATTAGGGCAGGAAGTTCCCAAGGATCCCAAAGAGAGTGCAAGTATGGTTTTGAACCTAGATCACGTTTCTGAGACAGCAAATTTGGTAGTGGCCACCAAAACGGGTGCAACCATTTGCAACCTGAAGACCCAGCTTGATTATAGAGAGACAAACTTAGGCCGTTTCCACACCAATCCTCGTTGCCGCAATGTTCTGTGACAATCCCGGCATTGCCATCACAGAAACGGTTTTGCTGTGCTTCCTTCTGC
The DNA here is from genome assembly GCA_030412105.1 of Cyclura pinguis. Taxonomy (NCBI): domain Eukaryota; kingdom Metazoa; phylum Chordata; class Lepidosauria; order Squamata; family Iguanidae; genus Cyclura; species Cyclura pinguis. The sequence continues at coordinate 11,480,778 of CM059605.1, forward strand.
ATGTGTCACTCAGTGGTGGTGGAGTGGCAGCATTAACACCGCCTTCTGCATTAGAGCATCAATGGCAATGCCATCTCCCTACCCTTCTCCCATCCCGTGGTACCCGATTGGTCACCTTTTTCCAGGGCCTTTTTTCTGATTGGCAGGCATTGGGCGCATGCTTGCATCTGTGTGTTAGGCTCCCAGATTGACTACGGGAGCTGGCGCAATTGGGAAACTGCACACAAACAGGTAAAGGGATGGTCACATGATCGAGAGTCATTGATGGGGAAAACCCATCAATGGTTTACCTCGCTATTGCACCAGCTGGTGGCATGAGAAGGACGGGACCGTGACAATGTCTTGCAGAAGCATCATCACGGTCCTGCTTCTCTCATGTCCCCCATGCTGGGATACAGGCCTCCTGAAGAAGGAACACAGCAGCCTGTCCTTTAGGTACAGAAGAAATACAACCCATCAACTCCCACGTTGACAGGGCTGAGGGATATGGGAGCCCAACAACATTTGGAGGTATATAAATTGTCCAGCCCTTCTCTGATGTGATCTAACAGCACTCTCCTGATGCTGCTTTCTCAACCTGTTGGCCATCAGTAGAGCATTCTTGTGTCTGGGAGTGAAAGCTGTGATCAACTCCTAGATGTTAATTCAAAGAAATGTGAATATCCAGAGGCATAGCCACCTCTGTCTCTCTCTCTGTCTTTCTCTCCCCCATCTCTCTGAGTGTGTAAAGCAGCATCTTTGTCTAATTGTGGAATCACAGCAGGACAGGTGTAGTATCCCCTTGCTCTTTATATTTAGTGGAGAACTGTCCTTAACATTCTGTTGACTCCTTAAGGTCAATGTTGCTCGTTTCTCTATTTTGGCAGAAGCCTGTTAACAGGGGGAGAAACACAAGAAAGGACACAAGCAAAAAAAAAAAAAAAGATAGATCCTCCTTGTGGATACAAAAAAGAACAATAGGAATTTAGAAGTTCTTTGTGGTAGTTAAATGCAGAACCTTTTATCACTCATTTTTATTCCTTTATCTAAGCTGAGCCCTTGAGAGCGGATCTTTTTATTTTTTATTACCCAAGATTATTAAACAACAATAACAAAAAACGTATTGATAAAGGAACATTAAGTATTTTACATTTCACTAAAAACTCAAGAGTCATCATAATGGAGGTGTGCTGTATGCTAAGTTGGTTTTTATCAGTGTATGTACACTGCATTCTTTCTTAAACTTTTGTCTCCAAGTGGTTTATCAGAGCCAGGGGTATTATGTCTATCTTGGATGATTATTCTACAATCCAGTTAGGAGAGTTTGTGTCTCCGTGGAAGAAAAGCGCTAGAAGATAAATTACGGCTTCAGGTAGCTCCTCATCAAAGATAATTCTCAGCTCAGCTGTACTGTAGATGGGCAGGGGAAAGGATTTCATGGGGATGAGCTTGAGAAAGGGAGAAGTTTTCAGTTTTAATAGATGCTACTTACAAAAGCAGTTCTTCACATTCTTCCCAGTGTTCATGATATGGAAAAGCTGTATTTTCATGGCTTGAACTCTGGGGCTATGGATGGTCAGATCAGCACATTGTGCCTATTGGATAGTTTGCATGCATGTTATTAATTTTATTATATTTTCATCTCCTCCTTCCTTGAGAAAACTTAGGAGAGGCGGAGGGTTCTGCTCAGTTGCATGCTTATAATAAATAATCCCACAAGATCAGTTAATCTGAGTGATAGTGACTGGCCTAATGCCCCTAGAATCTTAGAATCTTTGACTTGGAAGAGACCACAGGGGCCATCCAGTCCTACCCCCTGCTACGCAGGAACATACGTCAAAGCACTCCCAACAGAAGGCCATCCAGCCTCTGTTTAAAAACCTCCAAAGGAGGAGACTCCACCACACTCCAAGGCAGCACATTCCACTTCTCAACAGCTCTGACCATCAGAAAGTTCTTCCTGAGGTTCATGTGGAATCTCTTTTCTTGTAGTTTGAATCCGTTGTTCCTTGTCCTAGTTTCTGGAGCAGCGGAAAACAAGCCTCTTCAATACAACATCCTTTCAAATATTCAAACACGGCTATCATGTCCCCTCTTAACTTTCTCTTCTGCAGACTAAACACACCCAGCTCCCTAAGATGCTCCTTGTAGGGTATGGCTTCCAGACCCTTCACCATTTTGGTTGCCCTCCTCTGGACATGCTCCAGCTTGTCAATATCCTTCTTGAAATGAGGTATCCAGAACTGGACACAGTATTCCAGATGGAGTCTGACCAAAGCAGAATAGAGTGGTACTATTACTTTCTTTGATCTGGACACAATACTCCTATCGATGCCCCCATAAGTATCATGGCTGTGGAGTCATTTGAACTCAGATCTTTTTCTCTGTCTCCTAGAGAGACTATCTCTAAACATTCCACCACACACTGGCTAGCTGTACACAGGTGTAGACCGTACAGACCTATGATCCTATTATCATACCTGTAAAATCCCAGGTACCTCACAACTCCTGCTTTAATTTGATCCATTTCCCATTTGCCAGAGTTCGGCCATGACTCCTGGCAGTGAAATACATGGTTCCCAGACAAGCATGTATGCCCACATCCACCCTCATGCACAGAGGCAGGAGTTTACAAGCTTGGTTATATGAGCTCAAAGCCCCCAGGCGTGGGTGCCCAAGGGTTCCTTTCCTGCAACACATGCTGAGCCCTTTGAGCTGACTGCTCTGTTTTATAACAGCACTGTTTCCTGGCCTCACTTTATTACATCTGTTCTTTGGGGTATGGTATTATAAATTAGGTATGTGATGATGTGTAATCACTAACTGGAAAGCCAATACATTTTCACTGCCACAGCAGTGAGACAAATAAAAGGAGAGAATGAGAAACTGCTGCAGCTTTGACAAAGGGGTATATCTGGAAAACCTGATCGCAAATTGAAAACAATGTTGCCCTAATCTAGGCAGTTTCATCAAGCAATCATGGCTGACACTTTCTTCAGGGTTAAAAAAAAAAGCCTGAATTTTAAGGAACAATTTTTAAAGTAAAATGGTCGGTTCCCCTGTTGAAAACTTTATACTTCCTATCACTTCGGCCTCAAAGCTTAAGTTACTTTTCTTGTGCTTTGAAGGCCATTGAGGAGGGGTGTGTGTGTGTGTAGGGGGGCAAGGCCCAGTGCCAGAAGATCTGTTTTCCTTCCGCTTTTCCTTTGAAATCACAAAGCGGATGTGACTCCCAGTCATTACCCATTGTTTTTTTAACTACTCAACAGACTTGTTAATAGGATAGGGTATCTGCAACTTCCGAACATTGGTGACAACAAGGAAGAACAAGGGAGGCAAACACAAGGATCACTTGGAAGGAACGGCTCCTTCAGATTATATCTGCTTTAGACCAAATGAGCCGGCTCACGTCAATCTGTTTTATGCACCATTTTCCAGGTCCCTTGAAACCTATGGCAAGCTTCTTTATTACTGTGACTCAACGGTCCTTTGGGGATCTCTACAAGAATTCCTAGTTTTCACTTCCAAATGCAATTAATCATTCTGAGACACCCTGGGAACATCCCGGGAATGAGGGTCTTTTGCAACAGTTTGCTGTTCTTGCTTCCCTAGATTCTCAACAACAAAGCGCTACTTTAAGTATCTCTCTACAAAAGATATTTATGAAGATCTAGGGCAGCAGCGGGGAAAGGTGTGATCTTCGGGTTGCATGTGGCCCAATCTTTATTTTGCAGCCCTCAGGCCCTCAAGGGCCCCCACAAACCTTTGACTCTGCAGCTGAAAGATGCTCAGATCTGCACAAAACCAGTTGTTTGGGTCAATTTGCTCCCTCTTTTCCACATAGTCTCTCAAAACTGTAAACAACCAGTTTTCATCTGAAAATGAAGGGACATTGTATTACTTCCAGGTTGGCTGAAGTGTTGCTGTGTGGCCTGTGGCAGGCAGTCCAGAAGCAAAGTGAACATACATTCAGATCACAGTGGCAGTGGTTGGGTAGTTTTATGCATGCACACACACACACACACACTCTTATACACCACTACAGTTACTGTCCCTGGATAAATGCATGTTCTTGTCATGACAAAGAGCTAAAAATTCTACAGGCCACCTCTTGAGCCTAATCCTAAATAATTACTTAGATGATGATGTGATCCAGAGGAGGAACCATGGCTGAGTAACAGAGTATATGGCCCTTTCCACATGGACATGGTGTCCCAGCATGGGGATGGGAGAGGACCGGGACCATGGCAACGCTTCTGCCAGATACTGTTGCGGTCACATCCTTCTCCTGTTGCCAGACGGTGTGATCATTGTGTAAATCATTGACAGATTGTCTCCGTCAATAACTCCCTGATCATGCAAATCTCCCGCACTACCTGCCATGCGGAAGGGCCAGAAGTGTGATGGAGGTGCTTCCTGTCCCAGTACAGCATGGAAAAGAGCCCAGTTGCACTGCGGAAGGAAGAGGTGTGTCCCTCACACTCCCTTCCGCAGGGAGCTGGTCTGGTGCTGAGGGGAGCATTCCAATTACACTCCCTTCCTGGCAAAGGTGCTGCCAGGATAGTGACTGGAAGGCAACGAAGCAAGGAAACATGCAAAAATGGCCTATGTTTTGTATGCAAAAGGTCCAAGGTTCAATTCCAGGCATCTCCAGGTAGGGCTAGGAAAGAATCTTGCCCGCTGTTACCAGCTGAGAGTGTACATCCCAGTTGTCCCAATTTGTAAGAGACAATCCCTGTTAATCCAGTTGTCCCATTATTCCGGTGCCTTTGAAATGTTCTCATTTCTCTCTCCTTCTTCCGACTTCCTTCTTTGTCCTCAGCTTACTTCAGCTGCTACAAGCAGATTTCAAAGTGGAAAAGTAGTGTGCATTCAATAAACTCAGTAGAGGGAATGAGGAGAGGAAGTGGCAGAATTTTGCCCTTCCCAGTAGACTCAGACAAAGCAACCTGCAGCAGCCTCTCTTAGCTTGTGTGTTCTTCCTCATTCATAACTTTTGCCACCTCAGCCACACTCTGATGTTCTTTGGTCATACATGCCCCAATTTTCATCTGTGAAATGGTGGGTGGAATGTGACAGCCCTGGACTAGGTCAGCAGATGTCCTAAAACAGCGTAAGGGAGCTTGCTATCTTCCTAATCCTAAATCTGTTTCTCAGATTCAGTTGCCTCCCCATATGTGGTGCAATATAAAATGCAAAAGCAAGCATTCTGAGGGTGAGAAACTTGTGCATATTGTTGCATATTGTTGCGGTGCAGCTCCCACCATCCAACAACACTGGCTATGTTGCCTTGGCTGGATAGGAATTAGAGCCCAACAACATGTGGAGGATCACATGCTGTGTACTGGAACATAGAATTATGCATTGCATAAATATTACACTTTTTTATCCTCTGAGGATGAAAAGGTGCTGTGGAACTCTGTGCGATGCAAACCAAAGACCATGAAAGGAAGCCTTTCCTTTTCACCCAATAATTCATACATCATCGGAGAGAAGCTGACAGACATTATGCCATTCTTGAAAAACCAGGAACTTGAAGCAATTTCAGCTGAACTTTTGAAACGATGAAACAAATAGCCCTGCTCATGTTATAGAGCAAATAAATCACACCCAAATGAGAGCTGTAATTCCCCAAAGTACACAAGGAATTGATTTTGCTATGACAGTCGGCATGATGGACTGGTGCCGCAGTGTACGGGCATGTCTTAAGCTGCAGTTGGTTAGTTAACTCCTTCCCTTTTGTCTTTGTTGGCTTCTCTGCAACTCTGAAAATTCTAGAGAACAGATTAATGCAATTTAATCCTAGCATGTTCGGATCGCATGCCCAGTTGGCTACCCAAGACAAGACTGGGGCAGATATATGAAATCCTGCAAGTCAAGGCACAGAACTGTGAAGTGGGACAGAAGCAGAGATAATGTTCTCCAGTTTAAAGGCGGGGCCATTTATCCTTCCTTAGATCAGACTCTGCATCAGTGCAGATGTACTGATCTATAAAATCCACACCTATGATCCCCAGTTATATTAAAAAAAAAAAAGACATCTGTCCCTTTACTTCCTCTCTATGTGTATATGTGTGTGTGTAAAAGTGTACATTGTTGAAGGCATTCTCTCCAATTGACTAAATAATCTTTAAGCAGTGTTTAGTGTGTGCTTCAAACACATACCCTCCAATCATCCTGATTTGGCAGGGACAGCAGCAGTTAATCCTCTGTCATCCCACTTTTTCGGTGGTTTCAAAAGTGTCCCTGTTTCTTTGTGATCCTTCTACTTTCCCTTTTGTCCTTGGCTTACTTCTCTTGCTGCAAATGGAGTTTAAATAACGAAAGTCATTTTTACTCAGTTGATTGGGCAGGGGGAAGACAGACAAGAAGGGGCAGAATCTTGACCTCCCCGGTAGACTTAGGCAAAAACAAAGTGCTGCAACCATTCTTAGCTTGTCTGTTCTTCCTCACAAATAACATTTGCCATCCTGACCACACTCTGAGGTTGCTTGGTACATGTGTTGGATTGTGTTGGAGATTATGGAAACATGCCTATTTGGTCTGCAATTTTTTCAAACAAGTGCATTTTTCTGGATGTGTCCACAAGACATACATCAACATGAAGATTCTGTGGTGCAAATTACTTCTATTTGATAGAAAACCAGGAAAGTGCAGACTGAGAATATCGTGTTGAATAATAGGATTCCTGTTTCATTCCTAACTATCAAGGGCAAGAAGCAGAAAGAAGGAGCACTGTCCTCATCCCAAAAGGAAGACCACAATGATCTAAAGACCTAAGCGAAGTTATATTTAGTACATGTATGTATATTGGAAAACCTTGTGGTATATTCGCCTTAGGGTTGCCATAAGTCAGAAATTACCTGAAGGCACACAACAGCAACAAGAACTACACCACTACCACCAACACATATTAGGCAGGTATTTCACTATCTTTGGTATTTCACAGTTGCTTTTGTTGTCCTAGGACCAGGGAACTTGTGACATTCTAAATGTTTTGGTGAACAACTCCTGTTAGTAAATATTGTTGCATGGCCAACATAACCACCCCTGAATATGTTTCCTGGATTTGAAGATACACAGCAGGGGATTCCTAAACAAACAGGAGCTAAGGGACTGGGACTTAACTCTTTGAGGTTTCTACTTCCAACAAAAGTAAAACTTTCATTTGGACTATAATTGGTGAGTTTTATCTATACAGCACCTAAAAGTTTTTCTAGATGTAGCAGGACACAGACTTATTGAGAAATTCAGGGTTTACTGCCTAAAAAAGGGGCCTGTAGCCTCACAAAGGACAGAGACAACCTTATAGCAGCTGAGGGATGGAGAAAGAATCAAAGAAGTATAAAATCATACAATTGGAAGAGACTACAAGGGTCATCAAGTCCAACTCCCTGTCATGCAGGAATATATCCTGACAGAAGGCCATCCATCCTCTCCTTAAAAACCTCCAAAGAAGGAGGCTCCACCACGCTTGGAGGCAACACATTCCACTGTTAAACTGCTCTTACTGTCAGGAAGTTCTTCCTAATGTTTAGATGGAATCTCCTTTCCAAGCGCGAATATGCTGTTGCAGCTATCACCTTTGTAATGCAAACTCTTTCTTGGTGTCTTGAACTTGAATGACCAATTAAGATCTTTTGGCTTTACAAAATCCCTGCTCCTGTGGAGATGAAAATCACTAGATCTGGTTTGTTGATTTGTGAATTGATCAACACAGCTACTTCCTCTGTTGCAGTCTCCTTGGGGGCTATTGCTGTGAGAACCATCATGTTGAGCAGGTGCATATCAATATTTACGCTCCACCAATGTCCATGCAGCCATCTACTTAGTCATAATTTCAGCTTGTCTCACAGTGTGACCACATGCGAGAGAGCAGAGGAAAAGAGATGAAGAGAGACGAGGCAAAACACCAAAGAAGTATCAGGCCTCCTAGGATACAACAGAAGACATCTGCCATGGACTTAAGTGTTAACGACAGGCCCGAATGAGTGGCACAGAGGTTAATGCCAGCATTAGCAGTTCTCCCTCTTTGAAGGTCAATGATGACAATTCAAATGGTGCTAGTGAGGGAAAAAAAAACTTCAATCAAGGGCTGCCGACTCTATTACTTGTGTTCAAACTCTCGCCAGTCATCCATGTAATTGAAATAACTAAGGGGATTTTCTCAAAGCTAGTGTAAGAAGAAAGGGGAGGCCAGTCAGATGCCCTGCTTGGAAAGGAACTCCTAAGTGAGCCACCTTTTCCCTTGAGACTGATGCTTTTATTTTGCTTATTTCCCTGTCAGTGGGAGGTTGAACACAGAAGGCCCTTTTCCTTTAGGTAAGAGAAAGTAGGGAAGAAGGAGTCTTTCTAGAGTCTGCAGTCTATGAATCTAGTTCATAGAGATAAGTTCAAAGGTTGCTAGCAGACCTTGCCAGATTTGTGGGGGCGAAGTGAAGAAGAGAAGCATTTAATGGATGTACCTCTTTCTTTTGCACTACTATTAACTACCTGTCCCTGTAACTGCATCCTTGTTATTACTGGGAGACGTTCTTTAAAATGTTATTGTTACCAACAAGACCTTGGAACAAAACCAGGAAGTATTGCCCTTAGTCTGAACTGGCTTCATGACGACTTGGTGTAATCAATGGGATTTAGCGAGGTGATAATGTCTTAAGTTAAAGATAGAAAAATATTCTGTGCATGAAAAAATGTTTGCACGTTGATGCAAACATGAGTTGGAATGAATGATGGAACAACAAGAACAAGATGAATGAAGCCTGATGTATCTTTGATTTCTCAGGAGATGTAGGCAGACCTGGCTTCAAACCCGTTAATTAAACTCATTGCATGATTCACAATCTCTTAGCTTAATTTACATCAAAGGATGGAGAGAGTTGGAGAGTGAGACGTTGGACATTTCTGCACTACACTGTTATAGTGCTATTATTCCACTTTCAACAGCCTACAGAATCCTGGGGCTTGCAGTTTTGGGAGGAGCATTTAGAATTCCCAACCAGAGAGCTCTTTGGCCTCAGTAAACTACAAACCCCAGAACTCCACAGGATGCTGAAAATGGAATAATAGCACTATAACCGTGTAATGCAGAAATGACCATTCTCAGTGCTATACCAAATATTCTGAAGCAAGGGTACATAAAAAATGAAATTAAAACACACACAAACACACTCATTAATAAATGGGTTAACCTGAAGGCACACAACAATGACAGCATATACATTATATATATTTGTATGTATCTAATTCCAAGTAACTACATTACTGGTAACATGTTGCCTTCAAGCTCTGTCTTTATCAGGCAATGGCTCCCCACCAAGGAAAACTAAACTGGCTGCTGCTCAGGCATGTATGAATCAGTGGTGACGTAATGGGAGATTGAGTTAACGGGGTAAATATCACCCCTACTTTCATTTATGGTGTTTGGGTCACAGTTTGGAGTGTAATTATTAGCTTATTTTCTTCATCAAACAGAAGAAAGACATCTTATGCCTTCTTTAATTTTGTTAACAGGAATCAGCTGACATTGCTAACTTTAATAGTCATAGCTATTGCCAAGAATTCATAGGCTGTCCTTTGAAGTTAGTGGTTAGGAGCCTCATCTTATGATGTGCCATAGTCAAACACAGAATCCAGTGCTAGATTCCAGTAGTTTGCACAAGAAAAGCACATGATTTTCTATATTTCACAGATAAAAACAGAGGCGTTTAGCTTTATTTATCGGATTTATATGCTGCCTTTCTGCTGAGAATGAGACTTAACGTGGCTCGCTAGCACATGAAACTAAAAATAAAATTAGAACATAGACACACACACACATATGTGCGTTTGCATACATACCAAATAGCAGCAAGGTTCTGCTTAAAATTCTACTCTGTCTGCTGTATTCTCCATTTCTACTATGGGCTCTCTTCTTCTGATATAAAAGAAATACAAGGTTACTTTTTTGGGGGGGCCAAAGTAGATCTTGGAAATTTAAGCTGAGATCCTGCATCAAACACATAGCCATAATATCATGGTTACAACTGATCTCCCAGTCTGCCCACCGAAACCCATCTTACAATCCAGCCAGCTCTTACCAAGGGATAGAGTTCACCAGTTCACTGGTGAGTCCAATACACTTCCAGTTCCCTCTCAACAGTGATCAGCAGTGTATGGAGCAGAAATAGGGACCTCTGTGTAGCTGCGTCACAACTCTTTGGTATGCTGCTGATAGCTAGCAGGAGGAGGCTGGGAACCTCATTCTTCTGAACCCACCCCCCACGGCAGGGCTCTGTCCCTTGATGCAGATGTCTGGATTTTAAGGTGGCTTCTGGGGACATTCATGATTGTTTCATTGATACCATTAGTCTAAACATAAATAGAAAACAGTTATGGTGTTGTGTGTATGTAGACATTGTAATAATGTCTAACACACAACATTGTAATAATAAGATGCCAGACTTACCTTTTAAGACTAATTTCCCCCATTTTTTTGCTATAATGTTTAAAAAAATAGTTAACTGTTACTACACAGTATTTAATACGCAGTATTAAAATGTATTTTTGTGTATTACTTGTTACTTTTCATTTCTTTCTGTTGCTTAAAAAAAAAAAAAGACCCTTAATAGAATGACATAAACCTTTAAAAATTTCTTTCAGAATAGATGAGAAACGTCGAGCTGGAAGAGATGGATAACCTACCAAGACCTTCTAAAGATAAAAGGCGAGTCAGCTGAACCTAAAACTAAAGAGGAAGTGATAAAAGAAGGATAAAAGAAAAACACACACTGGCTTCTCCATAGACAATTACTAGAAAAATTCAAAATAGATAAAAAACTATATGGTATCGAATATAAAGCCATAGAATTTGATAAAATCTTGCCGGATAATGTCAACAACAAAACAGTGAAAATTTACAAACTGTTATTAAGATTCAACCAAGAAAAAGATTTAATAAAGGACAACATGATTAAATGGGCAAAAGATTTGAAGTCCTCTATAGGTATGGATGAATGGGAAAACTCTTGGAAGAACACTCTGAAAATTGTGAAACCTGCCAAATTAAGAGAAAATTACTACAAATTACTATAAGAGGGCTCCTGTCCCCATTGCAGATTGCAAAAACGACAAATAACAAAAATCCTATTTGCTGGAAATGCAATGAAATGGGAACTTCATATCACACTTGGTGGAGATTTTCCCTGATAAAAAGATTCTGGAAGCAAATTCATGGGAAGATAACAGAAGTCTTAAAAGTGCAATTCCCATTACGCCCAAAAATATATTTGTTGAACATGATAGATCGTTCCCCCCAACTGAAACTATTGAAGAAAATAAACAACCAAAAACCACTATTATACATGGTAACTACAGCCAGAATCACGCTTGCACAGAGATGGAAGGATGCAATGGCACCATCAATTGAGGACTGGCTAATGAAATTATACGAAACTGCAGAATTAGATAGATTGACAGAAATTCTATCTCATAATTTAACTAACCAAAGCAATGAGATTTGGGATCTAATCTCACCTGTATGGGAAAAAACATGGGGTAAACTATCCACAACAGTTTTCACTATATAGTGTATACACTACAGAGGACCCAATGAGTGTCTGGTAAAATACCCAGAAAAATTAGCTCCAAAACAAAATTTAATTTGCGAAAGATAAATAACAAATATATATGATCCAGAACATTTATTATACGATTGAATGTATATATTTTTACACAGTAGGATTCTGTTTACAAATTAATAGGTATGTTAAGATAAACATGTTATCATATAGACAAATATCGAAAAAATTGAGTAACATCGGAGAACTTTGTAACAGATATTTTATCTTCCTCATTCTTGGTAATGGAAGTTTAAAAGAGATATAGGACTTAAAACATGATTAACAATGAAGTTACATTTAAAAGATACTTAAAACTCACATGATTGTAAATATGTATAATTTCAATGTACAATGCTTTGTAGGTAATCCGCTGTTGATGTTGAAAGAACGATACTTGGAAAAACCCTTTTTGTATTTTAATTATATTTGTTCAATAAATATAATTTTTTAAAAAAATTCTTTCACAATGCCTCCAAAATGCCTTTGAATGCCTTTAAAAAGTAACTATAAAAGTAACTATAGTTATTATTATTGTTACATCTGTAAAATAATGTAATTCCCTGTCATTGCATTATTTTTAAAATGCAGACTCATGGAATTGTAGAGCTAGAAAGTATCTTATATGTCATCCAATGCCCACTCCTACTGCCATGGAATTCAGTGGCTAAAGCATCTGACAGATGGCTATCCACCCTTGGTTTAAGAATTTCCAGTGAAGAAGAGTCCATAACTTTCTAAGATAGTCCATTTGACTGCTGAACAGCTCTTAACATCAGGAAGTACATCCTAATGTTTAGCTGAAATCTCCTTTCTTGTGTTATGAATCTTTTAGTTCAGTACCCTCTGGAATAGCAGAAAACAAGTTTGCTCTGTTTTCCCTGTGACAATCCTTCAAATATTTGAAATTGTCTATCATATCATTTCTCAGTGTTCTCTTCTCAAGACTACACATATCCAATTCAATCAACCATTTCTCACTGGGTTTGGTTTCCAAACCCTTTATTAACCTGGTCACAGTTTACTGAAAATGTCCCAGTGTGTTAATATCCTTCTAAAACTGTAGTGCCCAGAACTGAACACAGAATTCCAGGTAAAGTTTGAGTACTGAGTAGAATGCTACTGGTACGTCACTCAATATGGATGCTATGCTTCTGTTACAGCAGCCTGGAATTGAATTAGAATCATAGAATGATAGAGTTGGAAGTGACCACAGGGGCCATCCAGTCCAACCCCCTCCTATGGAGGAACCCCATCCAAGCACTCCCGACAGATGGCCATCCAGCCTCTGCTTAAAATCTCCAAAGAAAGAGACTCCACCACACTCCCAGGCAGCATATCCCACTGCCGAACATCTCTGACTGTCAGGAAGTTCTTCCTGAGGTTTAGGCGGAATCTCTTTTCCTGTAGTTTGAATCCAATGCTCCTTGTCCTAGTCTCTGGAGCAGTGGCTTTTGTTGCTCCAGAATCATACTGTGGCACTGTGTTTTAAAAGAAATGCAATGAGTGGGAATTATATTTGTTTATTTATGATGTATGAAGACTCCTAAATCTTTTTCAAATGTATTTCACACAACTTTGTTACCAAAAATCTGAAAAAAAAGAGAAAAAGGAAAAAAAGCCCAAACAAACCAAAAACAAAAAACAAAAAACCCCAGCTCATTATAAGAAACTATATAACATATAATTCATTCCAAGCTCTACAAGGATAGACTAGGAAATTAAAAAAAAATGTCCTACAGTAGTTTGTCAACAGTTCAAAATACATCTAAGCTGATGGGCAACTGAAACTACAGGCTTTGGATTACTAGAGGTCTAGGAACAGAAGAACCTGTCAACACCGGTTTCCCATTTCCATAACAGTTGTGATTTTTTTTTAAAAGGCTGGACAAAAAATTGTATGTTTTCTGACTGCATTTTCAAGATCCAGAAAGTAGTTGTCATTATAATTACAGGTTGCAATCTTGTTCATGTCTCGTGCATGTTCAAGTTCCCCTGTGGAAGTCATCCAACATGCAACATCTACATTCAGTTTAAGGTCATAAAAGTGGAATTGTGCATGCAGTGCCATTTTCCTTCTCTTCTTCTTTCACATCAGTTCTAAAACAAAGAACTTATATGTTGGATGGAAAAGATGTGATGAAATCCTAGGCTGATCAGAATCCTCACAGTTTGGGACTTATTCTGTGTAAAGTGTGCATGTAGTTGTTTCTCACAGAATACACAATTTTCTGCAGAGAAAATGATTTTTTCCATGCAGAATATAAAATTTCTGCACCAAAATATTATTTTCTGTACACAACATGCTGTTTGCTATACACAACAACCACTTACGAATGTTGTGCGCAATAAGTCTCAAATTGCGAATGTTGTTTTTTAAAACTTTCTCTCTGCTGGAAGAAAATTGTTAAATTACTCATTAGTTCCTTCAAGAAGAAAATTAGTGAACTATTACATTGCTACTCCGGCATGACACATAGAGCAGATAATCATTTATATTCAGTGAGAATGAGTGAATCAAAAAGATGGCTAGCCATCACATTCCAGGGAACCCACAAGAGGAGAGAGCTCATGTTCTGATCTAGTCCTGAATTTTGATCATCCCATTGACCACTGTGGGAAAGTTGACTAGTGAGGCTTTTGGTCTGATCCAGCTGGACTCTTCTTATGTTCTTCTGAGCATATTTATGATGTGAAATGGGACAAAAGGAAATGGAAAAGGCTGTGCTGAGATGCACATAAGAGAAGAGAAGATTTATTATTCACCCCCATCTTTCCAGCTTTCATCTGAATTTATGGGGAACTGCTTGATGTCAGGGAGAAAGGAACATTAAAAGAAAAAGATCTTTTTTATGCTCTTTAAAACCAGCACTTAGTTGTAATTAGAAATGTCTATATTTTAGGTGGGTGACTGTTTTAGCCTGAAACCAGCTTTTGTAGCATTTCAGCCTTGCTTTCCTCAAAGGTTTATTGTGAGAACAGATAACTTTGTAGAGCAACACTTGCAACAGATTACCTCTAAACATAATTGCAGGTTCTGGCCTCAGTGTCATTTGGAAGTGAAGAGCTGACTTTGATCTCATAGAGCACCTTGACTTGTATATGTGCAAATTCTAAGTCCCATTGGCTTAGCTGTTCTGATGTCACACAATCTCTAAGCAGCCTTGGGGAGTGTTATTTTCTCCTCCTCTTGTTTAGTTTTATGTGTCACTTTTATCATATCCTGAGATCATCTCATAAACAATGCAGTGGGATTTGCTCAGTTATCAGCAGATAAACTTGGAAAAGTTGTTCATGTACTTGTCTGAACTATATTTTCCAGAAGCCCTTAACCATCAAATAATGTTTCCAAAGTCTGAGAAAATCGCCTAGTCATTAGTTTCTGCCATCAGTCAAGCTAGCCTGGACTTTTAACTAACAACGTGGCTAATGAAAGAATGGGTGGCCAGTGTCAGCATGAATCATAAGATACTCCTAGTTTTCAAAGAAGTAGCCATGTTAGTCTGTTGCAGCATAAAAAAGAAGACCAACTGGTTTTTATTTTCACATGAGCTTTTGTTTTAACCCACCTCTTCGTATGCAGTACTGGGTGGTCATCGGATTCTCTGACTCTTTAAAATTCCATCTCCCACACCCAGGTTTGTTTACACTGTGTAGTAAAGATGATCCAGATTTTGACACCCACTTCCACCATTTATCTGATCTACGTCTAAATTGACTATCTACCAGTGTTTCCTGTTTAATTTTGCTTTGGCTAGTCATGCCTGTGAAAGAGTAAAGACCCATGCTGGGCCTTTATGCATTCGTGACCACTGCAAATCTTGCTGATCCCCATCTTTTGCTTCCAGAATTATGGTGGCACACTTTTGCTCTTTCCTTGGCCGACATTGAGCTAGAAATTTGCTGTTTTTGAAGAAATAAAGTTGAAATTCTCAAGATCATGGATGTATTTGATTGCTGTTTGCATTTAAATCAGTTCTGACTTATTGTGACCCTGATGTAGACCTATCAAAGGATTTTCTTGTCTAGTTTTGTTCAGAGGAGGTTTGCCATTGTCATACTTGGATCCTAAGGGTGTGAGACTTGCCCAAGGTCAGCCAGTGGGTTTCCATGGTCAAGTGGGGCTTCGAACCCTGGCCTCTCAGAGTCCTAGTCCCAATTTTCAAACCACCACATATGCTGGCTCTCACCAGGACACTTGCTTATGACAAATTTCCAAAACATCGAGTGATGCTGCACAGGCTATGTTTTCTCCCAAAATACACCCGTTTTAATTTTACATGAATGTCTTGTATTATGTGCAACCACTACATTGCTCTTTGAACAATAACAACAAAAGCATCTTGAATTTTTTGCAAACTGACCAACAAACCAACCAACCCCAAAATATGGAAAAAAATAATGGAAAAATGTATAAAAACTCTTGTAATCATGCCTAGTGGGGATAAAAAAATTGATTTTTTTTACATTCTTACTTGCAAGAATCAAATATACTAAAATTTCCATTAGGCTTCCAAGGAATGGAGAGAAGACATTTATGAGCGCTCCATACAATGCTGGGAGTTTCTTCACTGTGGCAAATCCCCATTTATACTTCCCAAAATGTTGGTAAATACAACAGAAGCATGACAGCATCACATTGCCCCATTCCAGCACAATTTGGGGAAAATGGTAGCTGGCAGCAACTGAAGGTAGCAGAAGCACCAATGAGTTTAGCTGTTCCTTGCCCACCCTCCCCAAAGAGCAGATGGTGGGAGGCAGTTTCTTGCCATCGATGACCCCTGCTGTCCCTAAATTTGAACTGATCCTTTAGCATTTTAGAAGTTCAAATAACACTGTCTACAATGGGAAAAGAAAACAGATTGGCCATTCCTGTTCCTTCACCTGGGCTTCCTCAGGAGACCTTGAGAAGGGCAGTGCTGGAGGCGTCTGGGAACTAAAGCTGAAAGTCAGATCAGAGACTTGGCAACCTTAAGTGCTGTGATCATGGCATTTGTGTGTGTGTGCATGTGTGTGCACACATGCGCTCTCTCTCTCTCTCTCTCTCTCTCTCTCTGAAGGCTTACCTATACTTTAACATATTGGAAAGATTTATCTTTCCTTACAATGTTCTTGGCAGTATAAATGCCCTTCTGGAAATCTTCTCATTTTTTTGACAAGCCGAATTCCAACTCAGCTTAACTTCTAGGATTTGGGAATTAATCTCACTGCATTTTTGTTTTTTTGTAGGAGAGCCTCCCTCCTCCTTCTGAATTGACCTGTTCCTTCTGCCATGGACTGCAGAACCCCTTGGATAAGAGGAATAGGCAGGAGCTGGAAGCCCAGATGTGTCTGCTAGAGTCAACATGTGCTGTAAATTTCGTTTTACATGTACACAGCCCATATAATACAGCCTCCAGCGTGATTGCTGGGCAAGCAGAATCCAATTAAAAAAGTTTCATTTCCTTATGTTGAGTCATGTAATTTTAGACACCTCATCTGTCCTGGGTAGATTGCAGCACTAAGCAATGTGGTTGCTTGCCTTTGCTACCTTTGAATGTGAATGGCGCACTTTTCAGCTGCATTCCAAAAGCTAGACTTTACTCTGTACAGCGAGGGGATGGGGAGGAAACTTCATTCCTTCCAATGCTGGATTCAAGTATCGGGGGGGAGGGGGCTATTACACAGTAAAAACAGTTTTGTATTCCTCCATTTTCTTCTAATCTTCACTGTATGGATTTTAAATCAAAGAGAATGTTAGTGCTTTTGGTCCAAGATTGTTCTTGAAAGTCCCATGCTTTCAGCAGCTCAAAATATAACTCATGAGCTGCAGTGTTTGAAAATCACGGGCTGTATGCCTTGGTATTCATGTGCATACATTTGCCAGGGAGCAAAGAAAACTGTGTTATACAGAGTTGGATCACTAGCGCATTGAGCTCTGCTGCTTGGCAATGGCTCTCTCTAGAATCTTTCTCATCGTTACTTGGAGATGCTATGGAATGAGTCTGGGACATTTTCCTGCAAGAAATAACTTCACACAACTGAGCTATGGCCATTGCCCTGCACACTAGCAATGAGATTCATTCCATTCTCCACTCAGATGACTTAATTTCTAGAAATCCTAGGGGAAAGTGGTCTGAACTTTAGAGAATGACAACTCAAGCACCAAAATATTTGACAACATGTGTCATAAGGAATCTTCTAAATAGCCAAAACAGTGATGGTAGAGGAAATATTCTGAATCAAGCAAGTATCAGACAATCAAGACAAGTATAAGACAATCATTTTCCCCAAGAGAACCAATGTACTTGTAGTGCTTTCACTGTTGGACTAGAATCCCTGGAGAACAGAAACCCATTGGATGTTCTTGGGCAAGTTATACTCCCTTAGACTCAGAGGAGGGATATTGCATCCCCTCTCTGAACAAATCTTGCCAAGGAAACCTCATGCTTTGTTCATCTAGGGATTGCCATCTTTTGGAAACAACCTGAAAACACACAACAATGCTTTTTTTTCTCCCCACTTTCTGTAACCAGAGAGGAAAACTATTGCAGTAGTCCCAGTTTTGATTGTTGGTATTTCCACTTAAAAAGATTAGGTAGCACCTGAAGAAAGAGGCCCTGGAAAGCTGCTGCTAGTAAGATTAAACACCACTGGCAGGTGTACAACAGCAGAAGAGTGTGCCTTGGAGGATGGTGGCCTTTACTTTGGAGGTCTTTAAACTGACGTTGGATGGTCATCTTTCAGAAATACTTTAGTTGGGCATTCCTGTGTGGTTGAGGGTTGGACAAGCAATCCCTTCTAGCTGGATGATTTTAATGGCTCTAAAACAACATTGTATAGCACAAATCTCCATATAGAATTATAAACCATCCTACCCTCTGGAGCAGCAGAAAAGAAGCTCATTCCATTTTCCTCATGATAGTTCTCTGATTACTTGAAGATGGCTATCATATCACCTCTCAAATGTGATTATGCATTGATTGTGTTGTACAAACACTTGGGTTGAATGGCAAAGTGGCACAACTAGAAACACAACCAGAAGGGTATTACCACCAGTTTCAGCAGAGTCAGAGAAATACCTATTGGCTGAGAAAGGGCATCTGCATATGTAACAACACCACCACTCTGCTTCCATGACCTTGAAATGATTGCAGATGTTATGCATTGGACAAAAAATGACCAACCACTTCACAAGCATAAGTCACCAACCAGAATTCAGCTGCTGTGTGGTATCTACTCCAGTGTTGTCTATTCAAGGCTTATAAATCTCATTCTCTCTCTCTCTCTCTCTCTCTCTGTCTCTTTTTTTTGCTTGGGCACTATGATTTAATCAGCTCTCACAGGCATATGTTCTGTTTAGATCTCCAGGTTGTTTTCTAAATGGGCTTGAATTTCCAGGCATTTCTCTTTGTACCCTTCTGCAGAGAGTTGGTTAATATTCATGCTGGTTCCTCCATCCCCTGATATTTAAGTAAAGTTCAGAGAGACCATTCCTATATATCTCATAACTCTTGGGAAGCTCAAAGTCATCAGAAGTGATTCACTTTCTTAGGGGTCAGTTGTGAAGATATGTTGATCTAAAGGAAGCAGAGAGAACTTTCAATCTCCATAAGGAATTGATTAATAGAACAGAATGAATGTCAAGTGTCTAAAGAAAACAAATTGTTCACTGGCCCTTCTGGCTTCTAATTTGAATGACCCTCTTTTATCAGAGCTACAACACTTTGATGTCTTTTCGCATTGGCATGGACTTTCTGTGCCCAAGTTAGTGAGAGAAAAATGGTGGCCACCATAAAAATAATTCAGAAAAAAAAAATCAACAAAGTGACCTTTTCTTAGAAGGTGGTGGTAGGGAAGGGAAATATATATCCTTAGAAATGTTGACTTGTGTGTGTGTGTGTGTGTGTGTGTGTGTGTGTGTATGCCTGTCAACTTAAGGCAACTCCATGACTTTTACAGGGTTTTCTCATCCTAGGAATACTGAGAGATGACTTTCCATTTCCTTCCTCTGAAATTTAGCGTACATCACCTGATTTAGCTAGGTGGAGCTGACAATGCTGCTTCCTAATCTTGCCTAATCTTCCTAATTTACAGTTAATTCCACAATAGTTGCAACCTAATGGTGTTTAGAGAGTGACTTTTCTCATATACTCTTTCGGCTACAATAATACCCCAAAATGGTTCCTCTTGGCCTTTTGAAGCAGTATCTTCAGTGAGTGTTCATCAAGACAACTAAGGCACAAAGAGATTTCTACATCAATTTTTTTTTAAACTTCCTACTGTTTTTGTGTTGTTAGTTCTGGCTGGGCTATTATGTTTTTAGGAGATGAGTAACTATCAGAAATTAAACATCTAAACTTTTTATAACATTTGGGTACCAATAACAATGAAATTAATTCTAAGCTCTGTTAATATACTTATTTGTTCTGTTTTTATGTCAATTTGTTAAAACACAAATCTGCATGGAAATATACATTCAAAGTTCTCTAAATATGTATTTTAATATATATCACAGGGGTGGAAATGGCAGCCAGCTGCCTCTTGAGTGACAGGCCAATGGAAACCCAATTGATTGTGGTGGATGCTGCCAGGTAAGTGAGGACTGGAGGGAGGGTTGAGCTGGAATTCTCTGCATAGCACTGTAACTATGGTGCTTATGTATATATAAGGACCATACAGAGTTTCAGCCAATGTTCCTGTCCATCTCTAGGGAATCAGTAAGTCTGTCAGTATCACTTTTGCCCATATTCAAATTTTGCATTTTTTGTAGTTTCTGATTCCAAACAAAATGAATTGAATTACCTTAAACTTATGATTAAAGAAATTCTCATGCATATTTAATTTTAATACCCATTTTTGAGCAGAGATCGCATTCTAATATTGGGTGAAGTGTGAAATCCAGTTGTAACTAGGTTGGACTGCTCTGGTAATTCAGGAGTTGCAAATCAGATCAGTTTGTACTGAAATTTGCAAGGACTAAACTCATCAGTCTTACTTATCTACCTTTGACCTGTGGAGTTTCCCCTCTTGACTCCAAACCCCTTGGAGACATTTGGATGAGGAGTATTTCAGAAAGTGAATTTCATCCTTTTTCCTGCTGATGAGGGAAAAAAACTTATCAATGTGAACTAGTACTAAGAATGTGTGATATGCATTGTCATTAAGCTTCAGGCCTTGTGGAGCAGAGCCTAGACTAGGTTGTTACAAGCCATGGATTCCAAGATGTTGTTGAACTATTTCTCCCATAATGTCCGGACAGTATGGGCAATCACCAGTGACAATAGAACTGCAGTCCAATAATATTACAAGGATGTAAGTCACTATAGGACTCAAGAAAGATGTAGGAGCAAATCATTGTTCAGATATGAATCTTTCAGGTCTAAGCCACTGTATCTCATAGTACCACAGACTGCCCAGTTGTTTTAATATCACAAGAACTTCTAAATACAGTCATGCCTCCACTTTCACTAGGGTTAGGGTCACAGGACCCCAGTGAAAGTGGAAAAACTGTGAATAACTTTAAGCCCTCCCAAACCACATTTAACAAACAAAAAAAGTATAATCACCATATTCAACCCACCATGGGTTCCTTTGAGGCATCAAAGTTCCTTCACGAGACAGAAGTGGGAGACTGGTGGGGCTGACTGCCACCTCCACTGCTGCCCCACACCATTTTTAATAGGTAGGGACTTACAAGCCTCGTTCGCAGTTTCTCAGTCTCACAAGGCTTGCAGTCCCTATTAAAAATGGCATAGGCAGGCAGCAGAGGTGACAGCAAATAATCCGTGAATAATCAAATCCACAAAAGTGAAACCTGCAAATGTGGACTGTATAATTTGTAAATCACATTGATCTAATGAGAAAAGCAGGCAGAATGATCTAAAATCACAAACTCTAGCAAATTTGACCCTGCAGTAGATGTTGTAAAAGACATTCAAGACAAACTCATTGAAATAATGTCACATTTCTTCATCCATCAGAACCAAGTTGAGTCTGCTTTAAGTTGGTGGAAAGATCTGGGGACTTCAGAGGAGGCTCTGTTGCATGCCCCAACACTTCATGAAGCTAAGTTAGTAGGTCCATTTAACAGGGCTTTCTCTGTAGCAGTGCCTGGAGTGTAGAATTTCCTTCCAAAGAAGTTAGGCTGCCCCCATCTTTTTTAAGCTTCCAGCAGGCAGCCAAAGCAACGCTGTTTCACATGGCCTTTATTGTTTGATATTGCTCCATTTTAACTGTTTGAAAATTGCATTTTAGGATTGTTTTTAGCTTGTTTTAAAAGTTGTTAAAGAGTATATAAATGTGTTTTTAAAATGTTTTTACCGCTGTACTGTTTTAATTGTTTTTATTTGTTCCTTGCCCTTGGAGGCCTTGTGGGCTGAAAGGTGATACAGAAATATCTTAATTAATTAAATAAACAGATCCCAAAGAAACATAAAATCTTTTCTGCTGCTCCTCTACTGCCCTGCTGTCCCTTTTCCCTTCCTCTTTTTGTTGCTCTTGTTTCATCTGCTGTTTTTTTTTATTATCCTTCTCCTGAGCTGAACCTAAGTAGCCTAATAGGGAATAACAGCCAAGTGTGAAAAGGGGAAAGTCTCAGACTCCCTTTTTCCCTGGACTAATCCTCGGACAAATTTTACGAAACACTCCCTTTCTGTCCTCGCGTTTGAAAGCTGCTTCTGATTTAAATGGAAATCCTCCCCCGCCCTGCTCCTCACCCTTAAAGCTAAAGCTATCACAAAGCTATTTTTAAAATATTTACCTATTTATTTATTTTTTTAAAAAATGTCTGTGTACTTTAATTGCCACCCTTCCCTTGGAATGTGGTGCTGGCCATCTCGATAGCTCCAGGAAACATTGCTGCCCATAAACCCTTTTCATTCAGAGCTTGCTGAGTGACTGTGTCATGAAACCAAAATACCCCTGATGGTTATCGGAGGCCCACTTCAAAGCTGCTCAGGTCATAAATCTCCTAGCAAATGTAACACAGAGCCTTAAAGAAAGCAGGCTGTGGAGCTAATGGGTATCCCCCACAGAGCAGAGGAAGGTGGGGCATGCTGCCTTTAAGTGACAGGAGATGGGGAAGACGAAAATAATATATGGATAGGAGAGTGGGGAGAAAGGGGTATCAAGCATGGAGGGATGAATCTCTCCATTTCAATTTCTGATTTTTTCCAGTTTAAAAGCTTAGTTCTTCCTGAATGCTGAGACTTTTTTAAAAAAGTTTTCACAAACATAAATATGCATTTTGAGCAACATTATTTTCAATTTATTTATTTATTTTGCTCTCAAGTTGATTTTGACTTGTGGCATCCTATGAATGAATCATCCTGCTATCAACAGCCCTGCTTAGAAGAAAGCTGATAGGAAGAGAATAAACTCATTTGAAATGTACTCGAGGAGAGTTCTGTGGATACCATGGACTGCCAAAAAGACAGATCAAATGGGTCCTAGAGCAAATCAAGCCTGAACTTTCACTAGAAGCCAAGATCTCGAAACTGAGACTGTTGTACTTGGACATATCACAGGAAGACATGACTCATTAGAAAAGACAATAATACTTGGTAAGGTAGATGGCAGTAGGAAAAGTGGAAGACTGCATTACAGATGGATAGACTCAGGCCATTTCCACACTAGACTGTTATAGCGCTATTGTTCCTCTTTCAACATTCTATGGAATCCTGGCCTTTGAGGCCCATCCCTAAACTGCAAACCCCAGGATTCCATAGGATGTTGAAAGTGGAATAACAGCACTATAACAGTCTACTGAGGAAACGGCCTCAGTCGAGGAAGCCATGACCCTGTATTTGCAAGAGTTGAGGAAGACTGTTGATAATACAGTGTTCTGGAGGTCTTGCATTCATAGAGTCACCATAAGTTGAAACCAACTTGATATCAAGAACAACAACAGCAAACCTTAGCGCCTATACAAATACCCCATCTTCGTTCTTGAAAAAAAGAATGACTTGTGATTAATTAATTGTAATTCGTTAACTCCCAAGCTCTTGGCTTGGGGAACCTTTACAATCCTTTGTCCAGATTCCACTTATGTTAATATGCTAGAGTGTGTAATTCCAAAGGCTAGTTTTCACCCAGAGAGGGAAAAAAAAATCTAAAGCTGTGTTGGAAAGAAGTCAAACTAGTAGCTTGCTGTTTCTGTGACACTTCCCTATAGGACAGAGGAAAACAGAAATTTGCATAAAATTTACAAAGTATATTCAGATGTCTAGATGCAAGAAATTAGAGAGAAATTGTATTAAATAGAAATGCAATACAGCTCCCCTTATTTTGAGAAGATTGGTGACCTGTGTTGTCTTCTCAGTTCATTGTCCAGGTGCTGAATGCAGAGGGCAATTTCTAGACTCGTGCTCTCTCTTTCTGTGGTTCTTATTATTTAGAACAGATTTAGGCTTGACAGCCCTTCAGACAAAGGAATCCTTCAAACAGATGGCTGTGCTCTGTAAAATAGAAAACACAGCCATCTTACATATTTTGCTGCGCACCTTCAGCTAGTATCCAACTTATGGCAACCTTATCATAGGGTGTTCTTGGCAATTCTTGTTCAGCGGTGGTTTGCTATGACTTGTCCAAAGTCAGCCAGTGGGTGTCCATAGCTGAGCAGGAATTTGAACTCTGGTCTCCAAACCTCAAACTACTACACCCCACTGGCTCTCATCTTACTTGAGATGTGGCAAAATATTTTATCAAAGCATGCTCAGAGAAGTGCAAAAAGGGATTCTGGAGGCATTTGATCTTGGTGAATTCTGATATGAATGGACTGTGGTGTGCACTCATATGCAGATTGCTTACTTATCCTTCATTGTGTGTGCTTTCAGAATGTTCCAACAAAGCTGTCATCTTAAAAAAAACCCCACAAAAACATATATCAAAATATGTATTTTGAGGCAAATATTTAAAATATGCATATAAGTATTATTTAAGTGTTACTTGTTGAGTGGATTTTAAAAAATCATCACAGCGCAATGCAAAAAACGAGACAAGGACTTACGGTGAGTGAACTCAAGCAACAGCGAAGTGAACCAGAATTAGACTAATTCATCACTATGGCAATAGGATAGGGAAATGAAAAGAATCCAGTGACACCCCAAACTTTCTTCAGCAGAACCATGACAGACAAGACTTTTTTTTTTCCTAGCTAGTGTTCAAGTGCCAGCTTCACACCTCTATTGTGATTGTGTGTCTTCTGAGGGGGTGAGATGCTCAGCAGGCTGCGGTGACTTGTGAAGTGCCTTGTATGTGGCAGGTGACTCCTTTATGTACCTTGCGTTTGGCATGTTTTCTTTGTTTCATTCAACATGGCAGCAAAGCTGAAACCTTGACAGTTGAAAACGCAGAAGCCTACGAAAGCACCAGACACTAATCTAACACCTTTCTTTCCCTTTCTCCCCCACCCCCTTCCCTGATCTTCCTTGTGGTGCTTTGATGTTAACGTCTTACATGCGCGGAGATGGCTTCAGGATCCAATCAACAAATCATGCATGCAAATTCAGAGGGACAAAGAGGAAGCATCCCTTTCTTCCTGCAGTTCCAGGCTACTTTCTAATACTTTCATACTAGTGGTGTAGTAAAGCCAGGGTTCACAGGACTAGAGTATTAGAGGTTTTTTTTTTTTTAATAATGGCTGAGACTCTTTCTGCAACTCACCCATTTTTGGCGCTGGGGTGCAGTGCTCGCGCGAGCAGCCTCCAGAGAGAGGCTCTCGCTTCCTTGCTCCTTCGGCTCCGCATGAGGTTCCTGCTTGCATGAGAGCCCCGCCTCTTCCTTTTGCAGTGCAGCCTGGGACCTTCCCAGGCTGCACTGAGACAGCAAGCAAGACTGGCCTGGCTCCCGAGGCTCTGCACTCAAGGTAAGTGCGTGCGGGGCCCCGGAGCGATGCGCGACCACGCAGCATTTTTGGCTTCAAGACGAAAATGAAAAAATGTGTGCATGGTCCGTGTTAGGCCCTGGAGCATCGCACAAATGTGAGTGCGGCGTGTGGACCGCTCCTCACATTTGCGCAATGGTCAAGGGGCCCTTTTGCATTGGAAATGCCGTGCAAAAAGGGTGTGAGACTGTGCATCACAGTCTACCTTTTGTAAACGTTAGGAATCTGTAGCTATGTTGCAGAAATGCAATGAAATACAGTTGGCCCTCTGCCCATTTGCTAGGGTTGGAGTGCCCACAAAAGTGGAAAAATTGCAAATATCAAAATGGGTGTGTGCATCTGTGGGAATGAGAGATGAGGCATGGTGAAGAGAATGGGCACCCAGGGTCTAAGCCAAGTCAGGGAAAGGAGAGGGAAAGGGGATGAGTCAGCATGGTGGTCCTATACGTCCTCTCTCTCTCTTGCCCATCTCCTTCTTTGGGGGTGGGGGGCATCAGGAGAGGGTTTGTGGCACTGAGAAATTAGGCTATAAGCCATCCTTAGCCAGCCAGGCAGCCATTGGTGGGGGAGGAGGAGCACCAGAGATGTGGGTTTTTAAGGGGTTGCATGGCCTGATCATAAATACTGAGAGGGGAGGTTCCCTTGGAAAAGAAGCTTTTGAGGTGGTGGGGCAAGGGTTGGAGAGAAACTTGGAAATTATCAAATCCATTAAAGTGAAACCTGAAAATGTGGGGGGCCGACTGCAGTGAATTGCAAAGATGTGCACCCAGGCTCTGGCAAGAGTGCTCCAATGCTCTCCAGGCACTTCTGATGCACATTGGGCACTTCTAATGTGCCTTGGACATCTTTGTTGTGCCCTGGTATTTACTAAATGATGCCTGGATGTGCACTGGGGAATGATCCTAAGCACACTGATGTCAATCCTGCATTGGGTAATGGCACATTAGTCTTTCCACTTCTGCACAACAGATGGCCACATGTTGCCACATCATAGCTGCCCCAAAGTGAATGCAGACATTGTGAAACTATTTAGTTCAGCTTTCTGTACACGTAAGACCATTTACACAGACTTAACTGCCATACTGAATGCCAGTCATATCATTATTATTAAAATTAATTACCTTCCCCCACTTGCTTCCTTGTTCCTTCTGAGTTTGGCTGCAAACTTTATGGTCACCAGCATGACCATAAAGTAGTGGTTTGAGTGTCGGACTGGAGACTGGAGTTTGATTCCCCACTTGGCCATGGAAACCTACCCGGTGACCTTGGGCACATCACATAGTCTCAGCCCAGAAAACCTTATGATAGGTTCACCTTAGGGTTGCCAAAAATCTGAAATGACTTGAAGGTACACGACAACAACAATGAGGCTTGCACAATTACAGATGAAGACACTTCAGGAGATGGTACAGCATATCATATTTCTCCAGAGCCGCAAGGATGAGGAAAACTCTCATAGCCTTCACACCTTTACCCAAGTCAGGATTGGAGAACATGTGGCCCCCTAGCTGTTGTTGAACTCCCATCGTCCTTCACCAGCAGCCAGGCTAGCTACAGCTGATGGGAATGTATGCCCTCCAGCAACATCTGGAGGGGTTCATGCTTCACATCCCTGGTGTAGGCTTTCAAAAATTCAAACCCTTTAAGGACTTAACAATACAGTGGGTCCTTAGTATCCACTAATGTTTAGATCCAGGAACCCCTGTGGATACCAAAATTCACGGGTGCTCAAGTCCCATTACATACAGTGGGTAATAAAATGGCATCCTTTATACAAAATGGCAAAATCAAAGGGTTTTTTAAAAAAATATTTTCAAATTGTGGTTGGTTGAATCTGTGAGTAGAGAATCTGTGGATGTGGAGGGCCGACTGTCCAGTGTTTATATCTGAGGCACGAACAAAGATATACCTACTGTATAAAAGTCAAAGTTTGTGAGTGATCTTGTCTGTTTGTCTGTGTCAGGCAGGCCCAGACACCATATGATTGGCTGTGAGAGACAAGAAGACCTCTTATGATTGGCTGCCTGAGAAGATTCTATGGAATCCTGGGGTTGGCAGTTTAGAGAGGGGCCTTTAGAATTCTCAGTCAGAGAGCAGAATAGGCCAGTTGCTATGGAGACAAGGCCTAGCAGCAAGGAGAAGGCCAGTGTATTCCCTCAGAAACCCAACCTCTGAATACAGATTGGATTGAGGAATACGGGGAAAAGTTACAGGTATTGGACAAGGCAGTTTGGGGAATCAGAGACACAAGGTCTCAAATCTTTCCAACAAGTGTGACCTATGAGAAAATAAAATCCTGGGCAAAGCTGGGTAAATACACTAGTTCATGATAAATAGACATCAGAGATGCATGCTGAACTAGTTGTTTCTGAAACCCATTCCCCACCAGCTAATTCCCAAAAGCTTCACCCTCTTCCTTCATTTCCTTCCAACCTTCAATTGACCAAAGTTTTACATCAGCCTCACTATCATTCTATTCACCCTTCACCTTCTTCCTCCTGCTTACCTTACCTTTACACCCTCCAAGTGACTTTTTCCTTCCTCCCCTTCAATCCCAAACCCCAAACATGGTTCACTTTAAAACTGGATCAGCAACATCTCATCTCTACAGAATGATGAAAGTACAGAAACTCCACTGTAGACTGCTTGCCAATCTAAGTGCAAAACCTGCACTTTCTTGTCTGTTTTCAGTTTGACGATGCTTAAGTAGTCATATCAAAAGTCAGCTGTTCTGGCAATGAAGATGGCCCCTAAATTATTTACACACACTATATTCTCTTTTCTAAAATCAGTTGGGGAAAGGTGACAGGTGACGACACCATGTGGCAGATGTTCGGCAGACAAGGTGCATGTAGCTCAGATGAGAAAAGAAGTGTCTTCAGCCGCTGAAAAGTGACAGAGCCACTCAAGGACTGCATTACTGAAGAGGCAAAACAAGCAAACAAACAAAATTGAAAAGACTTCCTTTTCAGAAGCATCTTCTCAAGTGAGACTCCAAGGGCCTTTCTGAATACTTATTACATTATGATTTCACTTTAACCACCATGGTTCTGTTTTATGGAATCATGGAATTTGGAGTTTAGGGAGGGATATGTAAAATTCTTGACCAGAGAGCTCCAGTACCTCCCAAAACCTCAAACCCGAGGATTCCATAGCAGGCAGACATGGTAGTTAAAGTGGAATCATAGTGCAATAGTTATATAGTGCGGAAAGGTCCCAAACATGCACAGACACACAAATAAATCAGAACCCCCAGTGTCTTTGCATCTTAACTTCCGGCACTATCAAAGAGGAAATGAATCACCAAAAAGTTAACCAGAGAGGGTGCTAGAGACACTTGCAATGTGCATTCATTAACATAAATGTACACCCAGCCCTCCACTGTCATAGGGCTGGGGCACAAGACTCTCACGAAAGTAGAAAAACCATAAAGCCATAAATAAGTGATGCAGGACTATCAACACTAAATAAAAACTGTGAACCTCTATTTTTTTTCCTGAGAACAGGAAACTCTTGGTCCCCCAACATAATTCTGTGGTCCTTTTCCAGTGGAAATGGGCCACAGAGTCATGCTGGAGAACCTAATAATGCCTAGAGAAGTGTTCCCTCTAGAAATCTCTAGGTGCTCCACCACGACTCTATGGTCTACTTCTGGTGAAAGTGGACCATAGAATCATACTGGAGGACCTAGAGATTCCTAGAGAGAACATATTTTTCCCATGGGAGGAGCAAATACAATAAGAATGCTCAGAATAAATAAATTAGATAAATTAGATAATACATGAATAATCAAATCCGTGAGTGCTGAACCTGCAAAAGTGGAGGGCTGACTCTATATACATTTAGGGGAAAAAAAAGCTATCACTTATGTAGAACTACAATACCTTTCACCAGAGTGTGTAACTCAGCAGTGGGGGGGGGGGAGGTGGGGTGAATTCTTGTCATTCCCAGCAGGCTCAGGGAGTGCCTACTGCAGCCTTTCTTAGCTTGTGTGCTCTTCCTCATTAATAACTTTTGCCATCTTGCCCACACTCTGATGTTGCTTGGAGACACATGCTCCAGTTTCCATCTGTAAAATGGTGGAAGGTATGGGCTCTGATTGTGGATGGGCAAAGCTCCCTGAGTCTTTATCTTTAAGACAGATTTGAGCCATTTCCACCTCAGGCCTCTCCCTAAACTGCAAAGCCCAGGATTCCATAGGATGTTGAAAGTGGAATAATACCACTACAACAGTCTAGTGCGGAAATGGCCTTAGATGAGCCAGTCAACCTTTCAAATAGAGGATACCTTTAAACAGAGAAGAGCCTACCTTCAAGTGAAACTTACTTTCTAGGTGTTTTCTGTGAAGTAAGGCCACCTGAATAGTAGTCCATCTTGCTTCTTTTCCCAGATATCAGTTGGACTGTTTCTCTTTTTAAAGTTTCTTTCTGATATTTAGTGCAATTGCATTTTTTTTAAAAAAGCAATTAACTGCAGACACAGTTCCAAGCCCCCTCCCCCAATATTTACATTGAAGTTGCAATTAAAAAGATCCAACCCTTTAGTTTCTTTTTATTCCAAGGGAACTAAAATTGTTGCCTTGGAGTTACTTTTTAGAAAGCAGTAATATCCAAATACTAATCTGCAGTATAAAGCACGTTCAAATAGAGAGGTTTCATTTCCTTTCTTACTATAAAACTCATGAAAACAATTGGAGCTGGTTTCAGTTATATGGCAAAGAGAACTACACTATCCCTTATTGCATTAAAATACTAGCTTAAATGAGCTATTGCCTTAGTTGTTGAAAAGAAGTGAATTCCAAGTAACTCATCAACTGTTATGAGTTATTCGCATGCTCTGATTTAGGCCATTTCCGCTTTTAAAATGGTGCAGAGCGACCTCCGATGGAGGTCTTCTGCACTGTAGAATGGACTGGGAGGACTACTTTTTGTAGTTCTGTACCTCAGTCCGGTGCTGTGCGACCAGAACTGGTCGCGCAGCATGCTTTTTAAAAACCGTGTCGCTCCATCGCCGTGCTCTGTCGCAGATTTGCAGGCCTGCGCAAGTGCGTGCCTGCAGATCTTCCGGGGGCAGGCTTTCGGCTGGTGAGCTTCTCCGGTTGGTGGAGAGCCTCCAATGACTGGAAGCCACCATTTTGGATGCCGGAGCAGTGCGGAGCGATGAGCTCGCACTTCTCCTCATACCGACGGACTCACCCGGGTGCTCAGAAAATCCGGTGAGTCCCGTTTTCGTGTGGCCCCCCCTCCACGTCTGGAAAGGGCCTTAGTCAGTTAAGTGTACATTCTTCCTTTATCAGCTCCAAGTATGGTTGAGTGGGACAATTTCTGCATAAGATGTTCACACTGCCTTCCTTCTCAAGTGCATTTCCTTGCTACTTTTTTCACTGTACATTTGTTTTATCTTTCTCTGTAAGGCTACTTCAAATCATAATCGAAAGAAAAGGTATATTGAGATTCCAGGCTCTTTTTCCTTGAATCTCTTCTTGCTTAATCTGAGAGGGCACATGAAGAGTCAGCAGCAGCTAGTAGTAACAGGAAGAACATGGTCAGAAACTTTATGGCATTGATAGTGTCCCTCTCGCTGCTAAGGCAGAGGCCTTGGCACAAACCTGAGCAGTACAAGTCTGCTGAAAACCTCCCTGTTCCCACCTCTGTCTGCCTGCCTGCCCCAGAGAAATACATTTGGTAGGAGAGGAGCGATGAGTTAGTGACCTCCCGAGTCTCAGTCAATAAGTGCTGTGTAGAGTGCCTTGCCACTGCTATCAAGCAAGAGGAATACAATTTCCCCGAACCTGATTCAGAGGGAGGGTTGTGCTTCAGCCTATAATACAGTAAGTGGAGCTCATAGTTCTGACTAGTATTACAGAGGCTGGATTTAATGTCTTAATGAGGGAAGGGTATATAATACAATAAAAATATTTTAGAATAAAAATATTTTAATGAAAAATTGAATGCTTTCACCTGCTGTTATAGAACAAACAATGATGTCTTAAGGCAAACAAACAAACTTGCTAACCCAGATAGATAGATAAATAGATATAATCTGAGCATGAGTAGTTTTGTAGCTTAAACTCACAGACGTTTTAGCATCATCACAACAGGAACAGAATGGAATTTTGTTCTGCTAACTGCGTGTAAAACACATTTACTCAGGAATAAACACCATTTTGTTGTGGAAAAGGCACAACGCTGCTTAATGAAGCAGTTTATTAATATAACCTGTTTAAACAAGTCTTTCCATTATAATTTTTGACCTATTCTTTATTTGTACCTGTTATTAATATTCCTGTGACCCACTTAGAGATAACTAGAGAGAACAAAATGAGTTTTGTGACAGTGTGCTTGCCCTCCTGGTTGCTCCAAAATGAAACATTTTTCAAAATAAGAAGGAAGAAAGGATGTTGCAGCGAGCAGCATTGGCTTCTGCAGATTTCTGGTAAGGTAGCCAAAGAAAGCTTGTGCTGGGCCAGTGCAGATGCTGGATCTGTTTGCTTCTGCCCATATCTGCTGTTCTCTAAATGGTGATTCCCCACCCACAGCCTGGGCTACAAAGCCCAGTCTTAATGGCACAACTGAGTGGGGTTCACTGTTTGAATCCATGCCTATATTACTTGCCCCTATCCAACTCAGTATTTTGGATGTTAAGAGCTGGATGGAGCCTGGGTTAACCTTTGTGGATGAGCAGCACCTTTCTCTGACAGACTGCTCTTTACTATGTGGGAGAAGGCATCAAAGAATGCTGCAGATGGATTGCCATCTGTGCTGTGCCAGGATTGATACACAATTGTGGCATGTTTATACGGCTGCCACTGAGATCAAACATCAGTATTATTATTGTACTTGTTTGACCCTCTTAGGAGACAGTCACAGCAGCCTGGAAAGATATGGCAGAGTCTGGGCAGAGCTGACATAATAGCACCATGAGTAACAATACAGTCAAGGAATTACAGAGGGTTCTGTTATTTTTTTAAAAATATATATAACTCACCTGGGAACTGAAGCTGTCAAGGAGGATTAGAATATCTTTGGAACAGAACGTTAAAAGGGACATTCGAAATGTTAGTATGAATGTGAAGACGGGCCACAAGCTCATTGCTGGTACATGTATTTTGCTTGCCAAAGGTCCTAGATTCAGTGCTTGACATCTTCAGTTTGATGTTGTTACCTAAAAACAAGCAGATGACAACCATAATGTAATGTAATGCATACCCTCCAGCATTTCACAGATGAAAACTAGGACACATGTGGCCAAAAAACATCAGAGTGTGATCAACATGACTAAAGTTATTGATAAAAAGAATGAACAAGCAAAGAGTTGCTGAAGCAATTTGCTTTTGCCTGAATTTACAGGGAACAACAAGATCCTGCTTTTTCCTGTCCTCTCCCATCAGCTGAATTAATTGTGAGAAAACTGCTTCTACATTTTGAACTCATTTTTTAACCAATGGAAGTAAGCAGAGAAGAAAGGAGGAAAGAAGGAGAGGCGAGAGGAAGTGGAACATTGTGAAAGATGCCGAAAAACTGGGGCAATGCAGGGTTAAACAGGATAGTGCTCGTATAAAAGAGATATGGTCTATCAGACAGTCTAGACCCAACCAGTACTTCGAATTCTGCCCCAAATGGATCAAAAGCCAGTGAATCTATTGCTAAAAGTGAGTTAAGTGTTTTTGGTAACCAGCCTCAGTCAGCAGTCTGGATGCAGGATTTTGGACTTGCTGAAGTTTCTGAAAAATTTCCAAAGGCAGCCCACATAGCTATGTTAGAGTAATCCAAGTCGGATGTCATCAAGGCATGTGTCAGCTAGCCAGATCTGATATCTCCAGAAGTGGCACACCTTGTGCACCTGTTTTAGATATGGAAACACATTCCTGGCCATCCAGGCTCAGATTTGAATCCAGGAGTAGATTCAGGTTTTGGATCTGAGATTTCAGGGAGGGTGCAATCTCATTCTTTGTAGATTGAATCCTTGCAGCTTGATTTGTCTTTTAACTGATTAGGAGCACTGTCTTGTCTGGATTAAGCTTGCATTTGTTCACTCTTATCCAGTCTATTACTGACACTGTTTTAAGACAAACAGCTTTTTTAGAATTTAATGGAAGCAAGTTGTGTGTCGTTAACGTACTGGGGATGCCAAAACCAAAAACTCCAAATGAGCTCTTCCTGCAGTTTCATGTAGATGATAAACAGCATGGAGCATGGAGCTGAACCCTGAGAGATCCCTGGACCATTAGCCAGGAGACCAAACTGGAACTTTCCGGAGACACTTTCTGAGTTCACTCTCCCAACAAAGACCAGAACCACCATAAAACCATGTCTCCACACTCCATCCCAAAGAGGCACCCTAGGAGGATACCATGGTCAGTGAAATAAAAAACTTCTGAGAAGTCCAGCAGAACCAAAGGGACATACTCTCCTGTCTGGTTCCCAGAGTAGATCAGCCACCATAGTAACCAAAGCTATCTACATTCTATATGGAGACCTGACAGCAGTTTGAAATAGAGGTAAATGATCCATTTAATCCAGAAAACCCTGGAGCTCAGAGACCACTTAGAACTATGCCCAAGAAAGGGATATAGGAGACTGTGAGGCATTCAGGGGTCCCTGTATGCACTTAGCCAAGACCCTATTGGCTGCTTTCATGAGCCAGAAAAAAACATATGTCCAATATGTATGCAGTAGCTTTTGTTACCCCAAAACTTGATGACTGAGAGGTTTACCTGTGATGCCAGTTCCTTGTGAAACAGTGGAGAATATTAGCTCAAAGGGGAGGCCTGCAAGAGTGGGGGTAGCTTAAAAGGATCTTTTATACTGGTATACTGGTATTAATGCAGGGACACCAGCCAGAGATTTAAAAGTAAGTTTTGTTTTATTGGGAAAAATTAACAAACACATGCACACGAGACCAAGCAGTCTCGCAATCACATAAGGCTAAATGAAGGAAAAGGGAGGAAAAATTAGATAACGAGAAGTTAGGTAAATATCACCTACCTCACCCTATCTAGAGAGAAGAGATGAAGCAATGTGGCTCAGACTAAGGGTTCGAGGGTAGTACAAGAATGGAAATCTGAGCAGCAGAGTGACAGCCTGTGTCTAGTGTGCTGCAAGCTTTCTAGCCCAGAGGCAGGGTTTAAATATCCCATTTCTGCTCTAAGGGGAAAGGTGTAACTGGCTCTCTGGTAGAGTAGACAATGGGGTCTGGAATAGGCTAATGGCTTCAGTATTAGGTAACAAAGGACTGATGGGAATCATAATAGCTCCTTAATGGAGGGACAGAAGGAAACAAAAGGGGAGTTTCTGCAGGCAGAGGAGGAGGGTTGAAGACAATTGGCTGCTCTGTGGAGGCAGTTTCAGGTGCTAATGTTTCTAAAAGTCAAGTCATTGAGGAACATTTACGAGTTGCCAGGGCTTCCCTGACTATGACCTGGCCATGTCCTAAGGTCCCATCTGACTTACTTTTGCATTGCATGTGTTCAGCCAGTCCTCTTTTGCCAGCATAGTGTTGTAGCCATAGCAGTGTATAATTCATATCTCATGCCAATTAATGATATTTGCCAATGAAATCATATCATGGAGTAGGAGTGTATGACCCAGGAACCTCTCCAAGGAACTTGTCCACATCCTCAAGCTGCACAAATTGAAATGTATCTGATGACACAGAACATGGTTCTGTCCCATGGAATCCTGGGATTAGCAGTGTGGGAAGGGGCATTTAGAATTCTCAGCCAGAGAGATCCAGTGCCTTATCAGACTACAAACCCTGGGATTCCACAGTACAGAATCATGGCAGTTAGTGAAATAATATGAAACAATATTAATATGAAATAAAATAAAAGGGCTATAATTATGTAGTGTGAATGGGTTCCAGGAGAAAGGATGATGGACTTCTTGGGCACATTTTTCAAGGAGAATCTTTGAAATGATTCCAAATCCAAAGGACTGCAATGCAATCCACATTTGATTTTTAGCTCCAGAATAGCAAGGATTGAAAGTTTATGGATTCTTTAATAAGTACTAGGGAGAAAAGCAAGATATAAATTAAATAATAAATATGCAAAGTCAAAATAAAGCTGACTTTTTAAAAAAGTCCCAATTTCCAGGAAAAAAGATATAACCCAAACAAACAAGAAAGAACACATGCTTCACCATTTTTTGATCTCCTGAATTCAAGGACTTTTTGGACGGTGTATTCGGTATTTAACCTGGCATTTCAACTAAGATCACCCCCCACCCTCATTTGCTGAGAATGGGAACAACAGCATGGATAATGATAGAACTGGGCTTTTTCAATACTTGCATGGCCATCAGTGCATTATACATCAGCAAAAGTGTTTTTTTAAAAAAAATTCCAAAGCAACAGCCTTTTTTTTTATTATCATAATTAATATCCAGCTGTTCCAACTTATAAAAGGTTCCCAAAGCCGATAACAAAGGCCTCAAGCCAATTTGTGTGTAGGAAGATTAGATCATATCACTGGCATCAAACAATAACTATTTCCTGCTGGTAACAGAAGGAGGGGGTGGAATCTCTCACCTCCTAACTTCACTAATCACATCACTGATTTAAGTATCTTGCCTGGGAAAGTATCCCCTCCCAGACCCTCTCTCTTACTCTGGCCATAATGCCCAGATTTTGTTCATTTTCCTCTTCTTTCTGTGTTGCAATGTAGCAATTAAACTGGAAATCAGCAATAGGGTAACTCTGGTTGGTAGTCTGAATGCATCCTGCAGGAGTACCCCATCCATTATAGGAATTTCGTCTGTGAGTCCCTCTGCTTTCACTCTAGTGATCACCAATTTTCTGATTTTAGCTTTTTTTAAAATTTTTATTAACAGATTTTAGCTTTTTAATATACAGTCGGCCCTCCACATTTGTGGGTTTGACTTTCACGGATTTGGTTATTTACAAGTTTCTTCAACTCCTTCCCCTCCATCTCAGACACTTCTTTTCCAAAGGAAATTTTCTTCCCAGCAGCTCCAATCAGGCCACACGGCCCTTCAAAAAACCACATCTGGTCTTCCTCCTCCACCAGTTGCTGGTGGTCAAGATAAGGATGGCTTCCAGCCCAATTTCTGAGCAGCACAAGTCCTTTCCTGATGCCCCACACACACCCAAGGATGGGCCAAAGAGAGGAAGTATAGGGCCATCCTATACTTCCAATCCACTGCTCCCTCTCCTTTCTGTGATCTGAGTGTCTGTTGCCCCCATCATGCTTCAGCTCCCTTCCCAAAGATACACATATACACATTTTGATATTTTTGATTTTTCTACTTTTGCAAGGGTTCTCTGCCCCTAACTCTAGTGAATGTGGAAGGCCAACTCTCTCTCTCAATCTCTCTCTCTCTCTCTCTCTCTCTCTGTGTGTGTGGGTGTATACACATATACATACATACATACATACACATATACACACATCTCTCTCTCTCTCTCTGTGGCCATTTCCATACCGGGCTTCTGAAACGGTGCAGAGAGACCTCTCACTGAGGTCTTTTACACCTTAGAGTGGACTGGTGTGGACTACTTTTCGTAGTTCCACACCAGAATCCACGCAGGAGCGACCGGAACTAGCTGCGCTGCGTGTTTTTCAAAAACCTTTTTTTCGAGGTTTTTAAAAAGCACGGAGCGCGCAGCCCCATGCCGCTCCGTCGCCCGGTTCCAAAGTGGATTTGCAGGGGCGCGCAAGTGAGTGCCTGCAGATCTGCCGGGGGCGGGCTTCTGGCTGGCGAGCTTCTCCGGTTGGTGGAGAGCCTCCACCAACCGGAAGCTGCCATCTGGGACGCCGGAGGAGTGTGGAGCAGCGAGCTCGCACTGCTCCGGGTGGCGACGGACTTACCTGGCTGCTGGTAAGCTCCGTTTTAGCGTGTTTTCGCCCGTTCCCCCCCCCCACATGTGGAAAGGGCCTGTGTATATTTATTTAGCTTTAAAATTTCTAAATTGCTTTTCATTCAAAAAACAAAACAAAAACCCAGAGTAAAACAAACAGAGAACACTCACCCACCCACAAAAATCCCACCTCATAATAAACCTAAGTAACATCGTTGTTATTTTTGGTCAAGCCAATTTCAACTTATGGTGACCCTATGGCCATTTGCGCGCTACACTGTTATAGTGCTATTATTCTACTTTTAACATCCTATGGAATCCTGAGATTTGCAGCTGAGGGAGGGGCATTTAGAATTCTCAGCCAGAGAGCTCTTTGGCTGCAGTAATCTATTGAGTTACCATGCAGCAATGGATTCAGTAGGTCTGCTCTTGTTAAGACTAGCAATGTGGTTTAGGTCTTAGAGTCCCTTTTATTGCAGGGCTTAGGAACCTGTAGTCCTTTGGAAGGTGTTGCACTTCAGTTCCTGTAAGCCCTAGCCAGCCCGGTCTATAGCACAGATGGGTGAGGTAGTTCATCAATATCTGGAAGGCCACGGATCATCCAGCTGTATTTTATTGTAAGTCCTTCTGTTAACATGTTTGAGAGAATGGATACATATCTTAACAATATATAATAAATAATGGAATATGAAAAAGTAAATTAAAGAAAAACAAGAGTATGTGTAACATCCAATTTCTTTTCCCCTACAAGCAGGAATAATATGAAATAATACAATGGATGGATGGATGATTTTCAAAGATGTTCTTGTATATCAACCTCTTATTAGAAATCATGGCCTGTAGTTAAATTTCTTTGCAGTTTAGCCTATAATCTGTAGTTCTCCAGTTACAGAAAGAACAGAAAGCTGCTTTAGGATCCAGAAATTATGGTGTATCAACTTTGGGTTTCTTGGAATATTTATTATGCACAGGCATTGCAAGCTCAAAAACTCAGTTCTAAAAGCTAAGTCCAGATTCAAGGCCAGCCCTACCATTAGTCAGAGTACAGCAATCATTTTAGGTGGCATCTGCTGAGCAGGTCAGCACTGACAGTCCTCAACCTGTTTCACCTAAGCCCTATCACATCAGCCCTGTGCACCCTTAAAATAGTCTGATACCTGAGGTGTAATGGAGGACTCTGTCCCATTGCAGATGTCGAAAAAAGATTGCAGTACGAGTCCAGTTGGTTTTGGCATGTAGAACTAGGAAGGGCAACCTCTTCATTCTTTGCCTAAACCGGCAAAATGTTTTGAGTAGGCCTTCCCTAAGTGTTTAACTTTGAAAACAAACATTTATCACATATTTGGTTAAACTAACATTTGTTTTCAATGAAATTCCCCTGTAATTACAATGGCAAGTTCAATCTTCTTTCTCGTAAAACGAAATCGGTACAAACTAGCTGAGATTTTGAAACCAGAAATTTTGAGAGTAGTAAGGAACAATACCTACTCACCTTCTATTAGTCCTGATTTGGCAAGGACAGTACCAATTGATCCTCTGTTGTCTCACATTTTCAACCGCTTTTAAAGTGCCCCAGTTTCTCTCTTTTTCTTTCACTTTGTCTCCATCTTACCCAATTTATGCAAACTGGGTTTAAAGTGCAAAAGTAGTTTGCAGTCATTTCACAAGAGAGAGAAGAGGAAGAGAGTGGAATCTTGTCCTTCCCAGCAGGCTCAGGCAAAAGCAAACTGTTGTAGCCTCTCCTGGCTTGTGTGTTCTTGCTCATTAATTGTTTGCCTGGCCACATGTGTCCTGGTTTTTATCTGCGTAATGTTGATATGTATGTGCCATGAACTTGAACCTACAGTATTACTTACCTATAGGTACTGGGTTGCGCTTGCACCTAGAAAGGACTGGGTAGAAATTTCAAGCATCACACATTGGGTAAGAGCTGTCCTTTACAAAATGGCAACACTGAGCCCCTGATGCTACTGCTGGTGAAATCACTGCCATTTTTCTTCCATCATCCTGGATTTCAACATTTCCTTTGTGCCAGAACATGCTAATGCAGAAAAAGCAAGCCAGTATGTAAGTTACTATTTATTAACTGGGACAATTCTTATAGTTATGTCTGGATGAACCTGTCAGTTTCTATTTCTCCCACATTAAAGTGTTCTAAATCTTAAGGTTCTTTTTTTCTTTGCATTTATGGAGGCATTCATGAATGTTGAAGAGTTCTTATAATAATGAACCAAGCAAAATTCTTATTTGTTTGGTACTGGCCAAACTGAAGCTCAGCTCTTTTCAGAAGGGAAAGGGCTATGTTGTACCTGCTTGCTGTCACAAGCCCAGACTTTCCAATTTTCAGAAGGCAACTTGTGGCAGAGGTAGGGTGGAGAAGGGGAAGAATGAGAGAGGAGCTAAGTTAATAGCTCTGTAATTCTGTAGTGTGAATGGGCCCAAAATGGCTGAATCTGTCAATTTTGCTTTCTCCCATATTTAAATTTTCTTAAATCTTGTGGATTTCTTAAACATTGCATATATGGAATAATTTGTCAGTTTTTAAAAGTTAGCATCGAAAAAATGAGACAAATAAAATTCTCACCCTCCAATAGTTGTATCAACATTAATGAATCTGCAATGTGTCACTTCATGTTTCACACCGGTTATCTGAAACTTGAATGTTTGCATATGCTAGAAGCATCTCACAAACAACTCCTCTGATATATATTTGGTACTTTTCATCGCATCCCACACACCCAGGAATATTCACTTGGATGATTACTTTGAGAGATGCAGGTGGTTCATTTGTCTATTGTTCAAAGTATCTTTCTTTTTTCCTGCATAATATGGGTGTGTTGCTTTCTTTTTTGCAGCTGGCTGTCAAGGTGATAATAAGATCCCCATGGTTGATTCTCTTAAGGTGGCTTATTATACTTTTCATCTTGATTTACAACTTGTGGGGAAGCTGGGCATAATTGGTCTCATGTGCTATCTTGATATATGCACGCATGAGAAAAAGAAAATTGGCATCCAAGGGCAATTCTTTTCTGGGTAGCAAAGGTTGGGTAGGGCCTTGTGGCTGGCTGATGAAGACTTTTGTTTGGAGAGGAATGATCTGAAAAACAACCTGAGTGTCACTTCCAAAGTGCTACATGGACATTGAAAGGCTGAAGCTCTTCATAACAAGTTGAGTCCAAATTTTGTTTATGAATAAGCGGCATAATATGGAAGAAGAGAGAGCTTGGAACTTTCCACCAACAGTTGTCACCTAGGAAACTGAGCAAACACACATGTCATGCGCTCACAATCTTCCTCACTCTGGTGCAATGTGTTGAATTTTCACTGAAATTATAGTAAATTCTTCTGAAAGGGCATTATGCCGAGAAATTAAGCATATGTACATGTTGTACAAACTGTGCAAATAAACACTGCTGGAATCCCATACATTAGAGCTATCTGGATGTATCCCTAGTTCTTACTGAGCTTGGAGATAACTATATGCTAACACTTATATCAGGAATGGAAAACATGTGGTCTTTAGAAGCTGGGGTGCAATGGCCATCATCCTTCACTACTGGCTATGTAGGCTAGAGCTGATGAGAGTTGGAGTCTAACCATATGTCACTCATTCCTTGTATATAAATTTATTTGTTTGGTTGCTACATTTTTATACCACCTTCCCTCTATGGAAGTCAAAGTGGCATACATAGTTGTCTTCGTTCCCACTTTATTCACCAGTGGCTGGTGAGAGGCCCTGCTTTCATGTTCCAAGTGCCAATGCTCTGGCCTCAGAGACACAGAAGAGATGCCAGACATAGGTCTGTCATGGCCCCAGTGACTGGTGAGGAGCCCTCCCTCCAAGTTCCATTTGCCACTGCTCTGGTCTTTGGGAGAAAGAAGGGCAACTAGAATCTGCCAGAATCTACAACTAGAATCCCCATTACCATCCTCTTTTCCTTGCATGTCTTATATTTTTAAGATTGTTGGCAGGGAGTGGTCTTTCTTCCTGCTAAATGATTGTAAGCTGCTCTGGGGGTCTTAGTGTATAAATACTCAAAATAAATAAAATGAATAAATTATTCTGATACCATTACTTTGTAATAGGGCTGAGAAAGAGAGATCAGATCAATGTTTCAGTGAATTTCATGGATCAGCAGACACTTGTCCCAAGTCCCAGTTCTACAGTCTTAACCATTGCACCACACTCACTGTATTCCAGTGGTGCAATGAGCTTTAAATATCCACAACCTCTAAGTCAACCATAGTGCCCTTTTAATCATCCAAAGTAGGCACATGGAGAAGCATCCTTGATGGTTGATTGGGGATTACAGAACAATTTCCTTTCCTTTAAAGAAAGGTACACTTGAAGTCTAAGATTAAAGACCTGTTTAGTATGGCTGAAGCAGGCATTACTAAGCAAGAATGGGATCATTAAAAAAAATTATGAATAATAATCATTTTAATTGCATATTAGCTGTATAGGTTTACAATGTTTCTGCTCCCACCCTTAAAATGTTCTTACCTGCCCTAAGCCACAAATCATTAGCTTATGTTGGCATTTGAGTAACGTCACTCTGGTGCTATAAATACCAAAAGGATTGGCTGTTGGGCTTCAACTCACACTAGAAATTGATAATGTTGAGTTTGTCCATATTGAACTTACATATGTCAGGTTATAGACTGTTACATGAAGCACCTTGTATGTATATTTAGGGTTTCATCCTTAATAATCACTGGTCATAGTGACTGGGATTGATGAGAGCAGTAGTCCAAAATATCTGAAGGACACCTGGTTGAAGAATGCTCATTTTGGGTCTAAGAAGTCACCTTCTACTGAATCAGACCACTGGCACCTCCTGCCCAGTACTGACAAATCACACTGAGAGCAGCTCTCTAGGATTTCAAGTAAGTTTCTTTCTCAGCTCAACCTAAAGATCCTTGGTGCTCACCAAATCTGGCTTTGGCTCTCTGATCTAGCAGTAACCAACCCAGGCAGGACCAAATGTGTTGAAGATAGTATGATGAACATCTTTCAGGTCAGGCAGAAGCAAGTCCAGGATTGTAACCAAGGGTTATGCAGTTAATTGGATTAAGGTACACAAGTAAGCCAGCAAAACCAAAGACAGAGGAACAGTTTTGCTGGAAAGAAGATCATTTTGCTGGGTCCTGTGTCAGGACAAAAGTGAAACATTACATAAATAAATGAAATAAAAATAAGAGGAATCAGAAAGAAAGAAACCACAAAGAGGCCAGGGCAGGATCTTTTGCTCAAGGGCTTCATTGTGTTTTCATTC
The DNA here is from genome assembly GCA_030412105.1 of Cyclura pinguis. Lineage (NCBI taxonomy): Eukaryota > Metazoa > Chordata > Lepidosauria > Squamata > Iguanidae > Cyclura > Cyclura pinguis. Next base: position 11,523,314 of record CM059605.1, read on the forward strand.
CTGCTTCCTTTCTCTTACACCCACCACTTCCTTCCTTCCTTCCTTCCTTCCTTCCTTCCTTCCTTCCTTCCTTCCTTCCTTCCTTCCTTCCTTCCTTCCTCCCTCCCTCCCTCCCTCCCTCCCTCAGCTTGGAAATGAGTTCTCCAGAGGCAACCATGTAGGGGAAATGGAGCAACTGAAGCCAGGCCAGATGAAATCAAAGCTGTCAAGGTGTGAATACACAGCCATCAAAATGCTGTTTTCTCTGAACAAGAGATCAGGATGAGATTCACAAGGGAAGGAGAGGAGACCAGCAAATCTGATTAAAAAACCATTTGACTATCATCTCTAGGGGCCTTTCTGCACTACACTGTTATAGTGCTATTATTCCACTTTCAACCTCCTGTAGAATTCTGGGGTTTGTAGTTTCCTGAGGCCAAAGAACTCTCTGGCTGAGAATTCCAAATGCCCTTCCTTAAACTGCAAACTCCAGGATTCCATAGGAACTTGAAAGTGGAATAAGATCACTATAACAGTGTAGTGCGGAAAGGCCCTTGGTTTAGTACTGACCTAGTACAGAAACAAGTCCAAGACCTATTTCCTAATAATTTTAAGGTCGAAGAGACAATCCTACCATGAACATGGTGCTTCTCTGCTTCTAACCATGTTGCATGTGAATGAAAGGCTCTAAGCTGCCCCCCCCCCACCTCACCTCACTGCTGACTGGCAATATCTGAGTATGCTTCTTTGGATGGGTGTGTTTCAGTAATGAACTCCTCAATCCCCTCTGGGTCTCATCAGTTTCAGACATGACACAGACACAAAGGTACCTTTTTATAGGTATGAAATTATAGGTGCTGGGACTTCAAAGGCTTTCGTAGCAGGAGCTTTTCTTTGATAAATGGTAGCATTGTTAATGATGATTTATTGCCAAGGCTAACTCAACAAACCCAAATAACCCATTTCTAAGGATCGGTTGGATAGTAGCTAACCCCCTCACACATCTCTTTTTCTCCTCCCTCCTCCTTTTATTTTTCTTTTCCTCTTTTGTCTTCAGGCTATCCATTGTCAGGAGATGGCTGGTTAACAGCTGTTTAAGTACTGGTGAAACATCTCATTTATTAACTTGTCATCGCCTGTCATAAAGTTTAGCCAAACGCAAAGTGATTGTACACTTAAGTCTGAATAATTACCCTGTTATTAAAGATGGCTTACTTTAGCTAGCCTGGTGGAGGCTTCACTTACCTTTGTTCCACTTCTTTTGACAGCAAGTAAGCTCACTAAACTGAATGATCCTTCCTTCCTTTGTACAGACAAAGAGGGACTTAAAGGGAGCACTTCACAGGGGTATTCAGATGCCTCTCCTGCCATACGGAAAGAACATTTAGGAGTCAAATTCACCGTGGCTAGAGCCCATGCTGTCTTGGAGAGTTATGGGAGCTGTAGGCCAAAAGGGGTAACAGGCCCTGAGAAACAGGGGTTGGGCAATGTGCAGATCCATGTGACTAGGCAGGACACCAGTACAGTAGCCACATTACTGTCACTTAGGTTAATCAGATAGCATGGAAGTGGTGTCATGCCCTCTATGAGTACATCAGGCTCCCTGCTTCAGATGTTCCCCTTCCAGGTCATGAAAGTTAATGAGCATGGCAATGGAAGGGATAGAGCAAATGCCTTTGTTCCTGTAATCTGGTGGGGAATTGGAATGCTTGGCCATACCCACTATGCCAGGGCTAGGCAACTTGTAAACATGTGGTCTTCAAGACAGTGTTGGATTACAACTCCTACTATCTCTCTTCACTGGTTATGCTTGCTAGGGTGGAGGGGAACTGTAGTCTCAACAGGTGAGGGGACAAAAGGTAGAGTTTTAATGGACAAAGGGAGAAGGTTGAAGACAATCAACCTTTCCATGGGAGCAGTTTTGGAAGCTATTGTTTCTAAAGGTTGAGATGTTGAGAGACATCACCAAGTCCATGGTCCAGGGCTTCCCTGACTATGACCTCCGTCCTACAGAATCCTGGGATCTATAACCTGCTGAGGGACCATAGCCTTCTGCCAGGGAATTCAAAATCCCTCCTGGGATTATAAATCCCAAGGTTGCATAGGAGGGAGAACCATGGCTGTTAAAGTGAGATCAAAGTGATACAACAGTTTAGTGTGAAAAAGACCTAACTGGTTTATCAATCAGCCTTGTCCAGGAGCGAGTTAGCCTGGATCTCAATTGAAGTTACTTTGCTGCTGCTAGTGGATTAGGATTTCCTCTTGCCTGTAGTTCACTTCCTTTTTGTCCCCGATTCTTGCATGGTCAAGAAGGAGAGTGTCCTCTACCTACACTGAGATCCCTCTAGATCAACCATTTTCAACTGTTTTGTGGTCATGGCCCCCTAAGAGTTCTTCTCAGGTTCCAGGGCCCCATTGTCAAACGGGGAGACAACAAGAACAAATGGACAGAAAATAATACATCATTGAACACCAAGAAAACTTGAACAGTTTGATGAAGTGGAAAAACTTTTAAAAGGACTTCATGAAATTAAATATCTATCAGACCTAACGAGACCTTGGTGCTTTTCTGGAGGATTCATGATATTGGGCTTCAAATTAGTCAATGATAGTTAGAGGTCACCCCATGTCACAATATCAATTCTGTTCTTGGATTTTGTCAAGAAAACTGTCAAACAGTGTGTTGGAAAGTTATTATAAATAAGAGGGCAACTATTGGCTCCAATTAAGGTTGCTGCTTGGATATTTCATTGCTTCAGTTTCCAGGGCCCCCTCAAACCTTTGCCCCCTCCTCACAGTTTTCAGTATGTGACTCCTTTCAAATGTGTCAGGGCCCTCTTGGGGGCCATATTGCCCCTGTTGAGAATGGATGCTCTCAGTCATCTTGACTAACAACAACAGTAGCATCTGAGGCAAAATGCAAGCCTGTGACTCTAATATCATCACTTTTCTTGTCCTTTATGATTTTAAACCTCTTTGCCTGATGAAGAAACCAGTGAAGCTTTGAAAGCTTGCATGAAGTATTTTGTGCTTTCTATTTGGACCAATAAAGCTATCACTGTTTTATGGATTTTGGATTTTTTTGGTGTCAGTCAGGATTGAATCTGATGCTACTGCTGCTGCTGATAATAGTAATAATAATACTAATAGTAATAATAGTAATTTCTTATCTGCCTCTCTCCAAGGCTTGAGGCAGGGTACAGCACTGATTAAAATACAACTAAAAACAAATAAAACAGTTTAAATACAGCAATCTAAGATTCAAAGTTTAAAATTGAGTGGGTAGGACTGCTGGAAGGGATATGTCCTTAGAACTGCTTAAAATTCAGACAGTATATTTAGCTGTTAAATCTCTTCTGGCAGGTCATTCTACAATCTAGGAGCAATTGATGAAAAGGTGCCCGGGTGACCGTTGCCAGTCTAGTCCTGGCTGGCTTAAGCAAATGGCTCCTAGAGGACCCGAGTGTATGGGGTAGATTGTACAGCAGGAGGTGATCCTGCTTGGACTCAACCAATCTAGGACTTTGAAGGTAATAACCAACACTTTGCACCTTGCCTGGAAACTAATATCAGTGTGATATGCTCACTCTTTGATTTACCTGTAACCAGTCTTGCTGCCGTATTTTGAACCAGTTAGAGTTTCTGACCTTGGTACAGTAGTAGCTCAATGTACAACATATTGCAGAAGTTCAACCTTGATGTTACCAGTGCATGTATACCATCTTTAGGTTTTCCAATTCTAGGAAGCAGCACAGTTGGCTTATTAGCCAAAGGTGATAATAAGCACTCATGACTGTTGTATCTATCTGAGTTGACATTTGGAGGGTCAGATCCAGGAGTGCTCTCTAGCTGTAAACAAAGTCTTTCAGGGGGAATGTGACCCTCCATTAGTCTTGCAGGTGCCACAATTAGGGAATTTTAGGTGATGTTGCTTGTTACCAGGTTGCAGGTTAAGCAACACTTGCTGAAATTCTCTTCTACACAATCATCAAAGGTAAAGAAACCCTTTTCCAGTTTTCACTCTGGCAACCTTATTTTTCCCCCCACGTATACGAGGGTTAGGGTTGCCAGGTGACATAAGGGACAGGACTCCAGGACCTTTAATAGTTATGTAGAAGGGGGAATTTTAGCAGGTGTTGATTGTCAGGGAAGCAACACTTTCTTCTACACAGCCACTGAAGGTAATCCCTTGTGCCTTATTTCACCTGGCAACCATTACAGGGGTTAAAAGCAGGGGTTGTATTGGCGTTTGCCATTTGTGTGGCAAGAAAGGGATGTTTGGGAGAAAAATACATTGAGTGAAGAAGGTTTATATCTCTCTGGTGGTCCTAATATAGACCTGACCACTGTGTGCTTACCTGAAAGTGAAAAAGCAAGTGCTCCTAAACTGCCGGCTATGTATTTAACAGAATTTTAAAAAAATTATTAGATATCATACTTTTGAGTGGAGTCAGATGGCTTATTGTTCCAGTAATACATTGTGTCAAATAGGAAAAGTTAAAAAGAAGCTTTAAAAGTATGTTGACATTCTATTCTGCTTTAGTCAGACCTCACCTAAAATACTATATCCAGTTCTAGATGCCACTGTTCAAGAAGGATATTGACAAACTGGAACACGTCCAGAGAAAGGTAACCAAGATGAAAAGATTTGGAGACTAAGCCTTATGAGGAATAGCTGAGGGAGCTGGATATGTTCAGTCTGGAGAAGAAAAGACTGAGACGTGACAGGACACCTATTTTTAAATATCTGAAGGAATGCCATGTAGAAGATGGAGCCAGCTTGTTTCTCTTGTTCCAGAGAACATGAACCAATGGATTCAATTTACAAAAAAAGGCACTCCACCTAAACATTAGGAAGAACTTTTTGTTTTATCATAAGAGCTGTTTTGCCAGGAGACAGATTGCTGTGGTGGTGGTGGTGGGTGGACTCTTTGGCCATTTCTGCACTACGCTGTTATAGTGCTATTATTTCACTTTCAACATCCTGTGGAATTCTGTGGTTTGTAGCTTACTGAGGCCAAAGAGCTCTCTGGCTGAGAATTCTAAAGTTCCCTCCCTACACTTCAAATCCCAGGATTCCATAGGCTGTTGAAAGTGGAATAACAGCACTATAAGAGTGTAGTGTGGAAACGACCTCTGTCTTTGAAGGTCTTTAAAGAGCGGTTGGATGGACACCTTTCAGGAATGCTTTACTTGTGTATTACTGCTTCACAGGAACTTGGACTCGATGGCCTTTGTAGTCCCTTCCAACTTTAAGATTCTATGATCCTAGTCCCCCTAAACTTTTTAAAAAATGAAACGTTAAAAATGCAGAATATATATTTCTTATGTGTCATATTCCAATACAGTATGAAGAGGATCCATTTTCCCATTGTTCATTACAAGGTAGCTTTATTCCATTCTTTCTTGGGATAAGTTCATGAAGATCAGCGGTCTCTAGAAGCTTATGAAACATTATTTAATGATAGGCACACGTGCAGATATTTCATGCCATGTCAAGATGGTTTTGGCAGCCCATAAAAGGCTTCCTCTATGACTTCTAGTCTTATGTCCCTTTAAATTCAGTGGGTATTCCCACCCAAAAGCACTTAAAAAAAAAACACAATCAAACTTAATGCATATTTGGCAAATTTCCCAGAAAAAAAGTCTTCTCCAGAATTAAGCACCCCCTGTTCCTCTGTGCATATTCCAAGGTCAATCCGAATGAAAACAATTGCAAATATTAATTAAAAAACAGCAATCTCCCTGGCACACACGTGTATGTTGATAAGGGAATTTCAGCCAATCATAAATCTATCTTGGATGCAATGAGAGATTTCACCGTGCAATTAAAAAGCTGGGGTTGCTCTGCATTATAAACCAGGAAACCTTTTTCATTGCCATGTCTTGTCCATGGAGGGTAGTGCTTTGCTTGCAGACAGGCTAAAAGGATATGTTTTGTATCTATGATGCAGTCCTGTCTCCGCAGTTATCTTAGATGAGAGGAAGTCTCAAGGAACTCTGTGGGACTCCTACCTGAGTAGCATGTCATAGAAGTCAAGCAAGCACAATAAAGTGAATACAAGCCATATTAGTTGCACTTACAGCCAACCTATGTGCTAAATTAAATTCCTAGCATGCAGCTGAGCCTCCAAATAAAAAACAAAAACAAAAACAAAAACACAAAAACCCTGGGATGGTGAAAGTGGGATAAATTTTAAACAACTTTCTCCATTCCTCGGTAGAGCCTACTGGTTCTTAATCTTTGGAATATGGATCCATTTGCAAATCTGAAGAAAGGTACAGATTTCCTCCTTGTAAAAAATGCATTTAAACACAATTTCATACTCTCCAACATTTCATAGATGAAAACTGATGTGAGTGGCCAAATAATATCAGGGTGTGGTCAAGATGGCCAAATTTATTAAAGAAGAGGAATGCACATGCTAGGAGAGTCTGCAGCAATTTGCTTTTGCCAGAACCTTCTGGGAAGGGCAAGATTTTGCCCCCTTGTCCCACTCTGAATTAACTAAAACAAACTATTCTTGCACTTTGAACTCAATTGCACTAAGCCAAGGAAAAAGGGGAAAAGTGAGAGGAAGGGAGAGAAACTGGGATGTTTAAAAGCAGCCAAGTAAGTGGGATGACAGAGGATTAGTTGGGACTGTTCATGCCAAATAGGGATAGCTGAAAGGTATGGAAGTTTCAAAGTAGCTTGAAGGAAATCAAAAGGAAAAAAAATCCACCTGCTTCACAAAACTCCACAGATTTATGAATGCTGGTATATGTAGAGGACCACAGATCCCTCATTCTTGCATTAAAAACAGTTATTCTCATTCTTTCTATGATACTCCACTTTCCTTGACTTTTGGTTAGATAGAAGATCATGTAAAGACTTTGCCTGTAACAAGAACAGAAGATCAAGAATAGATCTATCTTTTCTAAAAGTACCAAGCCAGATGCCAGTGAGACACCTGCAACCTTTCTGCTTGTTCTCCAGCAACTGAGAAAGCATATTTCTTCCAACACTGAAAATAATGTAACCATTATGATCCGTAATAACTGAGAACCCCTTCAGGTGAGGGGAAAAAAACCCTCTCTAAAGGTCCCAGATTTTGTTACTGCATAAACCAATCTTATTTTAGAGATCCATATAGCCAAAATCCTCAAATGTAAATATATATTACCAAATACCAAAATCAGTACTGTCCATGCCATTGTATTTCTGATTTCTATGTATAGCAGTGTAATCTGGACAGTGAAGAAAGCTCATAGGAAGAGAATGAACTCATCTAGAATGTGGTGCTGGGAGAGAGTTCTGTGGATACCTTGGACTGCTAAAAAGAGCAAATCAAGCTTGAACTCTCCCTAGAAGCCAACATGACCAAGCTGAGACTGTTGTACTTTGGACCTATCATGCAAAAACGTGATTCATTAGAAAAGACAGAGATCCTTGGCAAAATAGAAGGCAGTAGTGAAAAAGGAAGGCTTCAATCCAGGTGGATAGACTCAATCAAGGAAGGCACACCCCTGAGTTTGCAAGATCTGAGCAAGGCCATTGATGACAGGGTCTTGTTGGAGGTCTTGAAGGGGAAACTAACACGGCTTCTCATGGGCTTACCCAGATAATTGTGTGTGTATCTCTTTTGAATTGTGTGTTTTGCTCTCAGGAAATTTCCTCCAGAAGAACAAGCTGATACTGTAATATACCTCAGTCCTTATGATGCCAAAATACTGTGGGATGGGTTACTCAGCAAGGACTGAGAAATGGTTGTTTACTTTAAGGAGTTTATACATGTCCAGTTATCGCCTAGCCTATAATGAAAACTTCTGTTGAATTTGTTAGCTTGATGGAATTTTCCCAGTACATGCACTTTACAATACAGGTATACCTCAGCTTACAAAGTGGATATATTCCTTTAACAAAAATTTTGGTACTAGAAGTAGAAATATTATGGAAGGAATAGGAATAGGTTCCTACACCATAAAAAAGAAGAGCAGACATGTTTGAGCAAACTTTGTGTTCAAAACTAACGTTACGCACATGAGATATGAAACCACCAGCACAGATAAGCCTTGCATAAGTAGCATCCCATAATGATTTCTTTCTTTCAATGCCTTCCACTCTTCATTTCCATTTCGGTGCTGAAACCCATAAATCTATGCTTTTTCAAAATGCTAGGGAAGCTGGTAAAGCAAGTATATTAGTGTTCCCCTTTTCTTTGTGCTTTGATCTTCATGCATGCACACATGCTCTTCACACATGCTCAGAACTCCCATTCTGCTCAGATGCTGGTCTATGATGGTGGGGGACAGAAATGCATTTCTGTCTCTAAATAAAGTTGGATCTTTGATTCACTAGCATGGCCTACTCATCTTTCCTGGTGTGACTGAGAGAAGCAATTCCACATCCGTTTCTCATCCACAGGGTCTCCATAAGTCTGATGGCAGTTAACAACAACATCTACACGACATTTTTTTTCCTCCCAAAGTATTTCCTGGGAACCCCTAGGCATTATCAAGGATTTTTCATTCCTACTTCCCAGGTCTGTTTAAATTAACCCAGTATTTTCTGAAATGAAATGTATCTCTACTTGGCTGTCTGTTTGTATTATCCCAGAGCTAGCTAAGATGGCCACTGTCAATAAACACAGCTAGTCTTCCAGGGCACAGATCCAAGAGAGATCAAATGATGGAAAGAGGAATGTTTGCACCAAAACAAAATGATCCTAATGTTTAACTAGTGTAATGTCGCTAAAGCACTTTAGCACTTTGACTATAACTCCTGAATAATAATAAAGAAGGCTCAGTGGAAGTTGGTGGAAATCAATTTCTGATTGTATGAAATCACTGGGAGGGGGAAGAGAAAGAACATAAGGGGGGAAGGAGAATGAGAGGAACCTGGGATACTTCAAGAAAGAATTGGGATGAAAACCTGGGAATATGCAAGTGAAATCAAAACAAAAAGAACTGGAAGCTCTTGACACTTCCAGAGATATATTTTCCCTTCTCTGGATGAACCCAGAGAAAGCATATTTCCTCCAACACCGGAGATAACATCTCCATCATGGCTAGCTGTTACTGCATGACATGTACATGCAGATTGAGTAAATACACTGCAAAACCAAACCCAAAACACAGATGTATAGATAAGGGATGTGAATGCTGTCAGATTACTTTTTGTTTTTTGATATCCTAGGAGAAATTTGAAAGGGGAGAATTTGGAGAAAAAAAAGTGCTTTATAGCATACCCTCCAACTGTTCCAGTTAGGCAGGGGTAGTCCTGATTAATCCTTTGTCATCTCACTTTATTCAGCCTTTTTTAAAAATGTCATTGTGGACTCAATCCTGTTGGTAACCCCACCTAGATTAGACCCATTGAATCACTGGATTTTATCTATATGTGGACTCACCATTAAACATTTGATTCAATGGGTCTGCTCTAACTAGGACTAACCATTAAGATTCCAACTATTCTATCTACATGGGGAGGGGTATTGTCTATTGTTCCCTGTTCAAAGTAGAACTTGGAAAATGTTTTTTGATTGGACTAGAGCTCCCCCATGTCCTTAAATGCAGTGCTTGTAAATGTGTTAAAAAACAAAGCTGGGAAAAGTGTGTGTGTTTCTGTTCAAAGCAGAGCTTTGAAAATGGTATTTCCAGTGAGACAGATCTTTTCTCCTTTGTATCAGACTTGGTGGTTATTATTTGAATGACATGCTCTAAGCAACTCTGATGAATGCTTCAAGCATCATGCTTAATGACATCACAGGGGCCCACCCCTTATGGCAGTACCAGAGGATAGCAATAGCAATAGCATGTGTATTTCTATACCACTTACCAGCTAAGTGCTCTCTAAGTGGTTTACAATGTGTTAGCTAATTGCTCCCAACAACCTGGGTACTCATTTTACCAACCTGCGGAAGGATGGAAGGCTGAGTCAACCTGGAGCCTAGCAAGATCGAACTCACAACCTTGTGGCTGCGGTACTCGCATTTAACCACTGTGCCACCAGGATGACTCTATGTCTCAGGTTTTGGTCCTGAGATTTTAGGGATACTCATGATCTGGCAACCCTAGCTGTGGGGGCAGATACTATCTAATCTCAAATGCCGAAGCAAGATCCATCTGCCAGTATAGTTGAGTTCTATACATGAAACATGGAAGCTGGGCCATCTTATCTTTCAGCACAGGCACAAAATACCTCAGTATAGCCTGGCAGTTGTCAATTGCACCTCTAAATAAGCAGCAAACCACAAAGTGAAGAGGAAACCATCAGACAGGACTTTCCCAAGAACCTAGACTACCCTTGTGAACACACATACAAATGCTGAAAAGAGCTAAGTTTTCTAACCAGGATGTGCTCATTCTTTTTCTGACAGATATGGTTCAGGGCAATAACGCATCTCTCTACCCGTCCCAACACTTAGCACGTTCCATTCCAAAGAAAGCAATATCATCTCAGCAGTCCTAGTCAAATTCACTTCTGCAACCCTGGGTGGGATCAAAAGAGAAGCCTTCTCACACCTCCACCCTGTCAAAGGGAACAGGTCTTGAAGAGGCTGCTGACAGGTGAGACAATACTGGCTAATCTCACCTGTCTCTCTGCTGCAGGTCAGGCAGCTTTGACAAGCTGCTGTATTTCCCCATCATCAGCCTGACAATGTTTTCCTCCAGGCTTCCACCACACCCTTTCTTTGCTGTTGACAGAAAGAGTAAAGATCTGGGGCTCCCTCACTCAGCATCCAAGGGATGCCTTCGCTCTTGCTTGAAGTGAAGACAGAAGATCTTTCAGCACCACATGGGGCAGGACCCTGGGGGCCATGCTGCAGGAGGACTTGAGTCTCTTTCACGCTACACAGTTATAGAATTTTGGAGCCACTTGACTCCATCCCATTGAATACTGGGAACTGTAGCTTTGCTCTGCCTGGCATGTAATACCATGTACTGCCATGCAATGTCAGGTAATGCTTCGCTGTTTGAAAATGGGCTTCATTTTATTGTAAGGGGAGGATGGGATTGGGTGAGAAACAGTGTGCTAGGAAATGCGGGAATGTTGTTTTAATGAACTTTGATAACAGGGAATAGATGGAGCTGCAAGGTCACACAGTTAGCAGGTACAGTAAGAGTCTGGGAAAAGAGCTGTTTTAATTAGCTGTCAAATAGAATGCTTGCATGTGCTAATTTGGAATGTTACTGCTTATATGGCACTGCAAATCCAAATTTTCCAGAGACCACATGGAAGTTCTTTAGTCTTCGCAATTGCTGAGGTGTGTTGATATCTTTCTTTGCTGTTCTGAATAAAACTTTTAGAACTCTCTAAGCTTGTTCTCTGAACCTGAAGCTAGCCTGCACATGACATGTAGGTTAGTAAGGTATTCAGAATTCTCTCTCTGTGAACTTTAGCACATCACCAAATCTCAAATTCTAGTATTCTGTTGGATGCAACCATAAAGTGGTATCAATGGGTATTGTAAGATGGAGAGCTTAGTCCCACCTAACAGAATAAGAGAGGGCTGTACCTCACTGGTAAAGCATATTTTGCATACAGAAAGGTACAGATTCAACTATGGCATCTCCAGGCAAGATTGGGAAGGTTATCCAGCGAGCTACTGCCAGTCAGTGTAGAGAATATTATTTTCCAGTGTTCTGATGGACCAATAGTCGATTCCTAAGGAATACATAGAACTGACAACTTTCTGAGACCACTTTTATAAAACAGATTTGCTTTCCTGAGATGCCCTTATTTTCAGACTGAGACCATTTCTGCACTACACCGTTAGTGCTATTATTCTACTTTCAACATCTTGTGGAATTCTGGGGTTTGTAGTTTACTGAGGCCCAAGAGCTCTCTGGCTGAGAATTCTCAATGCCCCTCCTAAACTGCAAATCCTAGGATTCCATAGGATGTTGGAAGTGGAAGAATAGCACCATAATTATGCAGTGCAGAAATGGCCTGAAACTGCAAACCTTTAAGGAATCAGTCAAATCAACATTCTGTGGTTTGCAAATCAGTCATAGTTCTCAAATGCCATACATCTGCATACCTTCTAATTGTCTCAATTTGGCAGGGACAGAATTGGCCATTCTTCTGTCATCCCACTTTTTCAGATGTGTTTAAAATGTCCTAATTTCTCTTTCTTTCTCCCACTTTCCACTTTTATCCTCAGCTTACTTCAATTACAGCAAACTGAGTTTAAAGTGAAAAAAATAGTTTGGTCTCCATTAACTCAGCAGAAGGGAGAGAAGAGTACAGGAAGGGGGTGGAATCTTACCTTTCCCTATAGACTTTTACAAAAGCAAACTGCTGTAGCCTCTCCTAGCTTGTGTGCGTACCTCCTCATTAATAACTTTTGCCTTTTGACCACATTCTGAGCTTGCTTGTCTATATGCCTCCCAGTTTTCATCTGTGAAATGCTGAAGTTTATGCTAAGGTCACCTGGTGAGTTTCAGAGGTCAGTGGAGATGAGAACATGGATCTCCAAAGTCAAAGGTGAACATCCTGACCACTGCACTGTTCTAATTGTAATTGTACACATAATTCCTCAGGAATAAGACCCACCATACTGAACATCCCCACTACTGAGCATACGTAACACCGTGCGTCTCTAGAAGAAAGGAAGAGCTAAGTTGTAGCACATGTCTTGTGCGCAAAAGCTCCCATGTAGAACTACAAATATAACCTTTTTTAAAAGGAGCAGGTATGCTGTGCAAGAGCTTTCTTTTCAGAGCTCAGATAGCTGCTACTAGAGCTTCTCATAATGGTCAATAGTTTGAGGTGGACAACTTTGGCAGTCTATAGCCGTGTTTCACTCACCAGGCAACACATCAGCATCTGCATCACCTAAATTTAATGACAATTTCTGCCACTGAATTTCAGCAGATTTTTTTAAATAAAAACAAGTAGGAAATGCTTAAGCTTTCTGGTTTGCCACCAAATGTTGGCCGCAAACTATAAAAATGGACTTAAACCAAGAATTTTCCACTTGCTATAATGGCACATCAGTGTGATGTAGTGGTTTGAATGTTGGACTAGAAGTCTGGGAGAGCAGGGTGTGAATCGCCCCACTCAGCCATGGAAACCCACTGGGTGAACTTGGGCAAGTGACATTCTCTCACCCTCAGAGGCAATGGCAAACTTCCTCCCAACAAATCTAGCTAAGAATATCCTGTGAGAGAGTAGTAATAAGTTGGAAACAACTTGAAGGCACACAGCAACACCATAATGACTTCTAGAGGTTTGCAGATGACTTGGGGGTGGCTCGGGAGCTACACAAATTAGCTTGGGATCTTGGCTTAAGTGTTGCGTGTGAGACACCACGCATGGCTGGTCTGACAACCTCTAATAGTTCTTTTTTTCCTCAGGCCCTTTCACACCATACAATTATAGCACCATAATTCCACTTTAACCACCATGGTTCCATCCAATGGAATCCTGGGATTTGTAGTTTAGGAAGGAACCTTTGGAATTCTCAGCCAGAGAGCTCTAGTGCTTCACCAAACTACAGACGACACAATTCTGTAGGATGCAGCCATGGCAGTTAAAGTGGAATTACAACACTTTTATTTGCATAGTACAAAAATTGCAAAGTTCCCTTTCTGTAATCCTTTTGTTATAGAGAACTCCTAGTATCACATAGGAATTCACTGTTGCATTGTTCTGGTACTCAGAATAAAGGGATGAACTCAGAACTCTGTAATTCTACCTGAAAATCTACTTGTAATTCTCTATAATTCTTTTGCACTAAGTTCTAGCTGGTGTATCTCAGGGTTCTGGTAAAAAAAGAAGTAGATTTTATAAGCCTTAAATGTACATATTCGTGTTCTAGCCTAACTTGATTGAGCAGGTAAGGTATATTGGATTAAACATATTTGGTAAGGAGTTACTATTGTTTCCAAGTTGATGGCCAGAAATATTTTTCTGCTAGAGGCAAAGGATAAAACAACATCTCTTCCCGTTTTATGTACAGGAACTGACTGCAATGATTTAAATCTTGCTTTGATGATGCCAATGGGATAGTGTCCTCTCATATTCCTGAAGCAGCAAGTTAGTGGACACCACAGGGCTAAGGTAGGCTATATAGAACTCACAGTTGTGTTTCCAACGTCTTGCTGCTCCCCACCACCACACTGCTATGCCTGCTACTTGAGATGATGACTTCATACTGACTCATGGAATGATGGACCTGTTTGTGGCCAAATTGCATTTCACTCAGAAGAAAGGGACTGGAGGTGCATCATAAAATGACCGAAGAAGATCCAAGATCCTTGCTAGGATTTCTAGAGAAATCCACACAGAGGAATTTCTAGACCTAACAGATAACATGAACACAGTGATTTGATTCTGAAAAGCTTACGTAATATCAAGTAAAACCGTGAAGTCACAGCCTAAGTGACCTGTTTCACTACACAGTTATTGTGCTACTGGAACGGTCATGAGTGCATCCTATGGAATCCAAGGATTTTCAGTTTGGGGATATACTGGAACTCTTTGGTTGAGAATTCTAAATGCCTCTCCCTAAACTGCCAATCCCAGGATTCCATAGGATGCACCCACGATGGTTAAAGTGGAATCATAGAGAAAGGAACTTTCAAGAGAGGAAGCACTATTTTTTATTTTTATATATATATATATATATATATATATATATATATATATATATATAATATTATAATAATATATAATAGAAATTCCTGCTCATCATAAATGTCCTGTGGTTAGTCATAGGTCATACCTGAATTCCCTTGGAGGTCAGTTTCAGTGTGAGGAGCCAATGTGCAACTCAAGATGAAGGGCATTTCAGGACAACAAGCATAATTTATGGGCAAGATCTGAGTGTGCTTCTCTGTACAATGCTTTTGATGTTAGCGGAAACTGGGCCAGGAATATACAGTTTTCAGAACATCAGTCCCTCAAATGGTAATCTGATTTGCAAACACTTGACCTCAATTTTGCACACATGGACTAGAATTGCCCCTTTTCAATGCCAGTCCCAGGAAAACAGCTGAAAAGCATGTGGTTTCAGAAACAGCATCACTGAAAGTTTCTGGAGATTTTTTTTGGGTGGCATGCCATCTCTGATTATATCAATCAAGTTGCATTACATCACAGATAGAATCTAATAAGAAGTGATGGACGTGGTTGAGGTTAGATAGAATGACTCTGTAGTCTCAAAAGGGCTGATGATCCTCTCCTCTCCCCATTTGCTCTGTTTTTCCAATTGAATTTTAAAGAATAAGTGGCCAAATAAAAACACCAGAACTCTTGAATGTCCAGTTAATGGGGTTGGTAATAGAGGCAGCCAAAGTCTCAGGACAGAGACCTGGTTTCAGAGTCCCACATGGGTCAGGTCACAGTCTTGTGACTGCTTCACAGGGCTGTTGTAGGAATAAGACATGGAAAGGGAACTGTGTACCCTATCCTGAGCTCTTTGGAAGAGAGTCAGAAATATCTGACTGACCACTGCAGAGTGAAGAAGCTTGGATTAGTTGGACCTTTGGTTTCATTCAGTGAGGTTCCTATGTTCTCATAGATGCCGGGACAGCTGGTGTGATGGAAATCATTAGAATACTGGACTAGGACGCTGGGAGTCCAGGGTTTGAATCCCCATTCGACTAGGAAAACCAATTGGGTAGCCTTGGGCAAGTCACACACTCTCAACCTCAATGGTACACATACCCCCAAATAGATCTTGCTGAGAAATCCCCATGATAGGTTTGCCTTCAGGTTGCCATAATTCAGAAATGACTTAAAGATAAGCAGCAACAAGGACACCAGTCATTAATAAGTTTCTGAAAAACTATTTCAGCAGCAATGACCCAGTAAGTCTTAGCAATAATCTTTCTCTTTTTTTGAAATCTGGCAGTGCTGTTAGTGAGAACTTCTTTTGGCAAATGCAAGGATACTTGACTTTATTCTCGGAAAGATGTATCTTCAGTTCAGCTGAAGGTATGATATACGGATCTGGTGGTGCTACTTTTTGTTATGATTTAGATCTGTACATGCATTTACTGCTGGACTTGGAAAATTTTAGCCGTTCAGATGTTTTGGACATCTCCATTATCCCTTAATAATTGGCTGTATTAGTTAAGGCTTTTGGGAGTTGAACTTCAAAGTATCTGCAGTTTCTGGGAAGTGAAGGCTAATTATTGCTCCCCCCGCCCACCCTTTAGGGGGCAGACAGGGCTGCAGTGGCAGTGTAGCCAAAGGAAATCTCCAATAAATTACTGAATGATTAGTTTGACAGGGGCAAACAGGCAGTCAGATGATTTCAGGGTCTGGCCCTGAATCTCTAGTTTTATGTGGTCAACTCCAGGAGGCAGATGAGGGTGCAAATTCTCCAGTTCTGGAGGGATATGTTCTGAGCAAGAGGAAAGGGTTGCACTCAGATCTCCAGCTCATCTAGTTGCGCAGCAGCTTGCTATAGTTTCCAAGACTTGATTTGTTGCTGCAGTTCACAAAGATCCTGTGTATTTATTTAGGCTCTTCCTTTCCATCCAATCATTGTAGCACCAGGACTCACCTTCTACTTTGCTCTGCCAGCATTGTATAACTTGAAGCAAGCAGGCTAGATTAAAGGGTCCTTATCCAAACTCCCTAAGTAAATGAGAAGGAACAGTTGTCTCATTTCACTTTGATCTGGGAACATCCCCTTTAGCTAAGAATTGTCTTAATTTCCAAACAGGAAAATGTGTGTGTGTGTTTAAATGAAAAGCTATGAACAGGTATGATGGTACTTAATGTATGATGCTTAATGAGTTCATCATCCCTAGGTCTCAGCAGTGGCGGAGCTTCGACTGTGTGGGGTGTGTGGCCATATTGCAAGGGGCGTGGCCAGGGCACATGGGGGCATAGCTACAGGCCTGATTGCCCCAAAAACATCACTGTCTGGGACAAACTGCCCCCCGTCCCTATGCAACCGGGTCTCAAGTTTTGTCCAGAAACCTCAGGGCCTGGAAGGATTCTGAACTGGCAGCCCTAGTCATGGTCACAGTCAACTGGTAGCCTGGTATGTTTTGTTTTGTTTTGTTTTTTTAAATCCTTGGTGAATCAAGAATGATATGGAATGAAAATAAAAAGACCTATCTAAAGCATTCTTCCAAGGTTGGAAAAGTCCTAGGTTCAGTCTTGTCTTGAACCTTCAACACACAGAGGATCCTTAGGAAGTTCATAATTCATCTTGTGTCCCTTTGGAGAAACCCTTAAAAGGAAGAGGCCACCCAGCAAAGCCTTCAAAGAAGAATGATGTTTACACACACACACACACACACACACACACACACACACACAGAGCCAGGGACTTGGTGGAAAGCGCTTTTCTATCTCTCCACCCCAATCCGCACCCCCTGCGCCAACAGCTTTTTGCAGTTCCGATGTTGCCAAGAGTATGATTAGCAACTCAGAGATGAGTCTACAGGTCTCTGCTTGCTCCTTTCTCCCTACACCCGTCTAAAGAGAAGACAAGGCTGTGGGGTGGAGAGAGAAAGGTGTGCTTGACAGTTAAGAAAAGGGTGCGACAGCCAGAGCTGTGATCACTCAACAGTGCAGTCTGTCAGCTTCCCTTATTGAGCTGTACTTGAAGGGCTGAATAGGAAACAGACCGGGATGCTTTTGAAGTCACATTTCTTTGTTGTGATTCCGTTGTTGCAAAGCTGACGGAAATCTGGCAGGGCAATAATTTTTGTTGTTGGTGCTCTTTTTTTCCCTCCCTTTTTTTCCCCGATGAAGGTACAATGTCAGTTGCCAGGAGGAGGAAAAAAAGGGAAACTTAAAAATGGCTCCATTAAAAATATGTCTTGGTTTAGCAGAAAGTTTTGCTGGCCTCTGCTTCATAGTCACAGAAGTCCTCCATGTCTGGCCTTTTTTTTTTTTTTTTTGCCTTGGTCTTTTCACATGGGTGGGTGAAGTATTTGTGCATCCATCCAAACTGCAATCTACATTCTCTTGCCACCTGAGCTACATGTCATCTATACCTTGCTCGTGAGCTTCTCAGAGGTATGCAGCTATTTAGGAACAAATGGTGAATGAGATGGTTTGATCCACCAAATGTGCTGTTATGTTTCAGCTCAGAGATCCAACGCTCATTATGTCAGCCCTACAACCAGGTAGAGTGAGGCAGTGTCCTCAGATAGCAGATTCTGAGAGGTGGGAGCAATGTGCACCATCTAAGCTAGCTTGACTTTGGAGGGTGTTGTCCATTCGCCCTTGAAGAAAGAAGCAATTATCAGTATGAATGACTTATGTACATGGAATTGGAGGAGCTACCTTCTTGTTTTTTGCTTTACACAGCAAAGGGTTTTGCAACCAATCTTCTGACCTAGGAGACTCATCTTCTAGCAAGTATCTCTCATTTCATTTTGGATTGTCTTATTGTAGGATTTGCATGGTAAAAGCCATTCAAAAGTTGTTGGTTTACCAGTTATCCTGCTGCATAGTACTAACAAGAGTTAGCTAAAGTGCCACTGCTCTTGTCTCTGGAGATGCTCCGCCAGTGTTACCCCATACTACTGCTGCTACCCAATAGTAGTTGTTTGGCACATTTAGGATACTCAACAAAAGCTTTTCTGATGTGAGACGGCAATGCCGACAGCAGAGCATCTTGCCTCAATCCTACCGCAATGGAAAGGTATTGCCAAGATGAAAGTGAATTGCTTATCCTCGGGAAATTGCTAACCAGGGCAGTAAGGCAGTAGTACTCTGATATCCAGCAGCCAATTCTCAGAGGCAGACTTTGAACCTGGATGTTCCTGATACCCAAGATCAGTCTTTGGAAGTTGCATTAAAAACAAACAAACAAACGAAAACTTTTCAGACTCTCTTTAAAATTTTGTATATTCCATTCTCTCTCCTCTCCTCTCAACTAAACCCAAATTCTGGATGGGTCATCCTTGTTCCAACAACCTTTATCAAATGGGTATTGAGAGGGGACAAAGAGTTCAGTTGCAATACATTCTCTGTTCCTGGTCGCTGAAAATTCTGCTTCATTTCTGAGGCCCTTTCCGCACAGTGTTTGCCATGTGAAAGGGTACCTGGAGCATCGTGCAATTGTGAGGAGCGATCTGCACAATGCACTCATCATTGCGCGATGCTCCAGGGGCCAGCAGGCACCAATTGAGCACCTTTTCATTTTTGGCTGGAAGCTGAAAATGGTGCATGATCGCGCATTGCTCCTGGGCCCTGCGCGCACTTACCTGGCATGTGGAGCCTCCGGAGCTGCGCCGATCGTGCTTCCTGCCCCAGCGCAGCCTGGGAAACTTCCAGGCTGCACTGTGGAAGGAAGAGGCGGGGCTCTCGTGTGAGCAGGCAGCTCGTACAGAGCTGAAGCAGCAGGGGCACAAGAGCCTCTCACCGGAGGCTGCTTGCACAATCCCCGCACCCCAGAGCTGGAAAAAGGTAAGGTGCAGAAAGGGCCTGAGATTTCACTAAACATTGCCCTCAAGCATATTATCAGGCCCATGAGATTTAGACACTTTTTTTTTAAAGATTTTCAAGATGCTGACTTCCTTACCAAACCAATAATTCTAAAGTTTTATTGCATGGATTGCATAGAGTTCTGCTCTTATGGAATACAAATGGTTGGCCTGTTAATCCTTTTAAAGGCACAGCCTACATTCTTATTTGGTATTAGACTTCCTTGACCTTCAAGGTCTGTGGTTATTGACATTTTGCTCTGCCTGAGTCAATATTAACTTCTTAGGCCAATGGATAACACAAATCGGGGTGGGGGGGAGGTGGAACATGCAATGCACAGTTAATATTGATTTATGATTATTTGGGTCCTTTGCATGACTTTCCCATGCACAAGCCAACTTTTCAACAGGCAGGGATTAAATGCTTCTTAGTGCCAAGAGGCAAAACAAATAGGAAAGAAGTTCAATTCTGTTCTAAAGTCAAAAATATTGTTTAGAGGAACCAGTCATGATGAATGATCTCTCAGGGAGGGTTTACAGGAGACCATTCACTGATCTTCTGCTTGCTTTACCTGCTTTGGGAAAGAGCTGTCCTGAGGTGCTAGAGCATATGATGTACATATGGAAGATCTTTAGTTCAGATGTCAACTTAAAATAGGGGGTGGGCAGCTGCAGGGGCCTGGAGGGATGCATTGCCCCCCATGGGACCCTGAAGGACCAGATTCCCCACTGTGCCCCCTAAGGGGTGGGACAGTTATATCTTTTATTTTTTTTTCCACCAAAAACCAGCCTACACACCAACAGAGTGTAGGGCGCAATTTTGCCTTGGTTTTGGACCTTCCTAATTGGTTTTAGGCCGGGGAGAGGCCTTCTTTTTGAAAAAAGGCCTCTCCTCTAAAAAAGCTGTTTTCTCCAAGGCCATTTCCAAGGCCTTTGAGGCCCCTCCCTATACTGCAAACCCCAGGATTCCATAGGATATGGAAAGTAGAATAATAGCACTATAACAGTCTAATGCGGAAATGTCCCAAGTGTTCTGATTTGACAGGCACAGTCCTGATTAATCCTCTTTGTTCCACTTTTTCTCAGATGCCTTTAAAATGTTCTGGTTTCTCTCTCCTTCCTCCCAGTTTGTACACAGCTTACTACATTTACTGCATCTTAAGTTCAATGTGCAAAAGTAGTTTTCACTTTGATGACGGGGTTAAATTGTAGAAACTGCTCGCTTGAGTAGAAAAATAGAGAAAAATAAGTCACACAGATGCGTCTCTTATCTTATCAAGAGTTTAGGTATGCGGCTTGGCAATGCATGGAATATAGGGAGTTTGGGAGTCGATGTGACCAAGGGAGAATACTCCCTGGTACAGGGATACTTCATTTTTGAAACTACAATACATCATTTGGAAACTTAAACTTTTGTAACCTGTACTCTTTTCATATATGGTAATCATTTCCTGTGCTTGTTTTTAGAAAGTGTAAATGTGTGCTGAAACCTAAAACGGGGCTCTCAGTCTTTTGGAAGTTGATTCCACTGAGATCCCTGCGCAGTAAAATAAACTCTTGTTTTCTGATCTGCTGGTCTCAATTCTCTGGCTTGCCACAACATTTTCTGGTGCATTGGCCAGGAATTGTGAGGGGCTTTTGCCCACTTTGGCGGACGCCAGGGCGTCAGGACCGTCGTCCCCTTCCTGATACAACCCAGGGCGCCCTCGACTTTCTGTTGTCGAAAGGATTGGTTCGGAGTGGGGTGGCGGCTCTGGCGATGGTGCTCCAGCCAAGGAACCCGAGGTCGGAGCAGAAAACAGAACCCTCCCACGACTGTTGGTGAGTGACCTCCCCGCAAACTCGGGGGGAAGAGGGGCCTGATCAACCCCTTTCAGCTTTGCCCTAGTACCCCACTGTTGTTGTGGGTGAAGCCGCAGAGCTTTTGGGTGTGGTGTTGAAGGTGGGAGGTTGTGTGTTGGTGTGAATGTGTGAAAGGAAAGTTGTGTGACGCCACAGTTTCCAAGTCATGCCATTGAGTTTCCGGGTGCTTGGGTCGGTGTGAATCGAGTGGTGTCTCTTCCTCTTTGTGTCGATCCGTGGGACCCCTTACCCACGGGTCAAATCCCTTTTTCCTTGTGTGTGTTTTCTGCTTTGGGAGGACATGGGAGGGGGGCAGAGCCAACAAACCCCTTTAGGTTGTATGTTGAAAAACTTTAAGAAAGGATTTAGTGGGGATTATGGAGATTCCTGAATGATGCCTAAATGGTTGAGGACCTTATGTGAAGTAGAATGGCCATCCTTTAAGGTGGGGTGGCCCCCGGAGGGGAGTCTGGAACCCTCATGAATTAGGGCAGTGTATTCAGTGGTGGTTGGCGAGCCTGGCCACCCTGATCAGTATCCATACATAGATTCATGGGACACAGTGGTCACTCAAAACCCCCCTTGGTTGCGGAAATGTCAGGAGCAAATTAGTAGGACTATGGTAGTGATGCAGGATCAAACCAGATGAAAGTTTGGAAAAGGGCAGATAGTGGCGGAATCAGTTCCGGAGGAACCTAGCGCTCCCGCTCCCCCATACGTGCCACCGCAGTCAGCTCCGCGGCCACCAGCCTTACCCCCACCGCAGCCAGCTTCGTTGCCACCAGCCCAACCCTTGCAACTGGACCTCCCAGAGCAGGAGGGAGCCACGGCCGGGGGATTGACGGATTCTAGCACAGTTGCCCAGGGGATGGTGGAATCTCCCGAAGCCTATGATCTTAGAAAAGGGCTGAAAGAGAAAACCAAGATTAAGAAGTCCAAGCATCAGAAAGAGATAGATGAATCAGATGATACAGACGAGGAAAGTGGAGACGTGGTCGCACCATTGCAACAAGTTACTCAGCTGGTGGCAGCCCCCAATGAAGAAGGACGATGCCGGCGAGTACAGAGTTACCAGTATACCCCTTTCACCTCTTCGGATTTATTGAACTGGAAGACCCACTATGGGTCATATACTGAGAAGCCTCAAGAGATGGTAGAGCTCCTCCTCCTCACCTGGCAGGGTTGCCAACAGTTGTTGTTGACTTTATTCACTACCGAAGAGAGGAGGAGAATATTGGAGGAAGTGGAGAAGGTAGCAGCAGCAAGAGCAGGCCCAGAAGTGCAAGATGTAAATGCCTGGGTGCGGGAGCGAGTTCCCACTGTGGATCCACAGTGGGATCCTAATGATAACCAACAACGGGACAGATTAGCAGAATATTAGGCAATACTGTTGACCGGAATGAGGAGAGGTGTGAAGAAGTCTATCAATATGGCCAAAGTACAGGAGGTGACACAAGGACCTACTGAGGCCCCAGGGAAATATTTGGAAAGGTTGTTAAAAGCCTACCGGCAGTACACCCTCATAGATCCGGATGCTGCTGAGAACCTCCGAACGGTGACTGTGGTGTTTGTGACAGGAAGGTACCCTGATATTTGGAAGAAGTTACAAAAACAAGAAGGGTTTGAAGGAATGAATCTTAGTCAATTGGTGAGCACTGCTCAGAAGGTGTACATAAATAGGGAGCAGGAAGAAAAGAGGGAGTGAGACAGGAGAATGCACAAGAAAGTGGAATTATTGGCCGCGGCACTAACGGCAAAGGAAGGATATCGGAAAGGTGGAAGAGGAAGGGGAAGAAGTGGAATTCCATTGGGATGCAACGAGTGTGCCCTTTGCCGTCAGGTGGGGCACTGGAAAAACGAACACCCTAGACAAAGGGAATTGGCAAATAGAGGAAGAGGAATGGACTGAGGAAGAGAGAGGGGCAAATAGAGGAAGAGGAAGAGTGACGAATGGAAGATATGAGCCAGAGGTGGACGAAGAATTCAAGGACTTGATTGGGCTGGCTGGAATGGAACATTACGATTAGGACAGACCGGGCCCCCTTGCTCTTGGCCCCGGGGAGCCTATGGTCACAGCACAAATTGGAGGCCGAGCCATCCCAATGATGGTGGATACGGGTGCTGCCCGTTCTGTATTAAATTCAGCAGTAGCTCCAAAAACTGAAAATGCCATAAGAATTGTGGGAGCAACCGGAAGAACAGAACAACACCCTCTTTTGGAAAAAAGAATTGTGGATTTAGGGAGACACCAAGTTACTCATCAGTTTTTATATTTACCAAACTGCCCTGTACCTCTATTGGGTCGAGATCTGTTGGCTAAACTGAGAGCCCAGATTTCCATTGAAGAAGATGAGGTGATGGAAGTAAATTTTAGAGGACCAAACAGCATCTCAGTAACTTACCCAATGGAAGAAGAGTGGCAAAGGTATCAGATCATGGTTTGTCAAGAACAACCCACTACCTTTGGACCCCCAGGGGTATGGGCCAAAAATAATCCACCTGGGCTAGCCCTATTTGTGGCCCCCATAGTAGTGGAATTGAAGCCAAATGCTGTTCCCATTAGTGTAAAGCAGTATGACTTGCCCAGAGAAGCCCTGGAAAGGATTCAGAAACTTTTGGATCGGCTGAGGAAATACAACATAATTCGGGAATGCCGCTCTCCATGGAAAAGCCCATTACTCCCTGTGTTGAAGCCTGGAATGAAAGAATATCACCCAGTTCAAGATTTAAGGATGGTGAATGAGGCTACAGTGACCCTACACGCAGTGGTGCCAAACCTGTATGTTCTAATGGGACTAGTTCCATCCACAGCTACTTACTTTATGGTGTTGGATCTTCAGGATGCCTTCTTCTGTATTCGGGTGGCCCCACAAAGTCAAGAAATATTTGCCTTCCAAATGGAAGATGTTGTTACGGGCCAGAAAACCCAGTTTACTTGGACTCACTTGCCACAGTGTTGGAAGAACTCGCCTACAATTTTTGGGACATCCCTAAGTCAAGACTTGAGACAATTCAGATCTGAGCCCGAGAAACGAGTTTTGTTGCAATATGTAGATGACCTGCTGTTGGCAGCCATCAGTGAGGAAGAGTGTAAAGAGGCTACAGTGGAGTTGCTCCAGCTTTTGTGGGAAGCAGGCTACAAAGTATCTAGGAAGAAGGCTCAGTTGTGCCAGACAGAGGTGCGGTATCTGGGATTCCAAGTGACTCAGGGAAAGCAAACGCTAGGCTGAGAAAGGAAGGAGGCTGTGTGTGCTCTACCTGAGCCCCGGAGTCAGAAGATGGCGTGAGAATTCTTGGGTGCAGCTGGGTTTTGTAGAGTTTGGATTCCTAATTTTGCAGTAATGAGTAAACCCTTATATGAAGCTACCAAAGGCCCGGAGAATTCTGAATTTACGTGGGGAACAGAACAGAACAGGGCCTGGGAGCAGATAAAGAAGGCATTGATGGAAGCTCCAGCGCTGGGCCTGCCTGATGTGACAAAGACATTCACTCTATATGTTGATGAAAAAGGAGGAATAGCAGCGGGAGTACTAACGCAGATGTTGGGATCTTGGCATCGCCCTGTGGCGTTCCTTTCAAAACAGTTAGATCCTGTTGCCAGAGGATGGCCTGGGTGCCTAAGAGCAATAGCAGCAACCACCTTGTTGGTAAAAGAAGTGGACAAATTAACCCTAGGCCAGAATCTGACAGTGAAAGTCCCACATTCTGTATTGGCTCTAATGGAGTACAAAGGCAATTATTGGTTCACAAATAGCCGAATGTCCAAGTATCAAGGAATGTTATATGAGAATCCTAGAGTAAAGTTGGAAACATGCACTACTTTGAACCTCGCAACGTTGCTCCCCATAGAATCTGAGGTTACACATCATGATTGTCTTCAAACCATGGATGAAGTGTATTCAAGCAGACCAGACTTAGGGGACACCCCATGGCCCCATCCTGATGTTACTTATTATACAGATGGAAGCAGCTTTGTATGAGAAGGAAAGCAAAAGGCCGGATATGCAGTGGTCACAGCGGATAAGACAATAGAGGCCAGACTGTTACCCGTTGGTACTTCAGCTCAGAAGGCGAAACTCATCGCCCTTATTAGAGCTTTGGAATTAGCTGAGGGACTCATCGTGAATATATACACAGATTCAAAGTATGCTTTTACTACCCTGCATGTGCATGGGGCATTGTACAAAGAAAAAGGATTAATCAACTCTTCGGGACAGGAGATCAAGTACAGAAGAGAAATAGAGCATCTATTAGAAGCTGTATGGACCCCTCGTAAGGTCACTGTAATCCACTGTAGAGGACACCAGAAAGGATATGATCCAGTGGTTCGTGGGAACTGAAAGGCAGATGCGGCTGCAAAGGAGGCTGCAGAGAGGGAACCGGAGAATGAGATGGAAGATTTGGCCCAAGAATTGGTAACACCACTCTTCCAAGTATCATTGAGTGACCAGACCCCTAGGTACACCCAACAAGAAAATGAGAGGGCTAAAAAAGACCTGAAGACTATGTTGGACAAAGACGGCTGGTGGGTCTTGCCAGATGGAAGGCGGTATATACCTCAATCTATGGGATGGTCAGTTGTGCAGAAGGTGCACGAAGCTACACACTTGGGAAAAATGGCGTTAGCTCAGCTATTAAAGAAAGATGTGTTCATAGACAGAATGAGCCAGTACACCATGCTAGCATCGTCGCGGCGTCAAACTTGTGCTCAGAATAACCCGCGCCAAGGACCAAGATTGGAGGGGGGAATACAATATCAAGGATCTACTCCTTTTGAATCCCTAGTGGTGGATTTTACAGAAATGCCACGGATGGGACAGTACCGGTACATGCTGGTAATGGTATGTACTCACACCGGATGGGTTGAAGCATATCCTACCAGAACTGAGAAAGCAAAAGAGGTAGTACGAGCCTTGCTTCGGGACATAATACCGAGGTATGGATTGCCCCTCCACATTGGATCTGACAACGGCCCAGCTTTTGTGCATGGAGTAATCAAGAATCTTGCAGAGACCCTAGGAATCACCTGGAAGCTACATTGTGCATATAGACCCCAAAGCTCTGGGAAGGTGGAGAGAATGAATAGAACATTGAAGACTCAGCTTGCGAAATTGTGCCAGGAAACGAAACTCAAGTGGTTAGATGCGCTCCCCATAGCACTTCTGAGGATAAGATGCACCCCCCATCGGACAACTGGGCTAACTCCATTTGAAATCCTATACGGAAGACCCCCGGCCATCCTAAAAGGACTGAGAGGGGATGTTCGGGAGTTGGGAAGTCTGGTCCTCCAAGAAGAGGTGCAGGCACTAGGAAAGGATCTAGAGAAGGTTAAAGCCCATGCTTTAGAGGTTAGACAAGTTCCGTTCCTCACAAAAGCACATTCCTTTCAACCTGGGGATGAGGTGTGGGTTAAAGACTGGAAAAGAGAACCCCTATCACCAGGGTGGAGGGGGCCGTACCAGGTGTTGTTAGTTACTCCCACAGCAGTAAAGGTAGTGGGACTGAAGCCCTGGATACATTATACTAGGGTAAAACGGGCATTTACTGATTGGACTGTGATCTCATCACAAGAAAACCCTCTGAAATTGAAATTGTCCTGACAGAGAGAGGGGAGAGAAGGTTCGGACTAGACTCTGCTGTGGTCATACCAGGGAATTGACCACTCTAAGCACAGTCAGATCCGCAACAGGTGAATGAAAAATCTAGGCTAGACCCTACTGCTGCCACACATCTGGAGGCTGGTAGCTCTATGTACGGTCAGATCTAGTGACTGCAGAGGAAGGAAGACCGGGACTAGACCTTGCTATAGTCACTCTGGAGGCTGACTATTCTACGCACTGCCAGATCCCCTAAGGAGGATGATGATGAGCAATGAGTGTTAGTGAACTAGTAATAATAGTAGTGTGTATACTCTTTGGAATTTTAGCTCTGGTGTATTTCTTGTATATGTATAGAAGGTACTGGTGTGGGATCAGTAGGTTTGGACCCCTGTTTGACTCTGAAGATGAAGCGGATAATGTTGATAGGAGTGTGGGGCATGATGTGTGGAATAATTGAAGCTAACTGGTTTAAATGAAACCAGTTTTGGAGAGTTGTATCCAGAATATCCTATGTTTACTCCTAATTATACAGAATCTGGCAGTGTATGCTCCGGATTGATGGCTCGGGATCCAAATTTATGTTTTTATTTTAATGGATGGGCCACCAATTATCACCCAGGGACTTATCCTATGTTTACTCCTAATTATACAGAATCTGGCAGTGTATGCTCCGGATTGATGGCTCGGGATCCAAATTTATGTTTTTATTTTAATGGATGGGCCACCAATTATCACCCAGGGACTTATCCTATGTTTACTCCTAATTATACAGAATCTGGCAGTATATGCTCCGGATTGATGGCTCGGGATCCAAATTTATGTTTTTATTTTAATGGATGGGCCACCAATTATCACCCAGGGACTTATCAGTGTGTGGGAATTGGGTATATGACTATACCTGTTCAAGTTTTCCTTCCAGGACGACCAAAACGGGCTGTTAGAAGAAGAAGGAACCTGGTGGGACCACTGGGTAGCCAATGTGATGATTTGGTCATTGTAGGAGGGAAAGTGGCTAAGACTGAGGCCAGTAGAGTAGGAGGTGGACTAATAACGGGGGTCCTTACTTTGGGATCCTATCCAGGAATCATAGCTCAAGAAAATTGTAAAAGTATATTAGGATTGACTTGTAGATTGGAGAAAACTATAAATGCAACTGGGAAGTTGATACGGGCCCTTCAGCAAGAAACTGAAGAGCTCAATCAGTTATTGTTACAACATCGGATGGCCTTGGATTACCTATTAGCCAGAAAAGGGGGGTTTTGTTCTATAGTCAAGGGAGGATGCAAAGTCACCTTCCATGATTTGAACAAGACTATAGAAGATGAGATACAACACCTACAAGGGCTAATACAAAATAATGACAGTGGCATTGATAATCCTTGGGTTTGGTTGACTTCCTGGTTACCAGATTTTGGCTGGCTGAAAACTTTGTTTTTAGGCATTATAGTTTTGATTGTAGGAAGGTTTCTAATGATGATATGTATTTCCTGTGCTATAAAATGTATATGGGTCTCTCTCTCTGAAGCTATGGAGGGAAAGGCAGCTCATTTTGCTGTTATGGCTCAAAAGCAGATTTAAGCAAATTATGCTCAAATTGCAATAGAATTTGGCAGAAAAGGGGGGAATGATGAAGGGGTTAAATTGTAGAAACTGCTTGCTTGAGTAGAAAAATAGAGAAAAATAAGTCATGCAGATGCGTCTCTTATCTTATCAAGAGCTTAGGTATGCAGCTTGGCAATGCATGGAATATAGGGAGTTTGGGAGTCGATGTGACCAAGGGAGAATACTCCCTGGTACAGGGATACTTCATTTTTGAAACTGTAATACATCATTTGGAAACTTAAACTTTTGTAATCTGTATATGGTAATCATTTCCTGTACTTGTTTTTAGAAAGTATAAATGTGTGCTGAAACCTAAAACGGGGCTCTCAGTCTTTTGGAGGTTGATTCCACTGAGATCCCTGTGCAGTAAAATAAACTCTTGTTTTCTGATCTGCTGGTCTCAATTCTCTGGCTCACCACAACAACTTAATTAACTCAGTGACATTGGTGGGCGGGGAGAGGAAAGGAAGAAGTGGAATCTTGTACTTCCAAGTAGCCTCAGGCAAAAATAAATTGCTGCAGCCTCTCATTGCTTATGTGTTCTTTGTCATTAATAACCTCTGCCATCTTGACTGCACTCTGAAGTGGCCCAGCCACACATATCTCAGTTATTATCTGTGAAATGTTTGAGGTATGTTTTTGGGGACCCCCCCCAAAGTTGCCAATTTGGTTTGGGGAGTTAGAGGGCTTTGGGTTCCTCAAAAAAGGGCTTGGGAAGCCCTGGATCACACTAGAAAGATCTAAAACTTTGGTAGCCATGTTAGGAAGATCTTTGTCTAGGGATTCTCAAGGATTTTGTTTGGCACTTTTCAGTCAACTGAGCAATCTTGCACTTCCTGGATACTATATGGACTGACAGAATTTTCCTGCCTGTTTGTTTACTTCTACAGATTTTTGTGATATAGCCAAAAATGTGACAAAAACATGTATACAATGTATTTTCTGAGATAAAATGTGTACAACAATACATAGTTTAGAATGCAAAAAAGGCATAGTTTTGTTTTTTTTAAAGTTTCAAAAATAAAGTTCAGTTTCCAGAGCTTGGTGGTAACATGTTAGAAGTAAAGGTATGCTACTTTGGGAGGCAATGATAAGTCCATTTATGTACTATCAATGGTTGCTAATATTATAAAATCCACAAGTATTATGTCTGCAAGGAGTAATATTTCTTTGTTATTTGTAAACCATTTTTGGTGAGAAGCTCGGTTCCCAAGGCCCTTTTCGCACACCAGTCCTGTTGCAAAATGGCCTCAGGAGCATCGCACGATTACAAGGACCGTTCCACATGACGTCCTTGCAATCGCACAACGTTCCTGAGGCCATTAGGAAGTGATTGTGCATTATATCATTTTTGGCTCATTGCCGAAAATGATGCATGATCGCGTGTCCCTCCCATGCCCCACTTGCACTTACCTTGTGTGTGGAGGCTCCGGACATGTTGCCATCCTGCTTCCTCCCTCAGCGCAGCCTGGGAAACTACCCGGCTGCGCTGTAGCAGGAAGGGGCAGAGTGCTCACGCTGCCTTCCAGTCAGCACGGAGCTGGTGTGGAGTGGAAGCAGAGGGGACAT
Organism: Cyclura pinguis; assembly: GCA_030412105.1. NCBI lineage: Eukaryota > Metazoa > Chordata > Lepidosauria > Squamata > Iguanidae > Cyclura > Cyclura pinguis. The sequence continues at coordinate 11,553,295 of CM059605.1, forward strand.
AAGTGCCTCTCAGAAGAGGCTTCTCACGTGATCCCCTCGCGATGACACAGGAATGAGGTAAGGTACAAAATGGGCCCAAGATAAGTGGGGTCCCCAGAGCCGCTTAGGAAGGCTGGCCTGAACAATTGACTGTTCTGTGGCTGGCATGTTGGAAGAGGCAATTGTGTAGGCCACCCTTTCCAAACACTTTGGGGTCTCCCTGGAAAGTAGGCATTGGACAGATAGGCTGATCAGAGCCATCAACAACAAGGGTGACAATCTCCCAACAACAAGGGTGACAATTTTACCTTATTTCCTTCACCTCCTCCTGTCTGATGTATGTACAAGTGCAACCATGAGCATAATGGACCATTACATTAGCACAGTGCATCAGTTGGATTCCAGCCCCTGCCTGTAAAATGGGTAATTATTTTTAAGCCTGTTTTCTAAGAGATTTACAAATGCTGAGGTCATTTACCCCCACACACATACACGCAGAGAGAGAGAGAGATATACACCCATGCTGTATGTTTTGTTGTTAGAGGTATAGTTGGTGCATGTATTATTGGCTTTGTGTGTATTTCTAATTCTCAGTTTGTGCTTCAGGCCCATTGCAATAATCTGGACAATTATGATAGGTTGATGGTGGTGTTCTGATTCGTATCATCTGTGGGTGCCTACCTTTTTGGTGCTGTTCTGATTCATATCATCTGTGGGTACCTACCTTTTTCTTGAGTCTGATTTCCATTTGGGAGGACTCAGCCAACTCCTGTCAACTTTCCTGCCTCCTTTGCTCCTTAAATCATCCCTTTCTATACTTTTTACACAGTCACTGCAGAAATGGATGCAGATCTGGATCTGCAGATGCATCGGTCTGCCATCATCACATCTAGTTTGTTCCTCATCAGCATTTGGAAAAGAGGAGAAAGAATTTAATTTCCTGTCTTAATTCAGCTGTCACAGTACTCTGCAGCTCTGAGAAAGACCTTAGTGCTGAATCTCAGTCGCTCCCATCCTCCCCGCTCCACCATTTTTCTCTCTCCTGCTTCTCATTTTTGACGTCAGGTCGTTTCAAAAACTCCAAATCAATTTGAAGCCTCCCAATTTTCAGTCAAGGAAGCAACGTGCTGATAGGGTCAAAAGGCCTGCTGCCAAAATGGATCATAGAATTTGACATATTAATTCGAGCTGTCAGAACCAATAAGTGTAACTGTGTTTTGCAGAGGTGCAGGCTCCATTTCCTAAAAAACAGGGAGAAGGATAACATTGCCCAGATTATTGTGCAACCAGTTGGGGAGCACATGACCTTTGAGTCCTTTTTACCCCCTAATCGACATAGAAAGTTACAGAGAAGAAGGGGGGTAAGTCCATCCCTCCTTCCCTATCTCTCTCTCAGAGAGAGAGAGAGAGAGAGAGAGAGAGAGACAGAGACAGAGAGAGAGACTATAGGCGTGTCTTTTAAAAGTTCATAAGGGCTGCTTATTAGTTTTGTGAATGTGACTGGATGTATCTCTCTTTCTCTCTCCAGTAACTGTGTCTTCCAGACTCATGAAATCTCTGTAGTAGTTTATGCAGACACAAACGTACATTCTTTTCTACCCCTCAAGTTTTACAGCTCTCCTACCAGCACACGAACTGTAAAGGCAGGAAATATATTTGTTATTAGGAACTCTTTGACATTCAACATGTGAAATTTCAGCAAGCTGGATCAGTTCAGGCATCTGGCAGGAAATTACCATGAATCCTGTATCCTTAACAGTCATATACAGAGAAAGAGAGAGGGAGGGAGAGATATCCAGTACACACCTTCCTTATCTTCCTTTGAATCCTTCAACTTGCTTAAATTCAACATGACTAACTCTTGGCCATGGAAGTTACGTTCCTGCTTGCTTGCCTCCTACATGATCATGACTACACCTGACATCTTAGGAATCCATACATACTTCAGGATAGACATAGATGACCTGGTGCCCTCTCAATATTTTGGACCACAGCTCCCATAATCTCTCGCCATTAGCTATGCTGGGTGGAATTTCTGGGAATTGTTGTTATTGTTAATTGCCACCAAGTTGACTTCAGCTTTTGGTTACTCTGTGAAGGAGAGACCTCTGAGTCTCTTGGTCAATGATCAACACCCCTGCTCAGGTCTTGTAGACTCAAGGGCCGTGGTTTCCTTGACAGAGTCTATCCGCTTGTATGTGGGAATTGTATTTGGACAGCATCATGTTGAGATGACTCTGAAACAGAATGAGCCAACTCACATTGCAGGACAGCAGGGGTGTGGTTTCAGGAGAGCTTTCATTTTCTGAGTATACACAAGCTCTGTTCTAAAGGAAAGTAAGCCACAGACCATCCTGGGAGCACCGTAGGAACAAGTTATGATGAAGGCCCTGCAGTGGTGGAGCTTGGAGTGTGTGTTTGTGGGGGGAGGGAGGCATGGCCATGGTGCATGGGAGCATGGCCACAGCACATGGGGGTGTGGCTACAAGCTGGGAAGTCCCAAAAACATTGCTGCCCAGGGAGAATGGCCCCCATTGCCTCCCATCACTGCGTGATTGAGGCCCTGAAACTAGGAGCTGAGTTTCAAAGCAAAGAATCTAAATTCCTAGTTGCTGTCCCACCAGCTACTTGTCTTCTCCACAAGGTATAGGAGCCACGTTTTTCCTTGTAGTTTCCCAAAGAATGACTATTTACACATTGATTGTGCCAAGTGAACTGCTTGCTAGTAGGGCTGGGCAAGCTATCAGTTTTGTCTTCTACCATGTTCAGTGTGAGTGTGTGTGTGTGTGTGAATTACCAGCTCTTTTCCATTCTATTTATAGAGAAATCTATCAATCTTGGTAGGTTCTTATCAAATGGTCTTAACGGGTTGCCATGTGAAATAAGGGACAGAACTTCTGTCCCTTTAATAGCTGCATAGAAGAGAGAATTTCACACAAGCAACATCTGCTGAAAATCTTTCTACACAGTCTTTAAAGAGACAGGAGCCCTGTCACTTATTTCCTCTGGCAACCTGAAGTTCTTATAAAAAAGCAGCCAATAGATTTGGTTCTTCTTAACACAGAGAGGATCATATACCTGCTTGTCATGTAGCTGTAAAAGAAGAGCTTCACAGAAAAAAAGAGCTATCAGCCCTACCACAGCAGCACAGGAATGGTTGAATACACAAGGAAGCCAGCTTTTTAAGAACTACGTACTCAAATCCTTCTTCCTGGAGAGACATGTCTGTTGGTTTCATTTTCAACTACATATTCTCTCTGTTCCATGTATAAAGAACTTTGCAGGTGTTGGGATCTTATCAAAGAAATAGCTGAGCAAAATTCTTATCCATTTCTACTCAATACACAGATGGAAGGTTATATGCTAGTGGAATGAGGCACAGGTGCAGCAATGTTTAGTGGGCAATTAACTGACCAAAAGTGATATCAAACCTACGTGTCTTTCCTTTTTGGAATACTCTTGAGCAGCATGACTCCACTTAGTGCACATTCTCTCCAAAAGTAGTCTTTATATGCACCATTCTCTCTGTTGACTCTGCTTTCACTTTCCTTTGCCAAGCTGATGATGGATCTGATGAAAGTTAAGGATTAATCAACCCAGGCAGCCTCCTTTTCACTTTCAGTGGCCAGGTATGGCCCTTGTTTATTGTTTCACCAATTGTTCTCTGTTCCATCCTATGAAATGTGTTGTTAACAGATTCTGTTAATCAGTGGCAAGGGTGTCGACATGTTAGAAAAAAGGAAAGAAGCAGCCATATGGCAGAGAAGGCCGGTGGTAATACTGATCAGGGAAGGACAGAAACAAACTATTTCACGCACTTTGCTGATATGTTTACCAGCTCTTTCCATTCTATTTATAGAGAAATTTACCAATTTTGGTAAGTTCTTCTCAAATGGTCTTACAGGGAATAAGAAGCATTTGTGAATAAGATGAATTGTTCTTGCTGTACCATTATATGCTTGAACTCACACTGTTTAGCTTTCTCCAGTGTTTCTTCCCCTGTGGTCCATGGATCCCTGGGGGCTGCGATGTCCTCGCAGGGGATTACTAGAAAGGCTTGAAGGAATGTTTGGAGCTTTTATAGTTAAAATAGAAAGAATGAAAGAAAGAAGGGAAGAAAGACGGAAAGAAAGAGAAAAAAAGAAAGAAAGATGGATGGACAGATGATCATATATTGATCTCAAAGAGAAGGAATCTTTTGCCAGTGATAGACATCATTTGTACAAAGTTTCATCACAATATCTCAAGCTGTTCAAAAGTTATGAAAATAACTGATAGCCAAAAATGTACTCAGCACTTGTTCCATCTGCATACAGTAAGAACATATGAGTGAATGGCGCTGAGTGGCTGAGATCAAGCACATGACATTTCCTGCTATCAAACATCCAGCCAGAAGATGCCTTTGTAGCTGCTCCAAACTCTAGTGTTTAGGCCATGGTTTGGTGTTCAGGTATATTATTATTATTATTATTATTATTATTATTATTATTATTATTATTATTTCATATGGAATCATTTTCATAAAAAGTATTATAATAGGAGTATGTGCATTTACTTATTTGTTTCTTCTCTCCAAATTTGAAGACCCTTGATAAGCAGCTTTAAATAAATATTTGACACACTTTAGGCTTTTAAATCTTGAGTTAAGTCTTGGTGGTCCACAGCAACAAGAGATATTTAAAGGGGGCCTGTGACAAAGAAAAGGTTAAGAATTGCTGTACAAATTACACCATGGTATGCTTGAATGTTTTCCCACATACAGGGCTGACCCAAGGCATTTTCCTGCCAGGCAAAGGACAAGATGGTGCCCTCTTCCATATACAGAACTAGCCGAGTTGGCAGCGACACATCTTACTTCTATACCAGAAAAGGTTGCCGGAATGAAGACTAGAATAATCTGCTATACCTTTAATGGTTGTGTAGAAGAGGAAATTTTCGTAGGCATTCCACCTTACCTGGTTACATGCCAACCAAGACCTGCTGAAATTTCCTCTTCTACACGACCGTTAATGATATAGGAACTCTCTCCAGTTTTCAATCTGGCAACCCAAATATCAGAGATAAGACAACAACCTCCACTGCACTAGAAGCCTATCTTAAGAGCCACAGGGCAAGTCATGTGGTGCCACCGCTTAATCACTGTGCTGTCAGGCACCTGCTCACTGTCCACTCAGACTAGTGCCACAGTCCACTCAGACTAGTGACACTGTGGCAACTTGTGTCATATGGCATCAGTGTCACATGATCAGCACAATGCAAGCAAATGTGTGAAGCCCCCTGCAGTATATATTCTGTTTTGTGCCTATTTGCTTGGTCAGGGTAACATTTCCCAAATTTCCTCAGAAAATGATTAAATGAGATAGGCAGACAGCCTGGTGCAAGAGGGAGAAAAAACAAGTTGGTGATAGAGAAAGCAAGAAATGCTATAGGAGCAGGGGAGAGATCTGAGAGTAAAGAGAAAGAAGCAGGAGATAACAGACAAAGGCCCTTTCCGCACTGCGTGGCTGCCCCACAGTCGGGACATGATGACATGCTCTGTGGGTCACGCTTTTGCATGACATCATTGCAGTCCCACCTCCATCTTGTCTTGGTGTTGCATGAGCTGTTTTACACTTACCATCGTGCTGCGTTGCCACCTTTCCTGGCCATGCGGAAGGGCAGAAACACACTGGCAATGCCTCCGTCCCCAGTGCAGCAATGGCTGCACAAGGAAAGAAATGGGGCCAGAGCACTCCCCTCCGTAGCGATTGGGTGAGGTGCGGAGGGGAGCGATCCTGGTGTGCTTTCCCTCCCCGCAGGGCTGCAGTGAAAGGACTTCGCTAAGCCCTGTCGTGCAGAAAGGTACAAAGGTCATTTTTGAACAGTGTCACTAAAACACATTAACTACAGGTTGTAGTCGTTTCAGGAGCCACACTTCTGCATGACATTGTAGCCGTACAGTAGCCATCCCATCCACAAGCATTGCTAGAACATTATAGATGGGACAGCTACTGGATGGCCATTGGATGGCTACAACGTTGTGTGGAATCACGACCCCTGAAATGACTACAGCCTGTGGCTAATGTGTTTTAGCGATGCTGTGCAGAAAGGGTCAAAGACATTAGAAAGCAGATAAAGGGTTAATACAATCGACAGAAATCAACAAGACTGAAGGACCTCTGCACAGAATCTGGTATTTTTTTAAAAAATATTTTTAGAGAGAGAGAGAGAGAGAGAGAGAGAGAGAGAGAGAGAGAGAGAGATTTCTTCATATATGTAAATGGTATCAATGCAATGATTAAGAACTTCAAAACTAATAATGAAACAACTACAGCAAACAGATGATGATGGTGATAATATTTATATTCGTAGCCTTCCTTTCTCCCAGTTTGGGACTCAAAGTGGTTAACAGCAGTTAAAACAAATGTAGTTAAAAAGTAACCAAGTAATCATAAAATTAAAACCAGTTAAAATGTAAAATATGTAACAACAACAACAACAACAACAAAGTCCAGCACATTGTACAGGGCCTGCTTCTCCTAAGAAATCAGTTCTCAAAGGGTTGCTGGAAAGAAAGCTTTTACTTGCTTGCAGAATGATAATAAAGAGGTTGTCAGTCTAGCTTCTTTGCAAAGGGAGCTCTGGATCTTGGGAGCAGACACTGAGAAGGCTCTCTCCCATAGTCCCACCAAATGTGCCTGTGAGAAGGACCTCCTCAGAAGATTTCAAAACACAGACAGGTCCATACAGGACAATATGGTCCTTCACATAACCTGGACCTGACCCATACAGGGCTTTACAAGTCATCATCAGTTAATAGGCACCATGCTGTGAAACCAACAGTTATGCACGGCTTATTCATTACTGTTTTTTAAAATTAATTATTTGTGTTAGCTTTTTAACATATTTTCAAAATAAAGATTTTCTTTTATTTATTAGACCTCAAAATGATTGCCACCTTGCCTTTCTACCTCCATAACTGAGGAAAGCGTTGCTTTGTATTTGATTGCTCTCTGTGTTAATCCAAGGTCATTTCCTGATGAGGCTGATAAATCGCAGCAGCGTCGAATTCTTACCCTCCAGTCCGCACATTGTACTGTTTTAGCATTGTAGTTTTCCTGGTGGTTCTGCACGTTTTCAGCTCCTAGAATGGTTCATTGCAGTTCACTGCAATGCGAAACCGCTGTATGTGAAAACTGGAAAAACGTCGATGTAAATCTCCCGAAACGGTTCTGCTTCGGTTTTCGCCTACGTGCAGAAGCGTAGCATCAATTCACATCGCAGAAGTGGCCGGCTATGGGCGTTCCCAGGCTGTCCCTTCCGACATTTCCATCCTTATCTCTCTCCGCCCATCAAAGGACAGGCTGCCATCATTATTGTCTTCCTGTGTTAAACGGATAGTGGGAAGAGAGTGGATCTGATAATGGACTGTTAAAACATGTTTTTTTCCTTGTATCGATGAACATACATGCCTATGCACAAATATAGCAACACAGAAATGTGTTAAAAATGTGTGTGTGTGTTTTAAAAAACAGACCAATCAGCGATGGCAGGGCAGGTTGAGAGAGGGGAATGGCCAGGGTCTTGCTGTTGTGGATGCAGCAACCACTGTTCCCCGCAGTAGTACAATGTAAAGGGGGGGGGCAGACAGCACAGCTTTTGAATTTCTGAATTCAGTTTCCGAATCAGAGTATAAAAACACTGCTCTTGACACGCAGTGAACCGCTCCTCCTCTCTCATGCAGAAATGGCCCCAGTTAAGTGTTGGTGGAAGGAGAACCAGTTCTCACCTCTTTAGGCAAATGTAGTTGTGTGATGTGGCTTCAAGTTGCCTGCCAAATTAGGGGAATCCCATTAATTTCGTAGCATTTTCTTAGGCAAGGAATACTCAGAGGTGCTTTTGCCACTTTCTCTGAAATATAATTAGGGACTGAGAAATTCCCTTCCATCATTTCAGGAGAATTCAGGACACCCTTGGGCAAGATGAAGAGTAGGAAGGAGCACATGGGCTGACAAACACAGACGTTTATACAGAAATATATGCTGGCTTGCCTGGTGCTTACATCTTTTTGGTTCCAGGTGAAGCCTCCTTTCTTCTCTCAGACATTTTAAGTACACTTTTAGTGCTTCTGCACCTTTGCACTTTTATCCAGCTCCTGTTTTTAATTTGGTTTTATATGTTGACATGTTTTATTCTCCTTTGCTGATTTTATCTTGATTTATATGCTGCTTCTTTAGTCAATATTTTATCCGGGTAATTGTTGGAATTTATATTTTAAATAGACGGTATGCTGTCCAGAAAATTGTGGTATGTGGGTAGTTTGTTATAAGGGTAAATGTGTAATAACTTAAATAAAAAAGGATTTTCTTGTTCAGGAACTGGATGTAATTCCAGGCCTCTCCAAAGATTCTTTTGGTGCTGGAAACTGACACATATTATTGCTATAGCATAAACATATGGTTGAGAAATGATGCCACAGATAGTATGCAATGGGGAAGGATCCCAGTCCTTTCACTGATGGGATGCAGAATCCCCTCACATCCAGCTTGACCCCCCAACAAATCCAATCCAGATGATCCCTCAGCTGACAATCAAAATCTCCCTGGATGGATATATGGGGAGCCTTTAGCTGGGGGTACATCCTTTCTCCACCAGGATCATGCAAGATAGACTGCTAGAGCTTGTATAGTGCAGATGCAAAGAAAATGAAAGTATGCATGCATGACCCATCTCCCCCAACAGTAGAGCTCTCTGAGGTCAGAGCTCTCTGTCTGAGAATTCTAAATACCCTTCCCTAAACTGCAAACCCCAGGATTCCATAGGATATTGATAATGGAATAATGGCACTATAACACAGCAGAAATGTCCATGGTATCTTATTCAAGAGACAGTGGAGAAGATGATATTTCTGAAGCCATCACTATAGGTTGTGTCACCATCAATGTGTGCACCAGACAGCTTGCCCTTTGTATGGTGAAGCTGTATTTGTGTACATAGGTATGGACATAGACCCCTGTTATAGGGGCACTGAGTGAATGGCTGGTGTGTGTGTTGACAGCAGAAGTGGAGCCATGCAGCATGACCACACAGCCCTCTTTCAGCATGTCAAAGGGTTAGAGTGAGCTCCCTAAGGTGAATATATAGGCCCTTTCCGCACCTTACCTCTTTTCGGCGCTGGGGTGCGGGGATCACACAAGCAGCCTCCAGCAAGAGGCTCTCGTGTCCCTGCTGCTTCAGCTCTGCACGAGCTGCCTGCTCCTGAGCAGGTAGTGTGAGAACCCTGCCTCTTCCTTCCGCAGTGCAGCCTGGGAGGTTCCCAAGCTGCACTGGGGCAGGAAGCGTGACTGCCGCGGCTCCAGAGGCTCCACATGCATGGCAAGTGGGCGTGGGGCCCTGGAGCAATGCGTGATCACACACCACTTTTGGCTGAAAGCCAAAAATGAAAAAGTGCGTGAGCAGCGCCTGCCCTACCCTGGAGTGTTGCGCGATTGTGAGTGCGTCGTGCAGATCACTCCTCACAATCGCGCGACGCTTCAGGTGCCCTTTCGCATGGCAAATGCCATGTGAAAAGGGCCATAAACATGCATCATGCTACTTAGTATGACTTCATCACATAAGCTCTGTTCAGATATTCTGAGTAAGACCATTTTCTCACTACACTCTTATAGCGTGATTATTCCACTTTCAACACCCTATGGAACCCTGGGGTTTGCAGTTTAGGGAGGGGCCAACCAGCTGCAAACTGGCTGCAAACCCCAGGATTCCATAGGATGTTGAAAGTGGAATAATAGCACTGTAACGGTCTAGTGCAGAAATGGCCTAAGTGTTAAATCAATAGATAAGAAAGGAAGCATACGTCCTCCTCTTTTATTTTTGCCATTCTCTCACACACAAAAATGTGAGGTCTGAAGTGGAGAGCTTCTGCTATACCTGGATATTCACACAAGCAAAATCCTGATTTTCCTCAGTTCTGCCTCACATGGAGAACCTCCATTCATACAGGTCACTCTCCACCTCAGACCTGTTGTTTCTTGTGTGAACAAAGTGATGATGGAGGGGAGGAACCTAACCCGGTCACCTCCTTATGTATTTAATCATCCCATATTTAGAATACCAAAATAGGGAGTGAAATTACAGGAAGCATGAAAAACCATGTAGATGTGTCTTGTAAATGTGGTATCCAGTTACTTCTCACTTCTGATAGAGGGAGAAATGGGGAATGAATAGGAGCTATTGAAGGGTAAGCTTTGCAGCAGTGGGAAGGGTGATGGTGGGGTAGGGAATAATGAATAACAATACGCCCATTGAGGGATATATTTCCAGTGCTCTTTGAAGATTAGTCATCAGCTGTCTCTATGTATTTGTTCCCCTGAAATCACAAGCCCAGTTCAGACACAGGTAGAAGCCATGGCTTCCTCCTACCTGAATGAATCACATGAGTGAGCCTTGGGCTAAGGCACTCCCCTGTCCCATTCTCATGGAGAAGAGGAAATCAGAAGCAACCATTTCTGTCTTTAAATGAATCACCGTTCCCTGTCATGTCTGACACAGGTATGTTGAACACAGGGGGTGGCAAAGTTGGATGATCAAGTTGTTGTTAGACTGCAGTTCCCATCACAGCTCACTGATAGCTATGCTTGTGGCAATTGCAACTTATCATGTGAATGATTACCAATGTTTTCCTCTATTGGCCCCAGAAAACCCCATGATAGGTTTGCCATAACTTGGAAAAGACTTGAAGGCACACAACAACAACAACAACAACAACAACAACAACAACAATAACAAACACTAGAAACTTGGGGACAGAAGGAAAATTTCAATAGGGAGGCAGAATTTTTATTAGGAGAGGGCTCTATTTTGTTCTACTCATTGCTACACTTCTGCCTAAAATCGGATTCCTGAGATCTCGGTACTTCTTCCTGGACTCTCATAAGCCCTGAATTCTTAAACGCCACATCTGAGCAAATCTTAGAAACTTTATGGAGTCCAAATCACCTTTGATGCACAAACTAACAAGATAGCAATGGATTATCCACTGTGCAAATAGTTATATTTTGAAATAAATATTCTGTGTTCTAGCATGTTTGGGTTAATCCTTAAACAGGAGAACTTCCTTTCTCTCCTGTTTGCCAAAATATGCACCAAAGATCAATAAAGCCACGATTTAGGTTTTCTGCTGCCGACAAAGCTGAGGATCTAAGATACCCAGGCCCGCCCCCCAGTTGCCATTTTCAACAAACATTTTAATATTTAAACAGGCAAATTACACGCAAAGGAAATACCCTTCTCTCTCTCTCTTTTTTTTAAAGGCTGTGTATTTATAGTACCTTCTTCCCAGAGGACCTCACTGTCTGTGGTTGATTAATTTTAATTAATATTTCATCTAATATCTGGTGATATATTGCCAATGCTCAGTCTAAGTGCGCTTCCAAGTGGGTATAATTGAAATTTACACCCATTTCAAGTGCTATTTATGCTGCTAGCACCATGTAAAGTGGTTTCCAGGCCAGTTTGTGTCTGCGCAAGGCTGCCTAAGTTTTTCAGCCAGTTTTGTAAAGCAACCTGTGCTATGTGTTTGTTTTTCCCCATATCCACCCACACCAATTGTTTACCACGCACCAGTGCTCACTTTATCCTCCTAATATAAATTTGCATGTGCATTGCCATCATTAAAAACTTGTAGGCTTGTTTAACCACCCAGTGAGCAGGGAACTAGGCTGAAGTCTCCCATCATCAAAGCCAAGGCTCCATCCCCCAGTTCTCTCACAGCTTCTTTGTCTTCCAGTTGTATTCATATCCCTCCCTTTCAATCCTCTCCATTTTTTTCTCTCTCCAATAGACATTCAGAAGAGAAGGTTCTAAGACAGTTATGGGGAACCTGTTGCCCTCCAGATGCATACCCTCTAACTGTCTCGATTTGGGAAAATCCTAATTAATCCTCATCACCCCACTTTTTCAGCTGTTTTTTAAATGTCCCATCTTCTCTCTCTTCTTATTTTCCTCTTTGTCCATGGCTTAGGAGAGTTGCTACAAACTGAGGGCCTTTCTGCACTACACTGTTATTTTACTATTATTCCACTTCCAACATCCTATGGACCCCTGGGGTTTGCAGTTTAGGGAGGGGCACTTACAATTCTCAGCCAGAGAGCTCTTTGGCCTCAGTAAACCACAAACCTCAGAATTCCACAGGATGTTGAAAGTGGAATAATAGCATTATAACAGTGTAGGTGTGGAAAGGCCCTGATTTCAAAGTGCAAAAGTAGTTTGCACTCAGTTAACTCAGCAGTGAGGAGAGGAGAGGAGAGGAAGGGGAGGAAACTTGTCCTTCCCAGTAGGTTCAGGCAAAACTAAACATCTGCAGTCTCTACTAGCTTGTGCGTTCTTCCTTATTAACAATTTTTGACATCTTGATTATACACTGATGCTGCTTGGCAATATGTGTTCCTGATTTTCATCTGTGAAATGCTGGAGAGTATGTAGATATTGCTGCCTTACTACCAATCAGTCCCAGGCATCCTGGTGAGGCATGGTGGGAGTGTTTATTCAACAGCAGGGAGGGCCTTGCTTTCGCCACCTCTCTCCTAATCTGCAAATATAGTGGGCAAAATCATCTTCCTTCTTTTTCACTAATCCTTCCATTCCTACTGAGCACAATAAAGATATGAGTCTCATGTTTCCTTCATGCTTTTCTCTGGCCTTCTCATAAACATTTTTTTTATGCCATCGTAGGCAGGGGTAGAGAGAAGGTGGACCAGGATCTACTGGGAAATTTTCAGGTGACCTGCAGTCAATTACCAAAAGTTCATGACTCACAGCGTTTTAACTATAGCGACTCAAAATGCATGAACAACTCTGCATCTCTCCCCTGGCAGGTCTCAAGCTCCTGGGAGACAGGCACTGTGGCCATTCAGTGGCTGGGAGAGGGGGGAGGGATGTGGCTAAGGCAACCAAAATGTGGCTTGCCTTGGTTGCAAAGGAAAGAAAACAAGGTTGCTTCCGATCTGGGAGAGTAACCTTGTTTCTCTTCCCTCCAGTTACCTTTGCACCCGAGATGGACCACTTCTTGATCACCTGGGTGACCCTCTCTCTGCTATAGTCAATGAATGGCCACAGCATCACCATCTGCCAAGGTCTGAGAGCTATTATAGGAGAAATGGTGCACAAATAGTCACTTGTACAGTCTCCAAAAGAGATATGCACACATTGTAACCCAGCGTTACATTTGCAAACGTCACCAACAGGATTTTATCCAAGAATGCTTTGCAGAGATCTGGGAGTGGGGGAGAGAGACAGAAGAGAATGAGAGTGTGAAAAGATCTGAGCATAAGCTCTAGTTCTGATACTGCAAATAAACCTCCGAACTGAGCATGTTCAGAGAAGCAACCAATTTTACGTCCACTATTTTGACCCACCATTTTATTCTTGTTTCTAGTTGGTGCATACCTAAAGTATGTTCAGCCTTGAATGAGGTAGCTGCCCAAAATTGGCTTCTGCATGGAACACCCCCAGTAGTCCATCTTCTGAGATCAGTTCACCTTCTTGAATTTTAGGGTTTACAGGGACTGACTCTGCCCATTCTAGTCTCATTCCATGACATTTGTAAATAATAACAGTGCTGTAAGACAGATAGATAGATAGACAGACAGATAGACAGATAGACATCTATCTCAGTTGCTCTAGTCCTTCTTTTCCAGGCAAGCTAACCTATATAAGGCAGTCCTAAATTTTGCATCGTTTAAAGAGCAGAGAGTTAAGTATGATTATTAAATAGAAAAAGAGATCAAAGAAGCCCTGTCCGACATTACCAGGTAAGAGAATATTACCTTGTATGTCCCTATTTTCCTGATCTTGTCTTGAGATGCTGTTCCCTCAGGGTGTTCTCACAGTGTTTATTACTTAACCTCAACTACTCATAAGTGCTGAGCCTTCAAGAGAAAGCTTGTTATTGTTATTTCTTCTCCTTACAATTTTCGAGTGGGGTGGCTCTGGAAAGCTTGGCTGAAGTTCTGAGGAGAGGTGCGCCCATCTGCCAACTCTAACTGCAGCCACACCACAAATACTGAAAGTCTGAGCTTCAAACTGGATTTTCATGTTGCTTCCTGTTAAAAAGCAACTTCACTTTTGATTTACTGTTTTAATCAGGCGACTGTCAGTCAGCCTCATTCCATATCACTCACCATAAACATGGGCTGTGCCAAAAAATTATGACAGTATTAAATGATTTTATTACAGTAAACTGAAGATTGAGCAGTGCAAATACAGGTGCTGTGTGAGAGACAATTCTCTTTCAACTCCGTCCAAGCCAGTCAAGATAATTCAGGGAGAAAGCAGTGGTGTATACAGGGGAAAGGAGCCATTGAAGAAGCTCAACACTTCAGCATTGCTCTGTTAAGTTCAGACTAAAAACCACATAGTACAGATCAATAGCTCTGTGTCAGAATGCAGTTTGGGGCAGTGGGTGAGGACTGTAAAATGTAATCTTCTCTCATTTCACTCTTGCACTCTCAAAAAGCTAGCATATCAGGCAGAATGCTCTGGCAGTTTCCTTCCTCCTGACAACCAAATGTCATCCCCACCCCCTCCAAGGTAGGATCATTTAAGGACACAGTTGCTACCTGTCATCTGACGTGCTAAAGCCCCAGGTGGCCTATGACACTTGATTCATCTTCAGCTTCTTGACCTATAGCAGGGCTGGGGAACCCTGTGGCCTTCCAGAAGTTGCTGGACTCCAGCTCCCATCTGCCTCAACCAGTATGACTGATGATCAGGAATTATTGGAATTTTAGTCCAAAAACAGTTGGAGGACCATAGCTGATCAACCCCTTTTCTATAGTATGTGTCCTGATGGACAACATCCACTCTCCTGGCTCCCCTATGTAGCTACGTAACAGCACCTGCTCACTGATATGGATGTTGTGGAACTGCATGACCTAAGTCCACTCATGAAGATGTTAATACCCCAACAGTGTCCTATGTTGGAAGCCAACCAAAGTTCACATTTCTCAAATTAGAGTCTTTATCAGCAGCCATGGACAAAGTTTACAATAGTTTGTCAGCCAGTTACCGCTTGCTGTTTCAGCAGTCCGAGTCAGTAATAAATTCAGACAGTGCAAAGCAGTATCCAGTAGTGAAGTCAGTGCACAGGGCCGGAGTCCGGCTCAACATGAATCAGAGATCCAAACATAGGGTGCATTGCTTCCAGCAGTGATACCAATTGTCTGCAACAGATTTCCTCCTTCCCCTTTATGGGCTGACAGCCTCCCCCACCTGTTTGCCCAATTAATGCGTCTTCTTTGTATAGATGCTCTGAGTCTTGTGAGCCCTCCCTTTTTCATTTATTCTGGCTTCAGTAAGTACTGTCCTATCCATGTCTCTGTGTTGTGGCTGTTGGGGAGAGTCCTGTCTGCGTTTGTACTTGAGTTCTGGAACTGGGGCATGACAGACAGGATTCCAGCCAATATATATGTAATGCAATGTAGCAGTTGTTAAAATGTCTCACGAGGATTGGGGAGTCCCATCTTTAAATTTCCTTGGATGGGTTTGCTTCAGGGCTCATCCAGAAGGGGGAAAAAAATCTCTGGAAGTATCAAGGGTTTCCAGATCTTTGTTTGTTTGTCTTGATTTTACCTGCATATTCTGAGGTGAGCATCTTAAACTAATTCTTGAAATATCCTCAGTTTCCTTCTCTCCCCCCTTGTGTTCTTCCTTCTTATCTTGATCACAGATCATGTCCAGACTCATTCGACATTTCAGAAACTGATTTTCATCCATTTCCACTAAGTCATTTAGGAGATATAGATACAGTTAAAGTGCTAAAATATTGCTTTATCAATATTAGACTAGTTTATCAATATTAGACTAGTTCATCATTAGGACCATTTGTTTTGGTTCAGACATTCCTCTTTTCTCATTTGATCTGTGTCGAATCTGTGTCATAGAAACAATAACTGGATTTACTGGCAGTGGACATCTTAGCTGGTTCTGGGACGATACAAACAACCAACCAGAGAAATATTTCATTTTAGAAAATATTGGGTTAATTTAATGTGACCCAGGAAGTAGGAATGAAAAATCCTTGGTACTGCTAGGAGCCCCCAGAAAATACTTCAGAATGAAGAAAATGTCACATGAATCTCAAATTAAAATCAGTTTATGCAGGAACACAACCTGTGACTTTCAGAGACCTTTTTCTCATCTGGAGGGGCTCTTAGTTACAAACTCTTAAATGTAATCAATTTAACAGGCTTCCTGGAAAAATGAAAGACAATTGTGTGCATCCACTTGAGCCCCTTAGCCAAATGATAGAGGACAAAGTTTCAAAATGCTACCACTGTGGGGTTTTCCACCTCTGGGGTCCATGTTTTGTTATTTTCTCAGAAATACAAAACTGACATAATAAAAGAAACCATTTTGGGACAAAACACAAAACAACACAACAAACCACATCTCTTTGCTTATACACAGTGTGCCTTTTCATCATCACGTAGCCATTACATCCACCCTCCAAACATATGTTGCAAGTAATTCCAGGATGGAGGGAAACCCCCTCCCATTAATTTCTACAGTGTTTCTAAAAGCTGTACAGGGATTATAAAAACGAAAATAAAAATCGTACATCATGGCAAAACTTTTCAAGGCTGGGATATAGCAGAAAGGGGGCATCTTTTGGGTAAAGTTGCACATGGATGACAAAAATGCACGGGTGCAAATACATATGCACACTAGGGTGAAAGCCAGGAGGCACTGAATCCATCTGTTCCAGAGCCAAATACAAAGGCTCTTTTAAAAATAAATCCTCACATTTAACTTTCCAGATAAAAATAGTGTAGAAAGGACAGCCCTTAATCTCTGTCTCCTCCTAAAATGCTTTAGTGCACAGGCTTCTCCCCACTCTGTTCCTCCCCACTCCTTCTCCCCCTGTCGCTCTCTTTTACAGGTTTCATTCTGGTTTTGATTCCTGTGAGTTTACTGACAGATTACTTCATTTTAACTCTATGGCTTTTCTGTCTTGTGGGAGGCATATTTCTAAGTATCATATTTATCAAAGGAGCTGTGCAAAAGCAAAGGCCAGAATGAGGCTTTTGATGATTCCCCCAGTAACTACAACCATAATAAATTTTGCAAGAAAGAAAACACAACTGGGGACGTTTTATGCTAAAGCTTGGAAACAAGGTTCTCCTATTGTCACTTGGAAACCTTTAGCATTTGGGCTAATCTCTCTGTCTCTATCCCCCCCCCCTTCTTTCCATAGCTGCCACATCTCTCCTCCTCACCAGAGTAGCTGCACATCTGGACTCACTTGCAGAGCCAGTCTTCAAACTCCCAAGGGCGATATCCCCCTCCTCCCTATAACTTTAAATCAGCCCAGCATTTCAATAAATCACAAGGAACACTTATTTATTGGACATAGTTTTGGGTCTCTTAAAGCATGGAAAATAAATTTAATGGAGCGTTTGGAGCATTTCTCCAATCTTTTGAGGGATTACTTGGGGAATTTGTCAACCCCCGCCAAGCACAGCAGCCTGATCCAGCGAGATGGGAAAGAAATTATGGGAGATACTCTACAAAGGCCCAGGTGTACCTTAAATCACATCAAAAAAGATTAATGTCAAAGGATTGCTTGCCAGCAGCCTTGATTGGCAGGGCTGCAGTTTACTTAATAAACTATCACTTTAGCCAGAGGGTGACTTTAATCTGAATTACATTTTCTTGTTTTGTCATACACTGTGCCAAGCGATTTATTGAATACTGTAGCATACTTCTTAACCTCAAATACTAGAGAACGAGAGGAGGAGAGAGAATAAGTCAAGGCTTAAGAGCCCCAGGAAAACCTTGAGACAGCTAAACCTGCTTTGAGAACAAAGGAGAAGCTTTGCTCTGCAGGCAGAAGACTGCATTCTTGAAACTCAGATGAGAATGTGTGGGAGTGGGAACACTTCTAATGCATGCAGGCTGCAAGATTCGGATCTTAAGTAATGGACACACCATGGTTCAAGGGGTGTTTCATTTGAGGGCATGAGCTCATAAGGGGAAAAAAAAAACGTGTTCAGTGTTCAGACTACAAACTCTTCCCCACTCTGTCTTTCTGTGTTCAGTTGTGTGAAGCCTGCAGAAAGTTAAAAGATTGATTCAGCTCATGATGTCGAGCATATGTCATGTGGGTCTAAGGTTCAAGCCTGATCATTCCTTCTTTTGGGGGCTGGCTTGTATAGTGACAAGAGAGAGGATATTGGTTGCCCCAAGGGAAGCACTGAGACTCGTTGTTGCTGTTGTAGGTTCCTTCACATTTTTTCTTAATTATGGTAACCTTAAAACCACCTCTGAGTATTCCTTGCCTAAGAAAATCCTATGAAATTCATGGGGCTACTGTAAGTTGACAGGCAACTTGAAGATGCATGCACACACAGACACACACACAACGCGAACCTTGAAGAGTCAGCTTGGTGTAGTGGCTTGAGTCCTGGACTAGGATTCTGGGGGGCCAGCATTTGAATGCCCTCTCAGCCATGGAGACCCATTGCATGACCTTGGGCAAGACAGCTTCAGAGGAAGACAAAGGCAATCCCTCTCTGAACAAATCTTGCTAAGAAAACCCCATGATAGGTTTGCCTTCAACGTTACTTGTGTCCTAAATGATTTCAAGGCACACAGAAATAACAAGGCAAGATTAAAACACAAATGCATACACACAAGCGATTCATCCAGTGCTATTCATTTTTAACAGTTTATGCAACATATTGTAGTGAATTTTGAGCATTTACACAAACATGCGAAACTCACCTGATTTCCACACTAGACTGTTATAGTGCTATTATTCCACTTTCAACATCGTATAGAATCCTGGGGTTTGCCGTTTAGGGAAGGGCCTTTGAGGCCCCATCCTAAACTGCAAAACTCCAGGATTCCATAGGATGCTGAAAGTGGAATAATAGCACTATAATAGTCCAGTGTGGAAATGGCCTCAGTGCTTGACAACGTTCAGAGTTTCTTCAAGTGCTGATGAAAGCAAAGCCCACCATGTTTTGGCATGGAGATGCTGCTGCTGCTGATTTTCTCATTTACCAAACAAGGACAAACCCAGTCAAATTTGCACCCCAAGGATAGTATCATTATATCATGGAATCAGCAGGTGGCACTGGACTTAGTTATACCTGGGTGCAGTCAGAAGCTAATCCTGGCTTCTCTGTTCTTGCTGGAGACAGATGACAAAGCTCCTGTTCTTTTTGACTGATGTGTTCTTTAAGCCTACCATGATATGCATCTCCTATTTCTCAAACTGACACTTGCTGGACTGCTATGTTGCTTCATTCTTTTAATTGTTATCAAATGTTGGGATTCTCTTATCGACCTGATAAAACTGGTTATGAGTTATATGATGGTTCATGCTGCGCAAAAATAATTGGCACTTTGCCTTTGCTGTTGCTGTTGTTGTTGTTGTTGTTGTTGCTGGTGCTGTTTCAGTTTGGCTCTACAAAACACCAGGATCAAGGATTACTATCTTTCCCACCCTTTAGGGGTGTGAGACTCAGAGTGTGGGTGCTGACTAGTGCAATTTCCCATCAGAAGATCACTTGGAAGCGACAGTCAATGCGTAGGGTCCCTAAGACCAATAAAAACCAAGGCATCAGGAACAAATAGTGTGGACCCTGCACATTTAGCTATCTGAAATGAAACAAAAATTGTCCTTCCCTGAAGCCAGAGGTGCCTGAGGCAGAAAACTGCACCAACATTTCTCCCCATCCCTGGCATTAAAAGAACAATAATGACAATATGACTGGTTAATAACATACAGTGCTGCCTTTTTCATGACAGCCCAAATCTGCTATCTGTGGTCACTGGCCTAATGATAGGGCTGGCCCTGGAAAGAACTATGGGCAGCTGTGAGAGAGGAGACAGCATTAGAAACCAGGATTTCTGCCAGGGGGTTATAGCCAGAGGGACTAATTTTCAACTGCACAGCACTGGCAGGCTGTAGAGATGCTTCACAAGTGACTCAGAAGCAATGGGATGTCCCTTCCAGTTGCACTTTCAGCCAAAAATAATCCATTTGGGGGGTGTTATGGGGTGTAGTTGAGAGAAAACCTATCTAAATTACCTTATTTTTGTGATGGCTTGGCTGTTTTTCAGCTGATTTTTAACTCCCTCTTTTTTTTCCAGACAACCAACCAACCAACCAAACCAACCAGCCAAACATGGGGTTGGGGGCTTGGTGCATTGCAAAATAGGGCTCTGGGTGCATGTAGCCTGTGAGCTACCTTATCACCACACTGGTGTAGATCAGATCTACCAGGCATAGGAAGACCATTATTGCTCAGGCAAAAGCCACAGTTACACAGGAAGCATGAACTCTGTGAAAGGACCCAACAGACAGCCTAAGTAGGTGGGACTTGGCCAAAGCTGGAGAGTGTGCTTCCATTGAAAATACACAGCCTGCCCTTCTGTTGGCCTGTGGTGTGCAACAGCTGTTTACAAAGCAAAGGTCTTTGGTTCTGAGTTTCCTCCTGCTCTGTAAGACATAGGCATCCCTCAATTATCAAAGGCTCTGACAGCGAAGCTCCTTTTTACAAGCTCTCTTTGTCTCCTCAACTTCAGTCTAGCAGAGAGGGATTTGGTTTTTAGCAGCGTTACTATTAGGTAGGACAGTGAAGGAGGGCTGGAGAAATACAGATTTTGGTGTCAGATTCCAGCAGTGTCTTTTCAGCAAGAAATGCAATAAACAAGGCACAAGCAGGGAAAGAGCAGAATTCCTGCCCTAGCTGATCCTACGATAAGTTGTATGGGTCTGCCTACAAAACATAAGGTAAACAGCAGCTGCCTCCCGAGTCCCTTACTAGGTATGCATGAGCAGCAAAACAGAAAGAAAAAGAGAAAATAGATAAGCTTGCCTCACAAGCTACTCTAAGTACATTAAAAAGCATACATCTATAAAACTGGCCACCAGAAATAGAAGCCATGACAAAAACAGAGACTGGCATAAGAAAATGCAATCTTTGAATGCATTTTGAGAGAAATCTTCAAGAGGTCTCTGGAAGGTTCAAAATGTTTTCCTTTACTTATGCAAGACTTACCTGATCTGGCTGCTTCATTTCACATGTGCATACTGTTAGGTTTGAATTAAAAGCTTGCTGACACATACTGAGCTGCTCTTCCTTTTTGTGGTGTAGAAGACTATCCCCATTCTTTCCATGTCATTTTTGCCTCTGGTGCCGACTTTTCTATTAAAGAAGTAACGCCCAGGAACACATCAACTTTGTTAACTGAAGTATAGCTGTATTACTTAATTTACAGTTATGATTGATTTTAGCTGCGCTCTGTTTTTAAAATCAGTATTGCTAACTGCCTTGCCTCCTTAGTTGTTAGTATGTGGTTTCAAGTCAACTCCGAGGCCATTTCTGCACTGGACCGTTATAGTGTGATGATTCCACTTGCAACAGGCTCCTCCTGAAACCTCAAACCCCGGGATTCCAGAGGATGTTGCAAGTGGAATCATCGCACTATAACGGTCCAGTGCAGAAATGTCTCAACTTATGGTAACCCTATCACATAAGGTTTTCTTGGCAAAATTTATTCAGAGGAGGTTTGCCATTGCCTTCCTCTGAAAGGTAACCTACAGGATTCAGTATTCCTTATCTGTTCTCTATCCAAATACTAACCAGGCCTAACCTTGCTTAGCATCCAAGATCAGACAGGATCTGATGTCTTGTGTATTCAGGCCCCATGCCTTGGGTCTCCATGTACTTGGAGAAAAAATTATAAATGAATAAATAAAATACCAATTAATGTTAATCCTCCATGTTGTTTAGTCCCTGTGGATGCTGGTGAAGGGGCAGACAATTGAAAAAAATGTGATGTGATTTCAGTTCATGTCATTTCCACCAATAAGCTTTCCTTCAGAGTGGCGTTCACTGAGTGGGCATTGACTTCTAGTCTGAATGACTCTGAACTGAGATGGGGAGTATTCTTCTTTCCGGCTCTGAATATGAGTTCTAGGAAGGTCAAACGAGAAAATGCAGCCCTGTCGGCCCTCTTTTGAGCTGAAGAGAGCATTTAGGTGCATGCTGGTGGGGGATTCTGAGTCATGGAGTCTAAAAAGTGACTTTTTAAAGCTCTGGGATTAGGGCTGAGTATGTGAATCTGATTTCTGTTCATTTTTATGAGGAAAAGGTATTAAAATGTGCAAATTTCATCATGTTCAGAGTGGAAGGAACTTGGGATTTTAAAAATCTCAGTGTGGAGAAAACTGAAATTTATAGATTCTTTTGTCTGGCTATTCCACCACCCTCTGGCCACTCTCTTCATTGTTTAACAGCTGTTGGTCAAACAGATACAATATAGCTCTCTCCATACTGGGAATAAGTTGTACCTATCGGATATGAACTGGCAAACCCACCTCTGAGCATGCCTTACTTAAGACAACCTTATGAAATTCATGGGGTTGCCATAGGTCGACAAGTGAGTTGAAGACATGTGTACGCATGCGCGCGCGTGCACACACACACACACACACAGGGTTTGGACAATGACAATATGGGAAACATTTATTTCAGTTCATTTTATCGAAATTCACAAAGTACATATTTAGAAGGGGTTGAATTTGGCATTTAACGTATTTGAATATAGGAGAAAATTATTTTCCCAGTATATGCTGCCTGGGCAGAACTCTCAGTTTTTGGAAGAGGGTGTTTACAAACTGTGCCTTGACTTGCTGAGCACGAAACCAGAGGAATTGAACTGGCAAAACCACCTTTGAGTCTTCCTTGCCTAAGAAAACCCTAAGAAATTCATTGTTGCTGTTATGATTTATGGTGACCCTAAGATAAACCTATCATAGGGTTTTCTGGGGCTGAGAGTGTGTGACACACTCAAGGTCAGCCCGTGGGTTTCCATAAGCAAGCAGGAAATCAAATCCTGGTCTCCAGGGTCATAGTCCAATGCTCAAACCACCACACCACACTGGAAATTCATAGGGTTACCATAAGTCATCAGGCAGTTTGAAGGTACGTATGCACACATACCTTATGCATGAACCCTTATGCATGCAAAGAATATGTTTTGCCACAGACCTCAGTCCTGCAGCAAATGCCTGTGTGGACAAAGCACCACCATACTGAACTCTTTCATTCTGTACCATGTTCACGTCTTTTATAATCTGTTGGTATGAGGCATTTGAAAAGAAGAAACTGAGACAAAGAAAAGGGGCCCTTCTACATTATATAGACATGGTGTTAAGATTCCACTTTAAAGGCCAATGCAGCATCATCCTACAGAATCCTGGGATCTGCAGTTTTGGGGAGATATTTACAGTTCTCAGCTAGAGAGTTGTAATATTCCACCAAACTACAGATACTAGGACTCCAACGGAAGCAGCCATGGCAGTTGAAGTGGAATCCTAGCATTCTAATCGTGTAGTATTAAATAGCCCTAATGAAGCTACAGGGCAGGTTCTTGTGAGCACGTCTGTGCTCATTCCCCCCATCCCACAATTTATAATAATCCTTATTCCAAGATAATGATTGACTTTTCCCCCGTTCTGTGAGCTATTTCTGCCAATGAAAGAAAATCCTCGGTCAGGTCTAGGAGGAAATCCAGTGTTTTTTTTAATAAAAAAAAAATTCTTCAAAAGATGAGCCTGACACTGAAAAATAACAAAATTATCAAAGTCCTTCACAGAGAAGAAAAGGGGAGAGTTATTACAACTGGCACAGAGCAAAAGCCCAGAGCTCCTTGTGCAAATGAGCCATTGCAGATTGAAAATGTTTAGCTTCCCGTTGATTAAATACGGTGAGGGACCTGAGGCAT
The DNA here is from genome assembly GCA_030412105.1 of Cyclura pinguis. Lineage (NCBI taxonomy): Eukaryota > Metazoa > Chordata > Lepidosauria > Squamata > Iguanidae > Cyclura > Cyclura pinguis. Next base: position 11,577,055 of record CM059605.1, read on the forward strand.
GCCAAGCCTCGGGGATCGAAAGTTTGTTTTTTGGTCAGACTGCCTTTTCAGTCAGTGGAAAAAAAATGGCTGGGCTCCGTGTGGGGCTCTGTAACTGAGAAGCCTTAGGTTTGGAGTGAGTAATGACTGGGATGCTGAACTACAGAAAAGCTCTTAATCATCCAACCTTCTTCTCTGTGATTCAGCTCAGTGACTTGTACAATAGAGGGCTTGGGGGCGGAGGGGGGGATTGGTGGTTTTTTACCCCCTTTCCTTTCCTCTTCAAAAGGAAAAAAAAAAAACCATGGACAGCATATTCTGTTCTCGCTCTTACTTTGCACACAAAGGAAATGACAATTCAGCAACATATGCAGCAGGGGGGCCTTGAGGAATCTAGTCAGTGGACTGCGCGCCATTTGGTTACAAGCTGAGTGAGGGCCAAACTAGACGTGACATGACTTTTTATTTAACCTGCAAGCTTTCAGAAATGTAAACAGCATTACCAAGGGGTGGGATGGGGGGGGGGGAATGATAATTATTAGGAAACATGAAACCAAAAGAGAAAGGCACTCAGTGCAACAAATGAGGAGAAAAAACTCTTCTCAGAAAGGGCCATGATTTATTGAGGCCCGATGTGTTAGGGGGAAAAAAAAATAGCGGAATCAGATTTCCTTCCTCATGGGTTCTTAGCATCATGCAAAAGTGAACTCTTTGTCAGCTCAGTAGGATTTTTATAAGAGGAAAGGATCTGAGTTTATTCCATCTCTCTCCACTTTGTCAGGTAGAGTTTCTCTAGTATCTCAGTTAAGAGTCTTTCCCTCACTTCATCTCATACTCTTTTTAACTAGAGATGCCTAATCTGGGATTTTTCTTGATACAAAGTATGTGTTTTGCATGCTTTGTATCCACCCCAAACTTGAGAAAAGTCACTTTTGATTACAATTCCCAGAATCCACTTGCCATCCTTGGTGGGAGATTCTGGGACCTACAGTTTTTAAAAAAGAAGCATCTTTTCAACTGCTGCCTTTACCTAGCAATGGTTTTTACACAAGAGTGTACAATTAAGGATATTTTAAAGCCATGAGATGTACAGCTAGTTTTGCTTGTCAAATTCCCACTCTCTTCACACCCTTTAACTGTCCCGATCTGGCAAGGAGAGTCCCAGTTCATCTTCCCTAATCCAGTTTATCCACCTCCTTTTAAAAGGTCCCATCTTCTCTCTCCTCTTTCTACTTTCCTCCCTTTGTCCTCAGCTTTTTTCCATTGCAACAAACTGAATTCAAAGTGCACAAGTAGTTTGCATTCAATTTGGCATGGGGCAGGGGAATGAAAGGACAGGAGCGGCAGAATCTTGCCCTTCCCAAAAAGCTCAGACAAAAGCAATCTGCCCCTCCTAGCTTGCCTGTTCTTCCTCATTAATAACCTTTACCATCTTGACCATACTATGATGTTGCTTGACCACATACATCCTGGTTTTCATCTGTGAAATGTTGGAGAGTATCCTTGTTTTTCATGCTGCTGTTAATTTCTCAACAAGAGGAACTCTACAACTGCATGACACTGGTGCAAAAATTTGGGCTAGTGATCCCTAGAACTTGAAAGGAAGGCAATAGATAAAAAGAAGCCTCTAAGAAACCAGTTAAAAAAAGTTGGTGGATGGTGGAAGGGTCCTATTTGAAAAAACCACATCCTTATCCATTAAGGGATCAGGACAAAGCAGAGGTGCTAGGTCACAGGATGGTCACCAGAAGTCCTTGCAGATGACCTCATCTTCCTCTACAGCCTGATTGATGGGCTTTGTCTGTTATGCCTGCTGATGAATTGACTTTCAGGGCAAGAGTTAAATTTGATTGTTCTCCACAGGGATGCTTTATGACTGCTTGGAAGTAGGATGGGATTCAAATGTGATAAACACATAACATGAACCATGGGTTATAATACAACATGATATTAATGCCATAAACCTGCTAATATATTGGTAGTCTCCCTAAATAAAATGTAAGCAGTATGATATAAAAGGTCCAGGAAAGTCAATGAAAGCAGCTAGTGGTTTCCATGTCAGTGGTGCAGTGATCTTACTTTGGATTTCATCCCAGACTGTAGAGGATCTGTCCAAAGGACCCTCTCCCCACAACAGGGATACATTCTTATTTTAAGCAGGCTTTTAATATGTCAGCAGGTGGGCTTTTAATCTATCAAGATGTTTTTAATTTTTTTGTAGGTTTTTAATAATTTTATATGTTTTTTAAAAAAGGTTTTTAACTTTTTTGGAAGCTGCCTTGGGTCCCATTCTGGCAGAAGGGCAGCATAGAAATATAATTAACAAATAAATAAATAAATAAATAAATAAATAAATAAATAAATAAATAAATAAATTGAACAGCTTGGCTACCTCTTTTATACTCTGAAATAAAACCTACAGTAGATTAACTGTACCACTGTCTAGAAGCCACCAGCCAACGTGAAAGTGAGTCATACTTTGCTCTTGGGTATAGCTGGTGGATGAAGATTTGGATGATGACTTAGATGTTGATCAAGAAGAAGAAGAAGAAGAAGAAGAAGAAGAAGAAGAAGAAGAAGAGTCGTCATCATCATCATCACCATCATCGAGCTGGAAGAGACCACAGGGGCCATCCAGTCCAACCCCCTGCTTTGCAGAAACACACATCAAAGCACTCCCAGCAGATGGCCATTCCAGTTTCTGTTTAAAACCTCCAAAGAAGGAGACTCCACCACACTCTGAGGCAGCATATTCCACTGCTGGACAGGTCTGACTGTCAGGAAATTATTCCCGAGGTTCAAGTGGAATCTCTTTTCCTGTAGTTTGAATCCATTGCTCCTTGTCTTGGTCCTTGGAACAGTGGAAAACAGCCTGTTCCCTCTTTGATATGACATCCTTTCAAATATTCAAACATGGCTATCATGTCCCCTCTTAACCTTTTCTGCAGACGAAACATCCCCAGCTCCCTAAGCTGTTCCTCACAGGGCATGGCTTCCAGACTCTTCACCATTTTGGTTGTCCTCCTCTGGAAATGTTCCAGTTTGTCAATTTCTTTCTTAAAATGAGGTACCCAGAACTGGACACAATATTCCACATGAGGAAGAAGCAGCAGCAGCAGCAGCAGCAGCAGCAGCAGCAGCAGCAGCAGCAGCAGCAGCAGCAATAGTTACCTTCTATTTTACACTGGTCAGATCACATCAATGGAACTGTGTTAGGTTTGAATCACTTTATTTTAAGAAAACCATTGAGAAACCTGGCGGAGGATGCCCAAGAGTGTAGAAAACAGGAGCCAGTTCCTAGGAGAAAGCATTGAATGCAGGAGGTATGTTCAGCGTGGTATTATGAAGACCAAAGGAAGATCATAGGAGCTATGAATGATGGAGCAGAACACTTCTTTTTTATTCCAGAGGATTGGAGTAGAATTAACCCAAATGCTAGGGAAGCAGATTTTGGCTGAAGATGAACTTCCATATATTATGAGTTGTAAACAGTGGAAAAAATTGCTTCGAGAGGTAGTAGGTTTTCTTGTGCTGCAAATATTTAAGCAGTGGTTGGACAGCCGTGTATTTAGGCTACTGTAGTTGCACACTGCATTAGAACTCCAAGGATTGAGTATGGGGCTGGACGAGACAATTTTAAGAGCCCTTCCCATTCTACAACTTCATTGTTCAATTATTCTACAATGTCACAGAAGATGGCCTCCATTGTGAGGAGCTTACAAACTACAGTTTGATGCAGAGGAGATAAAAAACGAAGAGGAGGAACATACAATGATAGGGGGAAGAATATCCTCTGGTTTCAGTTCCATGAATCTTGGCACAGAAACAGAAGGGAAAGGATGGACAAGCTATGGCCCTCCATATATTTTTTTAACTGCACTTCCCATCAGCCCTACTTAGCGGGGCCAGTGGCAAGGAGTGGAGGAAGTTGCAGTCCGTCTACACCTGCAGTAAGGTATCTAGGAGCAGATAGATCATAGGAGTTAAGAAGCTGTGCCAAAGGGTTCACAGGAAAAGGTTGATTTCAAGGAGGGATTGGAGATGGCAAAATTAATATGACACCAAGAGCCACCTGTGAGTGAGCATTTAATTTTGGTTTGTGTATTTGTAACCTCTATAAATGACCCAAATGATACTAAAAAAACAAAAACAAAACTATCTACTTCTCCTTTGAAAGCATGTGCCCCCCATATGAAAAGCAAACCTCAAGGCTTGGGAACACTTTTGGTAGCTACAAAGGACAGTGGTAGTGGAAAAGATGTAACCTCTCTGTATAACTGCAACAAATAAACATGTGCACCAATGAGATTACCAAAAGGTCAACAGAGGGTTCCATGTACAAAATATTTGTCACTGGATCACAGGCAAAACCAATAACCCCAGGAGCAGGAATAGGTTTGAATCATGCTGAACTGCATTGATCTACCGTTCTGTAAATTTGCGCAACCACTTTATTTTCATTCTCACATTGGTCGACCTTCACCTGTACTTTCTAGTTTCAAGAGAATTCTGCCTTGATTGCCAGGACAGGGACCTGGTATCTTTTGCTGAAATATTATGGTTAGTTTACCACTGATTAAACCTATATTTTGCTTGGCTACAAATCAAACATGGAAATGCTGTACTCAGGTGACCCGATCTCTTCCTAGGTGCCAGCAGGGAATTTGATCAGTAATTTGGCACTTGCCCACTGAAAACTGAGTGAACATGAGCCTTAAAAATCTTGGAAAACAATCCCCCCCAAAGAGTGTGATGAAACATTTTATTTAATTCAAAAGGGGCTTAGGCAACCTTTATTTTTTTCAAGTAGTGTTGTCATATCTCTGAATTGGTCTTACACTCTGACCAAAGGTCACAGGCATTACCAGATCCCTGATGGACTAGGACTGCATTGCAAAACAGAATAATAATAGCCTGGTACCCACAGAAGAACAGAGATAGAGTTTGCCAATTAGTACAAAACAAAAACACAGAAACAGAACTGAGAAGGAGGTTAGACTGTATTTTGAAGCTTTGCATTGATTTTTGACAGATCTTTCCTTTCACACTATTATCTTCATGTGTGTGTAAAGAATTGTTTGAACTCTACTCAAAGTCAGAAGCTGGAAAAGCTACTGTTTGGATTATTAGTGGCCATCCTGATTGCTGGATTCTGGAAGTTCTGCTCTAAGCTATCATCTCTTTCTGTGGAGGACTTACTGTTTAGAAGAATGCTATTTGAGAACAATGGGAACATTTAAACAGATTGCATTAAAATGTCTTATGGGGGCTTCAGTGAGACTGAAGTGTTGAAGTCTGATGAATATGTCTGTGCCATAGATTACTTGGGCCAGTATAACTTCCAGCTTCCCTTGACTGGTGGCCCTTTTTCGTGTGGCCTAAATCATGATACCCTTAGTGGGTTTTCTACCGGAAAGAGCTCACCTGCACTCCTCATTGTTCATTGCCATTGGCTATTTATTTACCCTTTCCTTTTGGGCACAATCTGCACCGCTGTCTAGAGGGTGTGGAGAAGGCAAACAAAGGTTTGCTGCTCCTTTTTCATGCTCTGAGAAGTGATCACTTGTCTGGAAGGGACAGGCAGCAAGGAGGAAGAACAGCAGTGCTAGGGGGCTGCTCTAATGGGCTTGGCAGTGGACTCAATGCTGGGGTTTGAGCCTCCCCAGAGAGCCAGTAATTCCAAGCCTTGGTACCGGCCCTTTTTCTTTCTTGGAATAACAAGTCTTGCATTTCTGTCCAATAATCTGTTTTCATTTTATACATCCTTTGAAAGAAAAAGCAAACAAGCTGTAATGGCATCACTAAATAAAGATCTGCCTCACAACTGACAAGGAGAGCATTTCTCGCAATATCACCTCTGATTCTGAAGGCAGACCGGTTTGTGAAATCCCCCCTCCTCTTAATTTATCCATTGCCACTCAGTTTTAGTGATGAACTACTGTTACATGCAAACACATGCAGCAGAACTCTGACAACCTCTTCTTTTAAGGAAAAACAGCTTTTGTATGGGGGCAGAGAAACAGCAGTCAGAATAAGGATGCTTAACCCCTTTCCTTCCTATTTTCTTCCATCGAGCCCCCAGCACAAAATTTCAGATGTCTGTGTGCTCTCACTAACATGTACAGGAAATTCTATGGGAGGAAATACATTATGGGAAGGTAGTACTTAAAAATGGGGAAAAAATGCAAGGAATGAAAGGATGAAGCACTATCCCTACTACTTTTCCATAAATCTCCCATTGTAAAACTGTCATTCTTTTCTTTTTTGGGCTTTTGTTACATGCTTTTGTGCATATTTTGTGCAGCTCATCCCTCACATTTCTCCTCCTCCTCCTCCTGTTTCTTTGAAAGGCTAGCTCAGATTTGAGGATCTAACCATGGTGCTTGACAAGAAATGATCCATTATCCATCATTTATTATTAGCGATGTAACTGTAGGCAATATGCAGTAATTAAGAGATTAGTACCAATTGTGTAAGATGAACTGTATTCTATTAGCTAAACCAATATGGCTTGAAAGAACAGTGAAGAAATTCATAAAATCATAGAAACATAGAGTTGGAAGGACCCCAGGGGCCATCGAGTCCAACCTATGCAGGAACACCCATCAAAGCACTCCCAACAGATGACCATCTAGCCTCTGCTTAAAAACCTCCACCACGCTCCATTGAGGCAGCATAGTCCACTGCCAGACAGCTCTGACCACCAGGAAGTTCTTCCTGAGGTTCAAGTGGAATCTCCTTTCCTGCAGCTTGAATCCATTGCTCCTTGTCCTAGTCTCTGGAGCGGCAGAGAACAAGCCTGCTCCCTCCTCAACATGACATCCCTTCAAATATTTAAACATGGCTATCATGTCCCCTCTTAAGCTTTGCAGAAGAGTCACAGAGCTGGAAGAGAATGCAAGGGCCATTGAATCTAACACCGTACCATGCAGGCATACCCGATCAAAACACTCCAAATAGATAGCCATTCACCCTCTGCTTAAAAATCTTCAAAGAAGGAAACTCCACCATACTTTGAGGCAGAATCTAACTGCTCATAATCAGGAAGTTCTTCTTAATATTTAGATGGGATAACTTTTCCTGTAGCTTGAAGCCACTGCTCCAAGTCCTAGACTCTGAAGCAGCAAAAAACAAGCTTGCTCCATCCTCTGTACGGCATCCCTTCAAATATTTAAACATGGCTACCATGTCACCTCCTAGGCCCTTTTCGCACAGCATTTTACATGTGAAAGAGGGCCTGGAGCGTCGCGTGATTGTGAGGAGCAATCCGCACGACACACTCACAATTGCTCGACACTCCAGGGGCCGGCAGGCGCCGATTGCACACCTTTTCATTTTCAGCTAGAAGCCGAAAATGATGCATGATCATGCATTGCTCCCGGGTCCCACGTGCACTTACCTGGTGTGCGGAGCCTCCGAAGCCACGCTGGTCGTGTTTCCTGCCCCAGTGCAGCCTGGGAAACTCCCAGGCTGCACTGTGGAAGGAAGAGGCGGGGCTCTCACACGAGCAGGCAGCTCGTGTGGAGCCAAAGGACCCCGGATGCAAGAGCCTCTCTCTGGAGGCTGCTCGTGCGATCCCCGCACCCCAGCACCGGAAGATGGTAAGGGCCTTAATATTTTTTTTGTCAAGTTAAACATACCCAGCTCCTTAAGCCACTCTTCATAAGGCAAGGATTTCCAGTCTTTTATCATTGTGGTCACTCTCTTCTGCACATGTTCCAGTTTGTTAATTCATTTTTTCCCATAGGACAACAAAATGGTGACTAAGGGAGTATGGAGGGAATCAATATGGAGATTTAAGGGCCACATGCAGTCCTATGTGTGCACTTTGTCCACCCCTACCCATATCTGTTCTAGAAGAATAGTTGGTTGAACAACATTTTTTTTTCTAGAAAAAAAAATATTAGATTTGCTCAGTTTTCCAAGTGTAGTCTTGGCTGGCACAAGACTGCCTGTCACACAGCAGGCATTACCTCCATTCTTTGCAGTAAAGCCACTAAGTATTGCCAGAATTAATCATGATGCTAGGTAAGCATCATGGCACTTTTATGGCAGCTCTGAAGCTAATCTGTCACTAATGCCTTCTGGATTATCATGATTTCTTACAGTTGTGATTCATTAACTCAGATGCCTAATAGAATTAGTATTAAACATCTCCTGTAGATTTCTGCCTTGACATGTTGGGGTTTTTGAAAGCCCTTTCAGTATTTTATTCAATTGTATTGAATGACGTGTCAAGCACATTGTGTGGTCTGGGAGAGGTTGTGGCACTGTTGTCGAATTAAAGCATCAGGATGGCCATTCTGTGTCAGGGAGTGTGATCTTGACATCACAAGGGGACTCTAAATTTTGCAAGATTTGGGAGCACAACTTTAGGTGCTGTGGCAAGCCAGCAGTGCCTTTTGGGACATGGGATGATTTGGAGAAAAGATTAATTGTTCCTCTTTATAGAATTAAGTGGATCAAAACATATATCATGTGGTTGGAATCCTGTTGGTACATTATAGTATAATGGCTGCACTTTTTCCAGGGTTACATAGCTGTGGTGAGGGGAGGCAGACAAAATCTGCTGGTTCCAAGCAGCGAATCTCCCTTCTTCCTTTGTGTTTAGCATATCCACCACTTTTTTTCTTACTGTCACCACTGCCTATGTCAGCACAGTTATGCATCAATTGGAGTCTAGCCATTACTAACTCTGCAGCTGCCATAAAAATGTCATGATGCTTACCTAGCATCAAGATTAACACACCAACATTTCTCAGATAAAATCTAGGGCACATGGGGCCAAGCAACATCAGAGCTTAGTCAAGATGGGAGAAGTTATGAATGAGGAAAACATAAGCTAGGAGAGGCAGCAGGAGTTTGTTTTTGCCTGAACCTACTGAGAAGGGCATGATTCCATCTCTTCCTTTCCCTCCTGCTGAGTTTGCTGTTGTTAACTGCTTCCAGGTTGACTTCAACTTATGACCACCCTATGGATGAGACACTTCCACATGACCCTGTCATCAATAGCCTTGCTCAATTCTTGCAAATTGCATAATGCATAATGCAATGCATAATGCAATCTTCCTCTTTTTGTACTGCCTTCCACCTTACCAAACATTATTGTCTTTTCTTGTGAGTCATGCCCTCTCATGGTATGTTCATAGCCCAACAGGCTCAATTGAGCTACCTCAATTGAGCCTGTTGGCTTCCTTGGCTTCTAGGGAGAATTCAGGCTTGACTTGCTCTAGGGCCCATTTACAGTGGCCCCTCTGCTTTTGTGAGGGTGCAGAATCCTTGCAAAAATGGAAAAAACTGCAAATAACTCCCTTACACTTCCCCTCCCATTCCCTTCTGGAGCTCCCACCCTTTTTTTTCCCATGCAAAATTGAAGGGAAGGGGAGTGGGGAAGCCTTGCCTGAGCCTTCTTTTCCCCTTTGGGAACTCCCCTCTTCCCCTTCCCAGGCAAAATGGAAGGGAACAGATGGGGTGGAGGAAACCTTTTGCAAGTTCTCTGTACCAGGGCAAAATGCATAGGAATAGGAGGGGTAGCTCTGGAGGGGGAAAGAAAGGCTCCTGTAAGGCTTCCCCCCACTCCCCATTCCCTGTTTTTTTGCCTCAGCATGGGTCTTCCACATCGGGGTGAAATGCATGGGAATGGGAGGAAGAGAAGGGGGGGAGGCAAGCATATGTGCCAATAATCTAATTTTTGAAGGTCAAACCTGTAAATGTGAAGGAAGGACTGTATCTGTCTTTCAGGGACTTCATGGTATCTGTAGAATTCTTCTGCTGCACCCGCTGAGTTGATTTTCTTTCTATCAGCTTTCTTCACTGTCTACCTTTCACAACCATACATAGATATTGACAATATGATGGCATGGACAATCCTAACTTTCGTACTCAAGGAGGTATCTTTATACTTCAAAATCTTGTCTAGTCCCTTCATAGCTGTTTGTCTAAATCCTGGTCTCCTTCTGATTTCTTGACTGCAGTCTCCATTCTGATTAATCTGACTAATCCGTAAATATTTCAGTGTCTTCATTGACTTCTTTAAAGTTATGTAAATAATTTATGGTCATTATTTTTGCTTTCTTAATGTTCATCTGTAAACCTGATTTTGAACTTTCTTCCTTGACTTTCTTTGGTAGTTGTTCTACAGCTTTGCTCTTTTCTGCTCATAGTGTGGTGTCATCTGTATATCTTAAATTGTTGATGTTCCTTCTTCCAGTTTTCATGCCTCCTTCCTCCAAGTCTAAGGCCATTTCCACACTACACTGTTATAGTGCTATTATTCCACTTTCAACATCCTGTGGAATTCTGGGGTTTGTAGTTTACTGAGGCCAAAGAGCTCTCTGGCTGAGAATTCTAAACGCCCCTCCCTAAACGGCAAGCCTCAGGATTCCACAGGATGTTAAAAGTGGAATAATAGCACTATAACAGTGTAGTGCGGAAATGGCCTAATCCTCCTTTATGTATTATACGTTCAGTATAGAAGTTAAACAGACAAAATGCAGCTTTGTCTGACCCCTTGCCAACTGGAAATTGTTCTGTTTTTCTGTATTTTCTCTTGAAAATAATCTGTTGTCCTGAGTACAGGTTACAAATCAGGACAATCAAGACAATTGTGGCACATTCATTTCTTGAACAGAGATCCATTAGTTAATTGAGTGCAAACTACTTTTGCCCTTTGAACTCAGTTTGCAGCTATTGAAATAAGCTGAGAACAAAAGGAGGGGGCCCTTTAAAGCACTAGAAAAAGTGGGACAACTGGAGATTAATTGGGACTATCCTTATAAAATTGCGAGAGTTGGAGGTACGGACAATTCCGGAAATACCAATTGCCAATATATTTATAGACTCATTTAATGTGGCAGGTATTTTTAAAACCCTAATGGCAGTGGACCAGGTTATTTTAAGTTTCCCCTTCACCCCTTCACCTTCCCGAGCCCTATCATTGGTGACAATGCTTGCCTAGTGAGTTCTGTTAGTTGGAGTATAAGACCTCTTCTCTGGTACACCTACCATGCAAATAGAATACTATATGGATTGTCCTACCCTTAGAATGGGTGCAGGACTCTCTCCCTGGCTGTTTTTAAATGGGACTTCAAGATCTCATTGTACTGGTTTCATTTTAATTGAACATTGGACTTCTTAAAAATACTGTGATTTTTTTTTTTAAAAAAAACCATTGCAGTTATTTAAGTGTTTTATGCTGTTTTATTAAGTGTTGTACCTTGTACCTTGGAGAAGCTTTGCCTCAAAAGGTGTACAGAAAAAATATACAGCAACAATCACAAGAATAAAAGTTCAGAACAAGGTGGCCCATTAATTCATGGGTTGTGCCACTTCAGATTGCAAGTAGAGGCCCACGTAATTGGATTCCTCTCCCCATAGGTTGTTGGGTGTTACGAGAAGGATTTTAGCCTAATCTTCTCCCAAGCAGGCTAGTTGTTTATTTGCAAGGATATTCATTTTGACAGATCGCTTCCATGTGCCTTAACCATTAAGCGCCCCTTGCTTTGTATGTTTAAAAGTCATGGGTAGATCATGATAATGTGGACGTCGGCAGCTTGCTTGTAAACTGAAGTGGAAAGAAAAGCTGGTTATTGCCTGGTTTGTTAGTTTATAAACAGTTGTCTATTTTTAAAAGAGCTCAGCATGCTAAAAACAGTGGAATGCTGCTTATCTCAGCACTGTACAATAATGAAAGTAGAAGATTGCCAGTTAGCCCCAGTAATGTCAGGACTTTTGAATGTGTTCAGTTGAGCTTTCAACGAGTACATCTTCAGATCTTCCTGCTCAATGAAAGAAGGCTGGGGTTGGGTGGGCAGAGATGGGAACACTGTGGTTTCAGGTTCAACACATGGTTATCCTGAGATACGATAGAGTTTCCTGTCCAGACATACAGCAGTCTCTGAGCACTGGTCAAGTTTTTTCTTAAAGTCTGTACTTCTGCAAACCGTGTGTCTACTACTCAAGCCTGATGGAGGAGGGAACAGAACTTTGAAAAGTTGGGTGCTCCTAGGATGTTCCCATGGACTCTGGGAGTTATAGTCCTCCATGCTAAAAAAGCATAACATGAGAAGAGTGTTATCCAGAGGTTGAAGATATTATACTTTTTTAGCTGGGGGGGGGCTATAACTCCCAGAGTCCATGGGAACATCCTCGGAGCACCCAACTTTTCAAAGTTCTGTTCCCTCCTCCATCAGGCTTGAGTAGTAGACACACGGTTTGCAGAAGTACAGACTTTACGAAAAAACTTAAAGCTCCTTTGACTACATAGACAATGGCACTCTCTGATCATTTACACTAAAGGGAATTACTCTGTCCACAGACAGCATTCCGAGTCAGTTTCATCCAGAAAAATGAATACATAGAGTGAAAAGGGATAGGAAGGGGTTGTCATTATCAATTTTCCAGTTGTCTAAAAGAACTAAAACAAGAATTGGACTGGCTGGATTAAATGGATGCTGCATTTAAACTAGAATCCAGATCCAATAATGACTAGCCTGACGATACAAGCAGGAGAGTTAATAGCCCATCTATACCGTATGAGAGCCAATATGATGCAGTTGTTTAAATGCCAGCCTATGGTTCCAGGAGACCAGAGTTCAAATCGTCACTAAGCCATAGAAACTCACTAGGTGATTTTGAGGAAGTCAAACTGTCTCAGCCACAGATGAAACCAATGGCAAATCCTCTTTGAACTAATCATTCTAGAAAACCCTGTGATATGGTTGCCTTTGGGCCACCGTAAGTGGGAAATGACTTGAAAACACCAACAACAAACACTTGCTTGCCCTCAACACCAGAAGAAGAGAGGCAGTTTCTCCCAAATTTGCAGATATCATTGAGCTGATACAGTCAATAGCTGTTTGCAGACCTATCCTCCATGAATTGTCTTACTCTCTTTTAGACTATCACTCCATCTTGTGGCGTATAGTTCTATACTGTGAACTTTATAAAGAATTATTGCTTCTTCTTCTTTCTTTCTTTTTTTTTTTTGACTCTTTGGAATCTACCTCCATCCTTTTTGCTGGGCAATCCCGACATCCAGTATTATGTGTGGGGATATCTTTCTCCACACTCCACAAGGAGTAAGAGCAGTCAAATATATATATATATATATATATATATATATATATATATATATATATTTATATTTATATTTATATTTATATTTATATTTATATTTATATTTATATTTATTTATTTATTAAAGGCAGAGGTGAACAAAGACAAATGTTGAGCTGATTTATCAGGGAAAAAATAACTGCACTGCAGTGATGTCATGAGGGCAGGACTTTGGGGAATATGTCTGGGTCTGCACATAGCAGAATGAGCAGGTGAACTTCCCAGTGTAGCAGGGCTCCCACATCAGATTATGAAGCAATAAGTGACGTAATACATGTTACCGTCTAAAGAAATCCACCCCTGGCCCACTCCTTTGTAAGGTACAGAATTTAAGATTATCTAATTGTACCACTGGTGAAAGTAATATTAGCTGGAATTTTGAGTGTCATAGGAATTGTGATACCTCGTCCCCATTGCCCTCCATATAAGCTGGGTGTCTTGCTTATGTGTCTTTGAAATGAGCTGTTCCAAGAAGCTGATGAAATTGGAGCAAAGAGAGCCATTGTCTATCAGGATATGATGATTGCATATGGGGGTGGATGGATGACAACTCTGACGATGTCCAATGAACCCTGTATATGACCAGGCAATTCATCAATTAGTGCAAATGAGGTACTAAATATGAGATGTAACTTTGCTAGCTTTGGGGAAAATGTTTCCCTTGGGTTGTTTAAAGCTGTGCCATCATTCCTAATGATCAATATCAATTTTCACTAGTGCCTTGTGAGCTGATTGTAGGTAGAAAGAAAGATGATAGACAGACAGCTAGACAGATAGATAGGTAGATAAATAGATAGTCTGAATCTATGTGGGAACTGGTATTCTTTTCAGATAGAAAATCATTACCACCATCATCATCACCAGGTTGTCATCTTCCCTGTTCTGCATGTCCAGGAGTTTTATTTTGATAGCTTTTTGTCTTTGCAGTATATCCTTTGTGTTTGTTTCCAATGCCTTTTCCAGAATATAGTTTATAGTGACATCACATTATTCTTGCAGTACATGTCTGAGAACTTTGTTGATGGTCTGTCTAATTAAGTATAACCCGATACAATGCTTCATTTGAATTGCAATGACAACTAAAAAAAAGCTTGGGTAGATTTTACCTTTTCCCTCCCTGTTTAGGCTCAAACTACAGAGGATGGTGATAAAATCATTTGTTTCAACCCTTGCATGTGTACTTACGTGCTTTCTAGTTGCTTGTTAATTTCTTCTGACTCCATGGTTTTCTCAGGGAATGAATACTCAGAGCTGGTGTTGCCAGTTCCTTCCTCTGAAATATATCCTACAGCTCCTGGTATTCATTGGCAGCCTCTCATCCAAGTACTAATCAGGGCTGATCCTGCTTAGCTTCCAAGATTAGACAGGATCTGGTGCCTTTAGAGTATTTTGGTGCCACCCATGCCTGATAGTAAAGTGGAAGATAAATTGGCCAGGAGGTGTGTATGGACGAAAGCACCTCCTGGTCTTAGACCAGGAGGTGTGTATAGATGAAAGCACCTGTGTCAGACCTGTGTCCATCACTGACCTTTCCGTACCATGACACACCTGAATTCATTTGCAGCAAACTCCATGGATCATGGTTAGAGTGGCATGCAAAAAAGATGAAAGTTTTCTTGCTAGCATTGTTGGACAGGAAAAAAATTACCTGACAACTTGGAGAATCATTGAAATCAGTGTAGAGCAAGTGTGGCCCTCTATGTGTCATTAGACTGCAGCTCCCTATAGTGAGGAGCTATGGGAGCTACAGTCCAATAATCTGGAGGACTACAGCTGTTTATATCTGGTGTAGAGAATGCTGTAAGCCACCCTAGGAGCTGTTTTTTTTTTTTTGGATGGGGGGGCTAATGAGCAAAGTAAATATACATTAGATAAATCTGCTTTGCTTTGGATGACCGTTATCTAAAATGCTTCAGAGTTCAACTTTGTCCCTTCAGGAAAGGGGTGGGGAATGTGTGGTCCTTCAGATGTTCTTGGACAGCAACTTCCATCATCCCTAACCAGGATGTGAAATGCTATGGAATGGTGGGTGCTGAATCCAACAAAATTTGGAAGACAATACAATGCCCATCCTTGCTGTAGGTAGCTCTGAAACAAGGTAATGTTCAGGATGCAGTTTCCCTTCATCTTCTTAATGGTGCAACAGGAGAAACTGCCTTTGTAAAATATCTTGAGTATTCAAAGGATAGAATATCCAGTTTTAGGAGTATAATGTCCTAGCTTTCATGCTACATTCATTTTTGGCTGTCACATCTTTAGCATGGTAGGCTGCATAAGAAAAAGCGTTATTTTTAAAGCAGAGATAAGAGCCCCTTGTTGGACTGCAAATCTCAGCACTCCTCATTAGTGGCTGTGCTGGCTAAGGTTGTTGGGAGTTGTAGTCCAGCATTATTTAGAAGGCTACATGATTACCACTCCTATTTTCAGGCAAGGCAACGGTCACCATATAGATGGAATCTCTTCTTATACTGTATATTGTCACCCAATTCCGCCTAGAAAAATTGGCAACTCTGCCTGAGTTTGCTCTCTGGACTTAAAATGGGGAAATTTGTGAACTTCTAACCAGTTCTCTGAACCTGACTTCTCAAAGCTTTTGAAGTTCACCCATCCCGACCTCAGAAACCATGTGGAGAAACCATCAGCTAGGAAAACAGAGATGGAGAACATCAAAGCAGTGATTGGAAGCAGCTGTGTAAATTGTCAGGAAAGTGTATGCACAGAGACACACATACCTATGTGTTTATCTACTTAAACCCAAAGGCTGCCGGGTGCATCTTGGGGTCTCCTTGGAACCCTTTCTAATGAAGTTGGCATTCTTGGTGGCTTTTCCTTCTTGGCACGAGCAAAGGAGCCTTGAAAAGAGAGTGCAGTGTCTCCTGGCCAGGATTAATAAAATTCCTCTTGCTGGGTTTTGGGGTTTTTTGTCTTTTTTGGAAAGAAAATGGTACTGCTAGACAGGCCGCTCTATGGAGAGAGGTCAGCCCTAGGGCAAGTGCTTGACGGATGGCCTGTAAACCGGGAAAGAGGAAGAGGTCATGCGGAGGCTGTGAAAGGTGGTCTGTGCTAGTGCCAGCGTCAAAGCAGAAGGCATGTGCATATGACTGAAGACTGCCCCTCATTCATTACCATCAATCACACCTCATGCTGACAACTCAACAATTTGTAAAGCTCCTAGCTGACCTGTGCCCCATTCAAGTGCTTAACCTGTATGACTGCTCCAGTGCTGACCCTGTTCCCAGTGACAGATGACCTCCTTTTGCCAGCTTCCAGAACCTGGTGGGTGTGAGTGAACAACTGGAGCCCTCATCACAGAACCAAGTTCAAAAGTGAAGATAAGAGAGAGAAGGTGGCTGAGGGAACAAAATTCGCATCAAGGGCTTCCTTGTCCTTGGAAAAGTTGTTTTTTGGGACTAGAAGTCCCAGAATCCCCTCAACAGTATGGCCAACTTTGACAAGCTCTGTGGAATCGTGGCTCAGGTGAACCCAACAACTGACATGGGATCTGGGACTGGATTAGCAATCTTCCAGCAATTGATGAAACTACAGGTTCCCCCCAATTATCCAGGAATTCAAGATTTCATATTTTGTAGTGTGTAGTGTAGTGTAGTGTAGTGTACCTGCATCTAGTCATGCCCTAAAACTATTGAGCTTTTGGCTCTGGTTTGTTGCTGACTGTAGCAGAGTCTAGTGCTACCCTGATCTTCATGTTTCATTTGAATCACTCTTTTCTTGCACTAAAGGTGTGGTTAAGCCGTGGTGTGAGTGTGGTTTCCCTCCAGTTCCCTGCCATGTTTTTCATGAACGCCACACCGGCCCCTCCTAGGTTGCTCCTTCAGGGTCCATGTTCTCCATGTTCTTTGTCTTGCACGTTGATTTTTTAAAATGTTTGTTACAGTCATAGTGCTCAAGTGCTATGTGACTTCAGCAGTGTAACATGAAAGAAAGAAAGAAAGAAAGAAAGAAAGAAAGAAAGAAAGAAAGAGAATTAAAAAGTTCAGAAATGCAATGAGGGGGCAAAGGTCAGTTAGTGGAAACATTCCATGGCCAAAGTCCCTCTTCCAGTCCAAATGTCATCACTGGGATCACCAAAAACACCCAAGGGGAAATGTGTGGGAACCAGGGGGCAGTTCTCACCCCAACCTCCACATATGCCAAATCCCCTGCAAGCCCAAGTGCCTCCTTTTACTTCTGCAGCCACATACATGTCTTCAACTTTCTGTCACCATTTGGAGAGATACTGCAGGGGAAATGGAGGCATTTCTTCAATTTCCTCTGCAGGGCTTTCCCAAATGGCAACAGGAAGTCAAAGTGCAGTTCCTCCTGTGACGGTTATGCGAGTGGCTGGAGAAGAAAATGGAGGCGTTTGGAGGTATTTGGTTTATGTGTCTTTAACTGATGTTATGTGTTGTATTTTAATCTGTTGTTGTTCCTTGCTTTTATCCACAGGAACAGGTGGGAAAGAAATATTGGTAACAACAACAGCAACAATAATACAAAGTTCTGGCATGCTTGCGGGAGTTGGGATGGTGATAGTTTTGCAAGTCTTCATATATATTTTTTGCAGGGGGAGTCTACATGACTTTAATACAAAAAATGCCCCTAAATCATACCTAACATTTTAATTAGGGGGGAGGAGGTCAGGGGGCTTTGTGAGACTGGTGAGAGGTTTTAAGGGTCTCAAAAGTGGGGTCTGGGCAGTATGCCACACTCCTTCCCCCCAACCCAAGGAAGCAGGAGAATTCAGACAGGTGTGTGAAATTTATCCTGGCCTGTATGAGAAATTCCTGGGAATAGAAAGTGGGTTTTAAAAGTTGTTGCTAATACTGGAAATCCACAGGAAAAATACTGGGACAGGAAGAATGTCATATGGACATCAAGGGGGGGAAAAATCAGATAGCCAATGCTTTAGATCCTACCAGATTCCAAGGCTTTTGGCCACTCTGGATGAGTCCTAAGTCAGGCACAGTTGGAATTCATAGTGTCTTAATGAGAGAAGCAATGAAACTGGAGTCTGGGAGGCATGAGGTCCACGTTAGATGGATCAGCCACAAGTAAAGCTTTGGAGAATATGTTGTTCTTTTTCTAAGCACCCTTCCACAATTCATGTGGCATTTGGATCATTTAACAGAGACCAAAGGCTGTATTCTCAGTAACAGGAAAATTCCAGTGCTTCTGGGACAGAAGCATTTGAATCTTCCTGTTACTTAAAATACAGTGTCTGGTATCTGTTAACGGATATAAAGTCATGCCTACACTGCTGTTGTTGTTAGTGCCTTCCAGGCATTTCTGACTTATGATGACCCTAAGATGGGGTTTTCTTGGCAAGATTTGTTCAGAGGATTTTTTTTTTCTGTTCCCTTTCTCTGAGGTTGCAGAGTGTGATTTGCCAAAGGTCATCCAGTGGGTTTGCATGTCTTGGTGAGGATTTGAACTCTGCTTTCTAGAATTATAGTCCGATGTTCTAACTACTATACCACACTGGCCCTCTATGGTGCTATCTATCTATCTATCTATCTATCTATCTATCTATCTATCTATCTATCTATCTATCATCTATCTACCTATCTATCTACCTATCTACAGAGAGCCATGACTAAAATAAGAATGGGACAGAAGGATGGGTGGGGTGAGAAGACAGAATGATAGCGTTTCATCAATATTTAGTTTGTTAAAATTATATTTATATCTCCCCTTTCCTTCAAGGAAGTGCAAGTGGCCTACACAGTTCTCTCTGTTTTTTCCTTGCAAAAACTCCTTGAGGTAGACTGGGCTAAGAGATAGTGACTGGCCCAAGCTTCATGGAAAAGCAGGGATCCGAAACAGTTTCCCACAGATTTAGTACAACCCTTTAAACCACTTCACTGCACTGTATTCCCAGGATAGATCTTTCTCAGTAAAGCCAAGGCAACCTCAGTCAGGTTGTACACATACATGTGTGTGTACAGACATTTGCATATCTGATGTCCTGTGGCATTTTTTGGGGTGGAGGGTGGGTGGGATGGACATGTCAAGGAAACCTTCAAAGAAAATCATATCATTTCTTTATTATGCAAAAATAATCTATGTGAGTTCATTGTTGCTCTCTTATCTAGGCTAATCTTCAGTATGATCAGATTGTTATATCCATGTACACAACTATTTTTAGAAACTATAGGAACTATTTCTGTCATATTTACCAGTTCTGGAGACAGCAAGAAAGGGTCTGTTGCTGAATAAGATTCATCATTGGTTGAAGAAAGGGGAAATGTATTGTCACATTCATTTGTACATTTGTGCTTCCAAGGACAGACTGAATCCCTTTCCTGAATTGGAGATATTCCAGAGCTATCATTCCTGGGAGGTAACCCATCTGATTTGGGGTCTATCATACCATTAAAATCTTGTGTCAGTTTTGCATGGCCTTCTGCTACTACTATAAACATTTCCAAACCATTTCTTTATAAATAATATCTGACTACTGTAATTAGAATGTTTTTTAAACAACAACTTTAACTCTTTAAGCAATAATAAACATTTTTCTTCCTTTGAAAATATGTTGACTGAAAAAAAATTGATTTCCACCATTCTTTATCTACCCATAAAATCTTTGTAAGAACTGATCAAGGTTTTTCTATATGCTGTCCCTCCCCCCCCCCATGTCTACTTTGACTTGATGCCTGCTTTAATACTATCTAATATTTCTTCTGGTATTTCTTCCACTGGTCTTTGTGAATCATTCTCTCCTCCTCCTCCTCCCCATGTATTTCGCAATTTTTTAATAACATAATCCAAAAATATTTTCCCTCCCCAAATTATACACAGGCATCTTTCCTTTATAAACAAATCAACAGTCCACCAGGACAAGGCCTGCATTCTCTTCAGCACATCTGCAGCTTAATTGAACTCTCATCTTTTGTCCATTGTTTTGTGGTTAATATCTGCAAACTTTTTCTTAAACAATGCTTGAAAACAACTTGAAATGGACCTGCAAATCCAGGTGTAAAGCGAGGCCATGGTTACATCACAACATTGATAGGTGTCACTGCACATATGACTTTAAAGCCCAAGACAATTAAAAAAAAAAATAAAGATTACAGTCATGGGAAAGCAGGCCTCTAAATAGCTTTAGTGGTACCTTTTCTTTTCAAGGAGAGAAGCCCTGAAACTGTTCTTATTAACTGCCTGATCAAAAACAAAAACGTTTGTGCTCAAGATAATAAACAGTAATATATTATTAACCCCAATTTCCTTGAAATATCTATGTTATCAATAATTTTGAGGTGCAATTAAGCTTATTTCTAGGTAGTGCAGAGAATATATCATCTTCATGTCATGGGAAAATTTATCTCAAATTTGCTTTCCTTTGGGTCTTGGAGGTTAACCATGTCAGGCCAAAGGCATGAAAGTTAGCATTATGTCTGATACGGTATTTTCTGGCATTATAATCTGATTTATTTTTCAGACAAATAGCTGGCCATATTAAACTGAGGTGGGGTGGCTTCAAGTCACTGATTAACTTACGGTGACCCCATGAATAGGGTTTCATTAGGTAAAGAATACTCAGAGGTGGTTTTGCCACTTCCTTCCTCTGAAATACAACCTGCAGAGCTTGCTATTTGTTAGCAGTCTCCCGTCCAAGTACTAACCAGAGCTGACTGCCTGTTACTAGCATAGAAAATCACCTTTCAGTTGGAGTTCAAGTGTTATGAAGGACTTTACGATGTCTGTTAGCCTCAGCTACAAAAGACTGCCACCACGATTGAAATAAATAAGGTAATCAAGTAGACACACTATCATAACACATAGAACAGCACACAGCAGTGTTCTTCACCAGCTGTAAGGAGTGAATTAAAAAGATGGCTCTCTTGCTGTCAAAACACTTGGGTTGAAGAGGTACACTGGAAGGTAATTAAAAGATAAGAAGAAAAATACACTTGACACAGCAGAATGTAATAAGAGTTCAAGGCTAAGCAGATCCTACTCTGCCAACATGGTCAGCTGCAGTTGGTGTGCAGCAGCTGAGATTAGTAGAATATCTGCTACTACACTTCCTGGCAGGCATCATCAATGGATAAACAAGGAAGGAGAGGGGGTCCTTTTCACACAATGAGGATGCTGAGATGCTCTCGCTGTATTTCCATATAGAAATATGGAATTTCCATACAGAACTTCTTCCCATACAGAGAAGACAACAGCTGTTTGTGAAAGTACTGGCTCTGACCCACTCACCCATCCAATAGTGATTACCTTGCAGAATGCACCATGCTGTGTGTCATAACGTTAGAGGAGTTCACACATCCATTCCCCCTGCACATTCCTTGAAATATTATGCCTCTCTTCCTTCACATGGAGGAATTCTTTGCATATATTACAGTCTCACCCCTTGGGAAGAAACTGCTGTCTGGGGATGATCTGGAGATTTCTGAGACCTCTGGTGGACCTTCTTTTGTTAGAACATAGCTCTCCCCTATATTTGGCTTGGCACTTGCTTGGATGTCTACTCCCTGTTTGTTTGAACCCTCCAGTTTAATCCCTCAGACTGTCTTTCTCCTGCTTCCAGAGCCCATCGAGCCTTGGCTTTGCCTGAAGCAAGACTGGTAATACATGTAAAACCCCATATATACATTTGGTGGAGAGTGTAGTCACTTGTGGGTTGTTCACACAAGACTAGCCTGTATGGTCCCTTGGGTATGGTCACAGGGATTCTCTGACATCGTTCTTTTTGGGGGAGGGATATCAGTGCACCCTCAAATTTGTAAATGAAAGAGATCATCCTACAAATACGAATGCAGAAAATTTATCAGTAAGAAAAAGAAAGATTGCTTGTGTTTAGATGATGCACAAGGCTTAAGTCAGGTCATAGAAACTAAGGCACTGAGTTTCCAAAAAAGTGGCCAGGCTCTACCTCACCATAAGATGATTTACCTTATTTTGGTGTCTGGAAGATATGTAGCACAGTGTATTTTCCCCTCTGTACTACCAATACTACAATGCTAGAGGCGACAAAAACACCACTCCTGGTGGCAAGTACCAATTGCAGCAAATATTTTCCATTTTAATTCCCTCATGGTGCTTTCAGACACTGATGTACTGTTACTCTGCTGTG
The DNA here is from genome assembly GCA_030412105.1 of Cyclura pinguis. Taxonomy (NCBI): domain Eukaryota; kingdom Metazoa; phylum Chordata; class Lepidosauria; order Squamata; family Iguanidae; genus Cyclura; species Cyclura pinguis. The sequence goes on from CM059605.1 coordinate 11,599,235, forward strand.
ACGCATTTGAAGGCTAGGGTTGCTGGCTCAGCATCCTCCAGTACCCTGCATCTTTGTGGCCAAAACCTGAGTGCAAGGAGCAGCTCCTTGAAATATCTTCAGGTGAGACAGGCAAAGTTTGAGAGGGAGGAGAATTGCATTTGGATTTACTGGTTATTGAAACAGACATGAAGGAAATCTGGATATGACTGGGCTAATCAGGTAAGCAAGAGACTTGTGGGAGGTGGGGAACTATGTTTGGTGGCCATGTAGGCAGCAAAACATACTCTATAGTTGAGCTGAACTGCTGTTCCTCTTCTTTGCATCCCATATGGCACACTTTTTTTTCAAGGTCCTATGCTGGATGACAATGGGGTTTTGGATGACTCAGGACCATACCTGTTTTTTTGCCCCCCCCCCCCCCCCCAGATCCTGTGGCACTGTTTCCGGAGCTTCTGGAATAAGGTATCTCATGAGTTGTTAAACTGGCATTCCAGTTCTGCTTTGTTCCAAATGATACAACAAGACCAAATGCATGCACCCACTGGATTTTTGGTCTATCCCATACAAATGAGTTGGTGCTGAGGGGGTGACCCTGGTGCCCACTGAGAATGGGTGGAGATGGTGACCTAGTCTTTTAAAGTAACTTCACATACAAAACCCAAACTTTCCCCTTCTCCAGTCTCTCTGTTCACATGGAGATTTTTCTCCCTAGTGAAGCAATGGCAATTTCCTTGAAAGTTTAGCCAGCACATTGTGACCTGGCAACCCTCGTGAGAGCCAATAAAGCTTAAACGAGGTAGAACCATGTTGAAGAAACCAATTAGCTTAGACACAGAAAATGTTGTAAGCTTCTAGTGATTTTAAGTTAAGTTAGACACGTATGAAACACTCTGAGCCGTGTTCCAAAACATCTTGGCATGTCCTGCTGATAAGATAATGGCCGGAACACTGGAATAAGAAACAAAGCACAACTGTGATATACATAGTTTGGAAATGGTGCTTGTTCCTTGTTGGCAAGTTTGTATGTATGCCATATAGCCTTTTGTTCAGTAGCTGTCACTGCATGTTTTTATCAGATTTCTATACAAAGTTTGTTTAATTGCTTGTTTGGTGTGGAAGCCAGGGCTTCCAAGTCAGAATCCCTCCTGGCATTATGTCATTAAATAAACTGGTGGGTTCCACCTACTATCAGACTCCATTTATTAATTTTTAAGTGTGTGTGAGTGTTTTTTTTTTTACCTTGAGTGGAAGCCATCTAAGTCAAGGAAGGATGATGTTATGGGTTCCCAAACATGAAACAGAGGATGCTTTCAAGTCAAGGACTGTGTTCTGATCATCCTTCAAATGGAGAACATCTTGAGAGCCAGGATGTTTCCAAGTAAACGGGGCTGTTTGTGGTTGCGCTGCTTTCCCCTCATCCCCCAAAGGTACAGCCAATGGCATGGAACCAAGCGAAAGGACTCAGACTGAGGTGTATTCTCTTGACTGCCCTGGAAGCTCAGATTGATTTTCCCTCCTTGAAACTCTGAGACATCCTTTGTTTGAGAAGGCATGTGGGAGAGGGAGAGGGAGGTGGTCATGGGACAGTGGTCAGGATAGAAGAAAGTCTGTGTGTGTTGTGGGGTGGGGGAAGGATGGAGCAAACTTTAATTAGGGTGGCTTGAAGGGCTGGCTTTAACCAAAAGTCAGTGGGAGTCCTGTTTGATCTCCTTGTGGGTCAGGCTGTTTGATTCATCCTAGGCCTGTTGAGGGGGATGGACACCTGCCCCTCACATGCTTTGATTCTCGGATGAGGGCTTTGATCTCCCCGGGCTGTGTGGGAGAGGGGTCACAGAAGTATGTGTTTCAAAGTTGCATTCATGCTTTGCTAGCAGGGGTAGAGAGGGGGAAGGAATCTTCCCAGATTCTCGACAAGCCCCTCTGGATCAGATGCGCTCAGAAGATGCTAGAGCGGAGAGGAGTTCACCAAGAGGGTAAAGTTCATCTGTAATCTAGTGGGAGGGGACGTCTTGCTCACATTCCTTGGGTGACTGAAAATAGAGAAGGAAACCCTTTAGGGCCTGGAGGTGGCTTCAGTCTGCAGGGCTGGTTTGCTTCAGTGAGGAAAAGCTGCTGAGGGCATCCTTTTGGATTGTTAACTAGTACATAACTCTTACTCAAACCTTGGGAGTTCAGGCTGTAGTGTTGGTACTGAGCACTGAGAGTAGTCCCATCCCATCTCCTACCCTTTTGGGCTTGCACAATCGGAATACAGTATTTGTCAGTGTTGATAGCATAGATGCAGTTTCAAAACTCAAAATGTAGGCCCTTTCCCCACCGGCCTATAAAAACGGTGCAGAGCGACCTCCAACGGAGGTCGTCTGCACTGTGGAGTGGACTGGGGTGGACTACTTTTTGTAGTTCCGCACCTCAGTCTGCTCCGGAGCGACCGGAACTGGTCGCGCAGCATGCTTTTTAAAAACCTCTTTTAAGAGGTTTTTAAAAAGTACGGAGCACGCGACCCCGTGTCGCTCTGTCGCCGTGCTCCGGTGCAGATTTGCAGGCGCGCACTAGTGCATGCCTGCAGATCTGCCGGGGGTGGGCTTTAGGCTGGCGAGCTTCTTCGGTTGGTGGAGAGCCTCAACCAACCGGAAGCCGCCATTTTGGACCCTGGAGCAGTGCGGAGCGATGAGCTCGCACTGCTCCTTGTCCCGACAGACTCGCCCAGACCCACCAAAAAGCCGGTGAGTGGCGGCAGGGAGTGTTTCCCTCGCCATGTGCGGAAAGGGCCGTAGTTATCTATTTAAGATTCTTTTTTTTAAAATCATATCAAGATCTCCAAACACTAGCGTACCCTTAAAACAGCAGACCAGATTTCCCCAATGAAAAAATTCTCTAACAAAGCATTGTACTACATTGTACTACAACTCAATCATGACAGCCATGAACTCTGTTGGCTGGAAGGGTGATGGGAGCTGTAGTCCAACAGCATCAAAGGGCACCATGTTGAGAAAAAGTGCAGTATAGTGGCACCACAACTTTTGGTTGGGGGTGTAGAACCCTCATGAAAGTCCAAAAAACAACAAATAACTCCTTCCCCATCTGAGTGAGTATTTCCCCTCCCATTCCCTTTTGGGGCTCCCCATCCCATTCCAGTGTACCCCCCATTCTCCCCTTCAATTCTCTTGCCCTTTCCCCAGGTGTGTGTGCCTTCCTTCCATGTGCCACGGCAAAAGGCAAGTGAATGGGAAGAGGCTGCCCCACATGTGGGGAATGCATGTGCGTGCTTCCCCCCATTCTCCCCCTCCCATTCTCTTGCCTTCTGCCCAGGTGCACTGCCTTCCTTCTTCTTGCCTGGGCAAAAGGCAAGCAAATGGGAGGAGCAGCCCCACATGTGGAGAAGGTGTGCAGGTGCCTTTCCCCATGCTCTTGCCTTTTCTCCAGGCACACATGCCTTCCTTCCACACATCTGGGCAAAAGGCAAGTGAATATGATCCCTGTGCACAGAGAAGGCATGCACACGCCTCCCGCCGCATTCTTCCCCTCCCATTTGTTTTCCTTTTACCTGGATGCATGTACCTTCCTTCCATGCACTCGGTCAACAGACAAGGGAATGGGAGGGAGAGAATAGAAGGAAGACTCACGTGCCCCTTCCTTCTCTGTGTGCAGGCTCCCCCTCCCATTTGCTAGCCTCCTCCAAGTGTGGAGAAGAAAGGCACAGCATGTCTGGGCAAAACGCAAGGGAGGGGGAAGGATGTAGACATCTTGCAAATAATCACATTTGCAAAGATCAAACTCATGAATGTGGAGGGAGGAGTGTATATTATTTAAAGAAATGAGATGATTCTTTCTTGCTTGCTTGCTCGCGCTCTCTCTCTCTCTCTCTCTCTCAAGGTAAGGAAGGGCCCAGTCCCAGTTTTGTTAAGGAGCAGCAGGCATTTCTTTTTAAAATAACACCTTGATAAGCTCTGTTTTGATATCACTGTTGCTGTGGTGCGCCTTCAAGTCATTAATGACTGATGGCAATCCTACGTCCCTATCATGGGGATTTCTCAGCAAGATTTCTTCAGAAAAGTTTTGCCATTGGTTCTATCAGAGGCTGAGAGAGTGTGAGTTGTCCAAAGTCTCCTCATGGGTTTCCATAACTGAGTGGGGATTTGAAGCCTGGTCTCCAGAGTCAAACACTCAAACCACTATGCTGCACTGGCTCCGCCACTCATCACTGAATGCCTATTTCATCCCATTTCACTCCCCATATGTTGCTTTGGGTACTTCCATGAAGATATATCAGTAAATAGCAGCTCAGATGGTTGCAAAATTTAAAACTAAAAGGATTTGGTGAAGTTTCAAAGCAATAAAGCAAGGTAGGGAATCTCCACCATGTTCTTCCAAAATATTATTACTACTAATATTTCATTAGCCTTAGATACCCATGGCTAATGGCAATGTATTCTGGAAATTGTGGTCCAAAATATCTGTAGGGTCAAAAGTCTACCATACTTGCAGTAAATGCCAAATCAGCAAGCTAGAATTCCATAGGAAGGACACATAAACGTATGTATGCTAAATGAATAACAGACTGTTCTCTTTGAGTCTTGAAGCGAGAGACAGGATCCCCACCTGACCGTTTTCTTCTATCCTAGCTAATTCTATCCCTGCAAATGTTTTGCAAACATATTTCAGAGTGGTATTTCTTCACCTAATTCTTCTGACATCCTTTCTCTTTACTGAATGTATAATCCTTTCATGGCTGGCACCAGTGTGTTTGCATGAGGTTGTGTTGCAAATTTATTCTCAGCCTTGACATTTATGCCACATGGACAGAGCGCACTACATTTATGAGCTAGATGAGGAGGGCAACATGAAAGAAGATCCAGGTAGCTCCCATTTCATTATGACCTTGAAACCTAAGTTTGGAATTTAGAGCCCCTGCCTTCCCTGGTGTACGGACAGAGATAAAACTGGCCCTTCTACAATGCCAGCCTGATATCTCTGGAAGATGCAGCCGGAAGATGAAGAAGGCCTACAAATGAACTTAAGGAAGTAGCCCAGCCAAACCCAACAGAGTTAGCATTTGCTGTGTCCTCTAAACAAACACCTGGATATGAGGGCTACAGCTAGTCCCTGCCCCTAATTTAATTGTTGCAGGAAGTGACTACCTCCAGCAGAATACAACCCACCAAGTTAACATATTGTAACCCATCCTCTCCTCAAACAGATTGCTGCCATCTTCAACAGAGGGATTGCAATGGCTCCTCCTCCTCCTTCTCCTCATGATTATTATTATCATCTTTATTTCTATTCTGCTTTTCTCCCCGATGGGACTCAAAGCGACTTCTAAACATAAAAAAACATAATTAAAAACTGTAATATACAAAAGTTAAAACACAGATTAAACACCAGTAATGAGTGAAACAATGTTAAAATACATATTAAAAACAACATACAAAAAACAATTAAATAGCAAGTAAAATAACCAGCACCATTCTATATACCGATTACATATTAAATCCCTGTTGAAATAGGAATATCTTTAACTGTTTCCTGAAGGTAGGCAGGGAGGGTACCAGTCTAACCCCTTTGGGCAGGGAGTTCCAGAGCCTGGGGGCAGCCACTGAGAAGGTCCTCTCCCGTGTTCCCACCAAATGCACCTGTGAGGGTGGTGGGACCGAGAGAAGGGCCCCTCTAGCAGGTCTCCATGCCCGGGCTGGTTCGTAGGAGAAGACACGCTCCTTCAAATAACCTGGACCTCAGCTGTGTAGAACTTTAAAGGTCATCACCAGCACTTTGAATTGTGCCGAGATACAGATCGGCGGCCAGTGGAGCTGTTGCAGCAGTGGTATTGTATGCCAAATTATTATGGAATAATCTTAAAACAGATTAATAGGGAAGAGAACAAAATGGCTGATGTTGAGAATTGCTCACTGATTTGCTCACTGAATTGCTCACCCAGCACTGTGCTGGATTCTAAATTATATCACCATTATCACAGAATTTGGTCTGCTTAAGTACCTGGAAATTAATAGCTTATGGGTCTTTGTGTTGGATCATGGCCATGGCAGATAGCAGATTAATCCACTATGCCACCCAGAAGGCATGGAGGAAGTTCAAATAATATTGAGAAAGACATAGAAGTAACATTACTCCCACTCTACAAACCAGTGGAACTGCTATATCATGGACGGAAACATTTGGTATGCATCAGGGTCATTTCAGATGATCTTTTTTACAGCATGATCAAGAAGCAGCTGCAATGCAGGCACTGTGTTTCTACATTCAGTGTTTCAAAGAAATACATTGTCTCTTCCCAGTTCACAACACTTGGGCTGCAACTTTTATTTGAACTTTCAGAGGCACTTTTTGAGATTCCTTGGACTGCCTAAAAAGTTGTTCCAGCAACACTTCTTGTTTTTCTTTAAAAATATAAGGGTTTATGAAAATTGCAAAATTCAAGAAACATCTTTGAAGAGGCATTCCACAATCCTTTACTGTAACAGATGGTTAAAGGCTTCTTCTAGGATAATGCCTGTTGCATATAAACATGTTAGAGGAGGTATACACAACTCGTGGTCCTCCAGATATTATTCATTTCCGTTACCCATTGGTCTTAGCTAGTATACCCAGTGCTAGTGGATTGAGGGAACTGTAATCCAACAACTTTTGGAGGTCTACAACTTGTCCAGACAAGAAACAAAGAAAGTGTGCTTTCCTCATACACAAATGCATGCAGATATGTTGATTCACTGATTAAGACAGATGAAATATAATTTTCTTCATATTTTGCTAGTCTGTATTCATCTTTTTTTTTGTTGAAAAAAAGACTGTACAATTTTCTTGTTAAGGTGTTTCTCTTCTGTCTTTCTGTATTGTATTCTTTTTAAAGTCATTAATTAAAATGCACATATTATTTCCTAAAGATGTCTGTGATCAAGTGACAGGCCCACTCAGGATATTTTGCTGATGGATCAGTAAGTGTATATTTCTTCTCTTGTCTTCAGGTTTTTGGATACAGAATGATGGGAAGCTGGACAAGTTACAGTTAGTATGGTGTGATGGTATTTTGCTTGACCTGAGAGAGATGGGATCAAACTACAACTCACATATGAAACTCACTAGGTGGTCTTGTGGCAGTCATGAACCTGGAGCCTAAGTTCCTGTAGTGTTCTGAGGAAGACACAGATGACATCCAGGCCAACTTTCTTTGAGGAGAACGCTTAGTACCCGCTTTGCTGTCCTTTCAATTGAATGTTCTAAACCCACCAATACCCTTCAGAGTCTCCCTCTCCTAAAGCAATGGCTCTCAATTTCCCAGATATTGTTGGATCCTGTTATTGTGTACCTTCAGGTCATTTTCAACTTCTGGCAATCCTGAGACAAATCTATCATGGAGTTTACTTGGTAAGATTTGTTCAGAGGAGGGTTGCCTTTGCTTTCCTCTGAGGCTGAGAGACTGTGACTTACCCAGTGGGTTTCCGTGGCTGAGTGGGAACTGTGATCTCCTAGAGTCGTAGCCTATCTCTAAAACCCCTTGGACCAGACTAGCTCTCCAGCCCGATTTTAGAGAACTGGAATGTATTAACATTTGGAAACAAATAGGTTTAGAACCATGGCCCTAGTCTTACAGAGGGCTCTTTAAAGAGCACAACTATTTTCTCCTGAGTGGTTAAACCCAATGAAGAAGAGGAACTGCCCCCCGTCAGTTCCCCACTGAAGTAATATTGCCCCTAGCTCTATGCTCTCTAACTGTCCCAGTTTGGTGTGATCAGCCCTAGTTAATCCTCTCCTGTCTGACTTTCCCAGCTGCCTTTAGAAAGTCCCAGTTGCCCTCTCTTCCCCCCACTTCCCCCTCTGTTCTAGTCTTACTACAGCTGCTGCCAACTGAGTTCAACGTACAGCAAGAGCGTGGAGAGGGGTTGGAGTATTGCCCTTCCTAACCTCAGTACATATATTCAGGATTTTTCTGCTTAAAATAGTACTTAAGTCTGTTCTTCGTCATTAATAACTTTGTCTCTCGTTGCCTGGCCACGTCCTTTTGACTGCTCTCTGATGTGATACAGCCACATTTGACCCCATTTTCATCTGTGAAAGTTACCAGATCCTATCTGATTTTGGAAGCCAAGCAGTGTTAGCCCTGATTCATACTTGAATGGGAGACCACCAATGAATACCAGGTGTTGCAGGCTATCTTGCAGAGAAAGCAATAGGCAAAAACCACCCCTGTGTACTTTTTGCCTAAGAAAATCCTGTGAAATTCATGGGGTCACCATATGTTGAGAGGCGGTTTTAAGGTGCACACTCACACATGCAGCTCAATTTGGAGGGTTTATTTGGGCCTTTCTGAGGTTCTGGTTTCTGCTCCAAGGCCCTAAGCCTGAATGGATTTTATCTTGGGACCATCAGGTTTCGAAAAACCAACCAACCAACCAAACAAAACTTTCTCTTAAGAGTCCACCATACCTGACAGGCTTGTTGCAAAGATAAAATTGTATGTGTGAAGGGAGGAGCTGAGCTAGGAAGCAGATAGTTAGAAAACAATGGGCTACTTGTGAATAACTCTTTTATTCCCCAATAATTTATACGCAAATCATTCCAGTGTAATAATGGGGAATTTCACTTTTCTTTTGCAGCATCACTCTATCTGCTTTAGTAACAAGGTGTCTGAAATGCACTACTTAGGCCATTTCCGCACTAGACTGGTATAGTGCTATGATTCCACTTTCAACCTCCTATGGAATCCTGGGGTTTACAGTTCAGGAAGGGGCCTTAAGGCCCATCCCTAAACTGCAAACCCCAGGATTTCATAGGAGGTTGAAAGTGGAATCATAGCACTATAACCCTCTAGTGCGGAAATGGCCCTAGATGGGATTTGTACCACCGGTCAGTGGCTTCTAGCATTCAGATTCTTAAGAATGAACTATTCTTGTTCTTTTTAATAACCTGAACATAAATACTAAATTGGAGGCAGGGGCTACAACTACAGTAGTAGTTATTGTGATAGCTTTTTAACTGTAACTTATTACCTTTTAAAAGTAAGTTTCCAACTTCTGAGGAAAGTCATATGTGGCATTGTGACTTGTATGACAAGTTTTCCTAGTGTTTGTATCATTTTATGAATACTATGATCCTTCCTTCCTTCCTTCCTTCCTTCCTTCCTTCCTTCCTTCCTTCCTTCCTTCCTTCCTTCCTTCCAATTAATTTCAGAGAAATCTTTTATGGCCTGAGCCTTTCCTCTCTTCACTACTTAAGCACAGAGATGCTTTTGTAAGCTAGGGTTGTTAATGATTTCATTCTACTTGCATTTCAAAATAAATTAACGCGATCTATATCTACTAGGCTAATGTGTAGAACAGAATAAAGTTATCCATGTTATACTTCTCTGTTGTGTGGTAATGGCTGCTAGCCTGGCTTTATTGTAGTACATTGTTGGAGAAGAGGTTCATGACCAGCATCAGGGGTTGGCACTGTTGGGACTAAGCTTTAGAAGAAGGCACATGGGCAGACCTTAGAGCTTCCTGACCCCACTGAATATCCACCTTGCCACTAATATCGGTTTAAGTACCCAGATTTCAGGTTCTTTTTGAGCTTTTTGGTGGTATTAGCAAGTCCACTGTCATACTCTATTCCTTAACTCCTTCACTTGCAAAGTAAAACACACTTTGCTTTTTCTTCCCTCCACCATGTTGGTAACTTCTGCTGGGACATTTGTGGCTTCTGCTGTGGCTGAGTTTGATTTACAGGTTACAATTTGAGCTACAAAACTGATATGGGGTGGGGTGTGTCTGTGTGTCAGTGGGGGAAGACCAGTCCAATTAAGCCAGAGGAAAGAAAGGGGAAGCCCCCCAGGCCATCCAGTGCTGTAACAAAAACAAATTTCTGAAAGACCAAGACAAGCCTGGTAAATCTGTAATGTGGTATCCTGTTTCTTAATCTCTCCAGTAAGGAAGCAGTGTGTTGAATTTAAAGTATCCCTCTGGTAAAAGCTAACTATTTAAAGAGTGCTGGGGTCTCAGAAATGCAAAACAAAGATTTGTTGATTAAAAACACATGGTTTGTTCATGAGACTTGAGTAGCCAGAAAAAATCAGACCTGACAGTATTTTGGCTTTTCTTCTACCGCAAGACAAGATGGTGATTTATTACAGTGATGTCAGCAGGGCTTGAAAATGTTCCCTGAATTGTCTTAATACAGAAAGCTTTCCTTGAAATTGTTATGCTCTTGGCCTGTTTATATGAGCAGATGACTGTGAATGGAACGGTCCCTTCCAGAGTCTCTTTCTCTGTCTAATGACCATGTGCCCATCATACAGTGGTTTGGAAGGGGCTGTGGTTCAGTGATAGAGGAATGCAGAACATAGGAAGCAGCCTTAAGACTGAGTCAGCCCATTTAGCTCAGTATGGTGGACCTGGAATGGTAATGACTCACCAAGATTTTAAACAAAAAATCTGTCCTGTCTATATCTGGAGATGTCATTAAGTAGGTTGATAGTTCTGTTTGTCATGTTATCTGTCTTACGAAGTCTAGCCGCTGTTCTTTAGAAGCTCTTGTTTTTATCTCCAAAACTGGAGGAACAGCAAACAGAGTCATCCAGTTTTGTTGGGATTTAAATTAGGACCAAAAATACTTGGTTCAAATTTCTGCTCCATCATGAATCTCAGTGGCCCTTTCTGCACCTTACCTTGTTCCGGCGCTGGGGTGCGGGGATTGTGCAAGCGCCCTCTGCCAAAAGGCTCTCCCTTCCCTGCTGCTGCAGCTCTGCACAAGCTGCCTGCTCGTGCAAGAGCCCCACCTCTTCCTTCCACAGTGTAGCCTGGGACTTTCCCAGGCTGCACTGGGGCAGGAAGTGTGTCCAGCCTTGTGATAACTGAAGCCCCTGTCAGAGCTGCTGATGACAAGCAGCAGCTGTTGGTCCCTTTGCTCAGGGTGGAGATGACAAGCAGCAGCTGTTGGTCCCTGTGGCTCTGGCTGGAGATGAGTCCTGCAGCTCAAGAGCTCCCTCGGCTGCCATGGACCAAGCAGGCACGGACCTCCCTCGGCCTGCTCCTTTAGGGCAACAGGGATCCGATTCTGAAGATGCTTTGGAGCCTGTGTCAATCAGCCCACAAACAAGGCAGAGACTCAAGAGAGCTGAGCAAAGGGAGGCTTCCTTGATTAAGTTCAAGAAGCAGTGACTAGCCACAGCTGTGTCTTGGGCTATATAACTGCCTGCCTGGAAGCTTTCCTTTGCTTGTGGCAAACTTCTTTCAAGCCCTCCTCTTGCCTGTTCCTTGCTCCCAGCACCTGGTTCCTGCTACCTTGAATTGATCTCTGGACTCTTAACCCTTGGCTTTTGGAACTCTGACTACGGCTTTTGCTTGACGCTCTGGTAAATGAACTCCCTTGTGTAAAGTGCTTGCTTCTCTCCTCCTGGCTGGACTTTGCTGGCTCTCACAGTCCATTCTCTGGGCTGGCTTGTGGCCCAGGTCTCTGACCTTGACAGGCCTGGCTCCAGAGGCTCCGCACACCAGATAAGTGTGCGCGGGGCCCAGGAGCGATGTGCGATTGTGCACCATTTTCAGCTTGAAGCTGAAAATGAAAAGGCGCACGATTGGCCCCTGCTGGTCCCTGGAGCGTCACGCCATTGTGAGTGTGTTGTGCAGATCACTCCTCGCAATCGCGTGACGCTCCAGGCCCTCTTTTGCATGGAAAATGCTGTGCGAAAAGGGCCAGTGAGTGACCTCTAGTCACTCCTAGAGAACTCAGATAGTCATCTAACCTCACCAGTAATGAGCTGTGAACCTCACACACTGTACTCTTTCTAGGTGTGAAAGAGATGGTGATTGAAAGTAGCCAGTTGCACAAATCAGAACTTTGTTTTATATACAAACTCATGGATTTGCATCTTGTTCTAACCAACATTGGTTAGTAAACCAGGATAGTCTAATGTAGTTTGACATTGATTTGGTTTAACTAATTAAAAAAACACGGTTGTAAGATTATGTGCAATATGGAACTTTGTTCTTGTTAACTTTGGCTTGTTATGGGATTAAAGCTGATGTTTTAACTCCCCTTCTCTCCTCCATAAAGCAGAAGGAATGCTTTGAACCTGAGCCTCATTCTTGGCCTCAGAAATGAACTTGGAGTCCTTTCACATAAGATATATCCTATGTCCCTGTCAACAAACACTGCAAGCTAGTTTTTATCGGGGGGAGGGCTTGTTGTTCCTACTGTAGTAGGGGCTCAAGAAGTCAAAAGATTTCAAATTGACTGCAGATCACCCAGAGATCTCCTTGTAGAACCTGAACTTTCTGTCCATCCCTGTTCTAAACTACCACTTGGAAAAACGGTTCTCAGTCTAAGGAAACCAGATATGGTTGGCCTACAAATGCAATCATGTCTGTTCATAGGCCACATTAGCTCCAGATTATTCAAGTTTAAGTTCAACAGTATCTGGAGACCCAAGGTTGGAAATCACTGGTCTAGGCATTTTTCTAAATGAATCCATTCTTCTCTGCACCTAACAATATATTCCGTGGAATTGTTGTGAGACCACAAAAATTGTAATCGTGGAGGAAGGGACATTACTGGTTTTAAATTACGAATTTTAACAAATTCTATGTTCGCATCCTCTGATCTGTACTCCCAGGTCTTTGTTAAATCTAAACTTCTTCTGGACAATTAGATTTTATCTCATTTAAGCCACAACAACTGTCTGCAGGCCAACTGGCTTTTACCATTGTGTAGAGTTTGAATTAATCATTATTTACTCTTGGATAAACACTGCTATAATCTTCCACACCAGAATTTAGTACTGACAAATGGATTCCGTTCTTCTGGGACCAACTCCAGGCTGTGTTTTATTTTCTGAACATGAGTAACTAGGAACTTTTGATAGAAAGTGGCGAGTTTCAGCCAGGTTAACTAAAATGTTCAAATGGTACTGCAGGCCAAATCAATTTTGGGCAAAACCTAACAGACTGCAGCAGCTCCATTCTGCCTGTGGACATGTGAAAAAATTTGGTAGGTGGAAGAACCCTGGGGAAATCAGACAGCTTGGTTGGCTAAATTCTTTCGGAAAACAAAACAAAGAGCAGAAAAATCCAACTTCTGAACTGATTCACTTCAGAAAGCAATGTGGTTTTCATCTCGGTGAAATATGGATGAAGCCCATTTGTCATGGCACCCTTTCGAAGCAATGAATATCCAGATCTGTCCTGAAAGCAAAAACTTCCAGAAACAGAGACTTCCTTAAACAGACAATACAATTGCAAATAACATAAAACAGCAAAAGTATGCCTCAAAATGCTGACTCGGGAAAGCAGACTTGCATGAAATAAAACTGTGTCCCATTCCCTCCACCTTTTAAAAAATGTGCGTAGGCTGGCAATTCAGCAGCAGTCAAGTAGCATTTCAGGTAGAGTTTGACCACTGCTTATTAAGGAACTAGGCCAAAGTTGGTACTTTCATGATGTGGGGAAAGGCAAATGCCCTCATGTTTAGATAGTCGTCAGAGATGATGAAGTACTGTCCCTGAGGCCAGATGGGACTCTATTGATTGCTTTAAGTCACTTGATCCTCACTGCACTTAAAGGTGTGTGTACTTTCTGTCCAGTTGTAGTTCTCACACTGCAGTTCTATGAAGATCAGGCTCATCGCCCCATCTAATCACAAGCTGCCTAGAAAGTACACAGGTTAAAGTTATTGAGCCTTACCATCGGAGCCCCTGCCCAATAATACCTAATGCAAGGTTTGGCATCATTTTGATTGTGGAAGGAAACTCTCTCCAACCCATTGGCATTTGCACTCTATCTTGCTACTGCCAATTTTCCTTGAAAACTAGGTGCCAGGCAAGCGTGTGATTTGTTTTTAAAGCCAAATTGTGCTTATAGGAGGTTTCAAGGAGTGCAACTGGGCTTGAAAACCAAGTATGGTACCAGCACGTACACTCTCCACAGGGCTTGTTTTAAAGGGAAATTACTGATTTAATCTCGGCAATGTGGTGACAGATTTCTAGTGTTGGAGGGGATGATGGAAGTCTAAAGGTTAGGAAGCCATGGGTAGCTTATATTTGCCCATCTTTGTTCTAGTGCTTTAAAAATAAGTGCAGCTCCTTTTCTCTTTCTGTGCCTATTTTCAAGGGTTGATACTGATCTTTGAAAGACTTTTAAGATGGTTGGTATTAATGTCAAGTTAAGTCATTGCTTCTCCCTCCCCACTACTTCTTCCTAAAGTCCAAATAGTTTTAACTTGTGGTGGAAGCATTCTGTCCACAAAACAGAATCCCTTACAAGTTCTCCATTACCTGCTACTTCCTACCTTCTCCAGAATAAATATTTTCATTCTGGTGGCTAGCAATTGGACGGAGGGGCAGTGTCCAGGAGGACAGGGTGAGGTACATGGACCAATTTTAAACAGTGCTTCTCTCAAATTGGGGCTGCACTATTTGAGGAGTTCTTTATAATTCCAGTGCCTGCTTCATCTGGAAGAAACTAGTATGGTCCAGTAGTTAAGAGTTCTGGCATATGAAAATCATGGTCACACACAAAAATAAGCTAGAAAGCCAGTTATTGACTCCCTACTCTGTTGATTTCTTAAGTCACTTGATTTGCTGTGTGCCTTCAAGTTGTTTCTGGCTTATGAAGACCACAAGGTGACCCTCTCACAGGGTTCTCTGGGGCTGAGAGTGTGTGACACACTCAAGGTGTCCTAGGGGATTTCCATGGCCAAGCGGGGAATTGAATCCTGGTCTCCAGGGTCATAGCCCAACATTCAAACTGCACTAAAAACTATAGAATACTTTCTGACCACTTGTAGGAGGCTTCAGAAAGTGGAGATATGCTTGAAAAAGGCAGTGCTGGCCCAGCATTTCTATAAAAAATCAGGCTCACAGTCCCAATTAATCACAAGCTACTACTTCTCTTCTTCCTCCTTTTACTCATTTATATCCTTCCTTTTCCCAATAATAGGACTCAAGGCAACTAATAACATACTTAAAATAATGCAGATTAAAAATTATATAAAAGCATTGATAAAAGTATAAACATTGAAGTTAATTAAAAAGCAATTAAACAAGGTACAAAGTTAAAACATTGGACATTAAAAAATGTTAGCCTTCATTAAGAGTGGATACAAATCATAAAACAGCACAGAGCGTCATTAAAAGTCCACCCCATCCAGTCTCTAAAACCCTGGTGTCACATGAAAGTTTTCAGTTGCTGATGGAAGAAGAGTAGAAAGGGAACCATCACTAAGAAAGGAGTTCTAAAGACAGGGCAGCCACCAAGAAGATTCTTCCTCTTTTCCCACTAAAGGATCCTGATGGTAGGAATACAAAGAGAAAGGCTTCTCCAGATGACCATAAACTCTAATAGGCTCATAAAGACCTCTAATGGACTTGTAAACTTACATTATCTCTCATGGTTACTGAGAATTGTGAAAGGAACATGATCTCTAGCTGCTGGGAAGTTCCCATTTGTACTTTTTTGTCTGGTATCATGCCTGCCAGTTGTACCTATCCAGCTTTCTTGCTTAAGAATAGAACTGTGCAAATGTATAGCCACATTGAGAACTGTGACTCTGAGAGGCCTAGGGCATGATATTTAGCACTTGCTCATTGAATTAGTTTCATCATGTTCAGTGAATAATTCCCTCCTCACTTTGTACTGGTCACCATCTTCTGTCAAATAATGGAAAATATATGAAACTGCAGTGCAGTGCTGTATACATAATATTGGTAAACTCCATGCACAGGCTTGCCCAAGACATTCCCCACCCTGAGATAAAGAGCAAGAGGGCTCTTCCTTCCCATTCTTTGTATAAAAGGCAACTAGAGACAGGATAGAATCCTCCACTGCTCCTGTAAGGCAGCAAACTTACTCAGCAGCACTTTGCAAACTGTTTTTGTTTAAAACAACTTGTCCATGAACTGTGTGCATGTTAGTTTAACCTAAGCAGAGCACCACCATGGTACCTGGAGAGAGATTGGCAGATTAGGAAGGAAAGAGCTGGCATGCTTTTGGCAGATGGGATTGGAATGGAAAGAACCAACACTTGTGTCTCCTCTGTAATGAAAGGTGATGGGCAAATTACAACCAAGCCAACTGTCATAAATCATCATCTCAGCAATTGCTTTTTGTCATTAGACACACCTGAAGACATCCGCAGCACTGCAGCCAGGGATGAGGCAGACTTGTGGAAGGCACTACATTTCAGTCACAGGAGGAATGAACAAATGTAATACTCAGATCTGTTCAGCTGAAACAGAAACCGCAATAAAAGGAGGAAATGTACCTACATCAACCACCAGCTCCTCCTGCAACTTCTAAGCTGTGATTCTTGAAAATCTTCTATAATCCAGAGAAACTGTGGAGAGGTGCTTACGGAATATGCAACAACTGAAGACTTTCAATTTTAGTCTCCATTGAAATCACATATTGCAAAGCCCTATGAAATAGGCTTGACATGTTCTTATAGATACAGAGAGTTGGCAGGTCAGCAGCTTCCCATTCCCTGAATGGGAGGTTCAGGCCCCAAACTTAGGAAGGGTGTTTCTGATGTCATGGAGACAGAGTAGGCAAGGATTGGAAGATGGGCCTGAATTGCTCCTGGGTCATCTGATGGCAAGCCCTCCAATATTTCACAGATGAAAACTGGACACGTATGTCCAAGCAACACCAGAGTGTGATCAAGATGGGAAAAGGCAGTAATGAGGAAGAACACACAAGCTAGGAGGGGCTGCAGCAATTCGGTTTTGCTTGAGTCCAGTGGGAAGGGAAAAATTTCGTCCCTTCCTCTCTAATCCCTGCCTGGTGTTAATAGAGTGTAAACTTTTCTTGCACTTTGAACTCAGTTTGCAGAAAATGAAGTAAGCCGAGGACCAAAGGGGGAAGTGGGAGGAGGAGAAAGAAACTGGGATATTTTAAGCAGCTGAAAATGTGGGAGGACAGAGGATTAATTGGGACTGTCCCTGTCAAATCAGGACAGCTGGAAAGTGCGCAAGTATGGTAACAAGCTTGACAACAATCCAGGTAAATGGGTCTGAGTTTGGGTAAAACAAGATTAACCACAAGATAAGACAACCCTCAAGGCTGGGAGTTGCAGTCCAACAACATTTAGAGGCCTGCCCATTTCCCACCCCTGTTTGGGGGACAAGACAAAATTGTGTAAGTGTGTGTATAGCTGTGAAATGGGAAGGGAGAGAACATACTGGAAATGCAAATACAAAAACTGTTATCTCTCTTTCTCTCAATTTTTTCTTTAATATAACATCTTGAGCCAGTTACTGCAGTCTTTCAGACTAACTTCATATTGCCAGGCTAAAATGGGGGAAGAGAAGGAGAGCTCTATTTATACATTGCCCTCAGCTCTCTTTTGGAAGGGCAGAATAAACACATAATAAATAAGTGTCACATGGCAAAGTATCTGGAAATTGGCAGTGGCTGGGCTATTTCTCTATGGTTGCAATGAACTGAGGTTATTATAAGAATATCGGTTTGGATTTGTCTTAGTAAGTGCTCTTTTAGTGGCAACACCCTCCCCAAACAGAATGTTACTCTTGTGGGGGAGAAGTAGTATTTGTTTACAATTGCATTTCCCAGAATGCTTCCCACATGTCCATCTGTATTATCGGTGTCTCTGTCTTTCACTGCATTAAAAATGAGCAGCTCTGGAAGAGAGGAATCTTTGGCTGAGTTGTGTGAGGTTGCTTTAAAGCAGGGCTGGGAACTGCCAGGGGTCCAGGAGCCACATCAAAAAGTTAAACAAACAAAAGCAAAAGCGGCCAGAAATCTACTCTTTTTTAAAAACGTTAAATAGTAACTATTTAAAAGGTGAATGACCACTTCTGGTAGTGTTGAAAAAGGCCACTGCCCCTTTATTTTGGCCAAGAAAAAGGTGGTGAGAGGAGTCTGGAAGGGCTGAGGGTCATAATAGCAGGTCATGGAGGCTCACATGTGGCCCTAAGTTGGTACTTTGCCCACCGCTGTTTTAAAACTGGACCCCATATTCCCCCCCTTACCTGTTACCAGAGCTCACAGGCTAGGTGTGAAAGTGTGTGTTGTGCTTGTGCAATATCAACATGCCAGAAAGCCATTAGCAAGAAGGAATGAGAGGGAACTGAGGAGAGACCCTGTGGATGAATTCACTTGAGCTCATTGTGCCATTTGCAGCTTGAAGAAAGGGGAACGTCAGGGTTATGAGACTTTTTGTTGTTTAGTCGCAGTAGCAGAACAAGACCTGGAAGCTGGGGGGAGACATTTCCCAGTGGACTATCAGGGAGCTTTCCAAAGTCCCTGTGACAGTGTGCAGCCTGTAAAAATTCCATATGTTTCCTGTGTGCAGTTGGTCATCCTGCACAGGATGTATGGAGCAGGAATGGTGGCACCAACTGCAGCTGCTGGGGGCATTTGTTGCGTGCACAGTCACCAAAAGTGTCCCCAAGGACCCTCATTAGCTGGATTTTGTCTGGATTCCCCTTACACCTATTTCTGTAATCAGATGGCCCAGGAGCAATTCAGGCCCCCTTCTCTATCCTTGCTCCCCAACCCCTGTGACATCACCTGTCCTTGTGACATTACAAGAGGCGCACCATGATATCAGAAGAACCTACCCCTGATCTCAGGCTTCACTTCAGATTGGGGAAATAAATTCAAAGAAAAGAAGTGGTAGGGCATTCTGGGTCGTCTCACCCAAAGTACTCCCAGACCTGGAGCTGACATTGTACAGAGGTGTGCAATTGAATCCAGATCTTTCAGCAGGCTGCAGCAAGGATTGAGAGAGAGGGGGAGAGATGAGATGGAAAGCAGGGCAACCTGCTGAAAGCTCACCTCCATTATGGCTTCTCCCTCAACTGTCTTCATCAATAAATATTCCAGCAGACCATAAGCGAGGGCATGAGCTGAGATGCAGAGCAGAGCTATCCCACTGACCCTGATGAAAGAAAACTTGCTCTTCCCATGTCAGTTTCTTTCCTGCACCTTTTTCTTTTTGCCTCGTCTCTTTTTAGATTTTTAAGAGGAAGAGATGAACTTGATTACACACAAGCCATTCCTGGAATCTTTTTTTTTTTTTGTCTTAGGAGTGGGGTTAAATTGCTTTACATAAAATCCTTACATGTAAAGAAAGACCAACACTTGGCAAGAAAGACAGAGCATTCAGATTCCCCACCTTTGTAAACAAGGGGTTATTAATATAGGATAACAACTCTGCATGAACTGGATTTCTTGGATATTTCTGGTTGTGTAAAGAAACTTCATCCATCTAACAGTGAGAAAATAATAAACACCTGGGCCGTGGAATCTATTTCTTGTGCACTTCAGAAAATTTAACATAATTGGACTTGGATCTTGGGGGTGGGAGGTCTGGAGGGGGTTGAAGGCTTTTAGTTAACATATGTGTAGGCTTTCGCTTTCTCTGAATTCCATGACATTCTGATCCATTATTGCCTCTGATGTTTCTCCGATTGTCACAGCTGTCTCAAACCTCAGCCCCTGGTGAGGGAGAGCTCTTAATTAAGCACGCAAATGGGACAGCTGAATTTACTGGAATATCTTGCCCGTTTGAAGTTAAGCCTGTGCTTCAGGGCTTACTGGATCCAGACCCAGATAAGCCCCAATTCCCTCAATGGGCTGAAGAGAGTGGAGCAACAAACCTCCTGCCTTCATGCACCCACATGCTCAAGCACCCACGTGTGCATACACTTAACCCCTGAGCAAATGAGGAATTGAGTAAATATAGAAATGTGTTAGTTTACAAACAGAACTGTTACTTGTTACTCATCGCATTTACCATCTCTTTTCTTTCTCCCCTTCCATGCTTGGGGTGTGTGTGTGTGTGTGTGTGTGTGTGTGCAGGCGCGTGTGTGTATGTTTTTGCTAAGCTGTGAAAGACGTTTGTTTCAGTTGCCAACATCTCTGCAGAACTAATGTGGGTGGATTGTGACAGATATAATTTCTCCATCCCACAGTTTCATCAACTTGAGTTCTGTTAAACTATACCCGCTGGGCTTAGCTCCTTTTAAAGTTTCCGCTTTGACAGGTAGATTTATTAGTCTTGAAATTTGTACAAATCAGATGTCACTTGTGGCAACTTGTCAAAATGTCAGTCTGGCAAGGGAGGCATGAAAGGCTTTTCTAGGGAGGGAGGACGAGAGAGAGAGAGAGAGAGAGAGAGCGAGAGAGCGAGAGCAAGAGAGAGAGAGAGAGAGAGAGCAAGCGCATGCACAAGCCAGACGAGAAGCAGTCTTTAAAGAACTTGAGTAAGAGCAGAAGAAAGGAGGCTGCCGTCCCTCCCAGTTCCTTGATCCTGGGATTTTTGCTTTATTAAATACCTGGCACTAGAGAGTGGGAGATGCTGTTGGATACCAGTCCCCTAGTTGTCATGGCTGACAGATTGCAGTGATAGCCTCTACCTCTCCATGAATGAAGCCGTATCAGCCCCTGTAATGGGGGCAGTCAGTGGGCAAACTTGGGAGCTGAAATTTCAGCCCAATGCCATTGCCCTTCAGTATTTCAGCTATTCAGTTTGATCTCTGACAAGTCTGATCTTTGTGGCAGCATGGATTTTGGACTCTCTTCCTTTGTACAAGGTTTTCATTGGAAACTCTGCATTCATTTAAGGTGGCAGCTAAAGTTTTAAAAAAAATCTGAAAATGTTAATATGCTGTAAAAGAGGAAATGAAAAGTCAGGTTAAGATGTATTGTGTGTGCCTTATGGTGATGCTTCCTGGAGTTTTCCACATATTAAAAACAGGCCACCTTTTACCTATTGGCTTAAAACTGACCACAAGAATCCTAGGTTCATCCCAATTGTGGGCTTTGAAAGACAAAATGGTAGAAAATGAAAGTCCTTATGGGTCTAAGGAAGGAAATTCTGAACAGAATAGTTCACAAAAAGGAAGAAACTGGATTTATCTTTAAAAGGCATTTCTTCATTAAGCTACCTGTGTATGTGCTTAAAAATCCATTTTCATTCATGGACCTGGAATGTCTGGTTTTTAAATTTGTCTTATTTACATGGATAGGGCTGCTTAAGTTGATTGATTTGTATTTGCTGACTTGAACCAATAGTTCTGATCCAGCAGAGGAAAAATGGGCCAAAAGCTGTTAAAATGATCAGCTGGGCAAGGATGAATGGAAGGTGAGGCAAAGGCCTGATTTCACAAGAGTCCTACTCCTCTTTCAAGCTCAGCTCATATACCTTCCCTATGTTGCTCCTGTTAGTAAGTGTGTTAGTAGGTTAGTAAGTGTGTGGCTTTATTATTGGTGTGTGTGTGTGCGTGTGTGTGTGTGTGAGAGAGAGAATAATCATCCAGATCTTCTTCAATCAAACAGTGTGCTTCAGTCAAAAACAAAGATGGCAGAAAAGGCAGGTTTCCCCACTAACTTATAGCTCAGGTTCCCAATGTGTTGTTTCCTCCATGGTAACCACCTCCTCCTCTCTTGCTGCTTCTTCCTTTGCTCCTCACTAGTGGCGCAATACCCCATGAAGAAGGCTCACATGGATAGTCATCCATGTTGCCCTTCTTCCTCAGATTGAGTTGGACCATTGGTATTGTTGTGAGCCTCCAAGTTGTTTCTGACTTATGAACCTGGTGAACCTGTCATGGAGTTTTCTGGGGCTGAGAGTGTGTGATGCACCTATCAGTGGGTTTCCATGGCTGACTGGGGAATCGAACCTGGTCTTCCAGGGTTGTAGTTTAATGCTCAAACCACATCACCCCTCTGGCTCTCAGTTGGAACATACCCATTAAAAAATAACAGGCAGAAGACCTCTTACACAGAATTACATAATTTCATTATACAGAAAAGTGTTGCCGTTACAAGCAAATACACACACAAACACACACACACACACCATCACCACACAATACTATAAAAAGTAATTAGTTAATAAAATGACACACTAACATAAGCTCTGAGGACAACATGCTCCAGTTTCTTAAGTGAAGTGGCTGGCAAGAAGACAGAGTGACTTTGGCCTTGTAGGAACTCACTTCTGGAAGGCCTCTCCCTGTCCTTTCATTCCATTCTCCTTGATGTTTCTTAGGCTTTGGTTAAACATGGTCTTGTTTATGCAGGCATTTAATGGAGCTCTGGACCTCGTGTGTGTATTTTCTGGAACTAGCTGTAACTTAAAACTTGCTTTATCCCTGTTATGTAATGACTGTTAATTCATCTTTCCCTGCTGCCATTTTTGGTTTTAATCACCTTTATGTGTTTTTCATCTGTTAATACAAATGTATTTTAACTATGTCATTAGCCACATCGAAAATTTGGATGGGAAAGGCAGAATCTGAGTATTTTTTTAAAAAAAAAATCAGTCAAACAAGGAAACAAACAACATATACAAGCATGGGAAGGACCTATATGACTGGCCTTTATTCTGTTGTACTGCTATTTACACAGATCCCTGAACCATATGGGATCACACCATGGAGAAATGTTTCATCGGCTATTGAGGATATACAAAATAGGAACTTCTCTTTCTAATTTGTTCTTTGAATATTCAAAAGAACAAGCTTGTAAGAACTTAAGAAGAGCTATTCTAGAACTACCAAAGACCTATGTTCTCCACTGTTCTGTTTCCACAATGACTAAGCAGAAGTTGCAGAAGTCCAAAAGCAGGACTTGAGCACAATAGCTTTCCTGTGTTAGTACTTGGAATACCTGACATCAACTTTGGCTTGAATCCTATTGCTTAGTCCAAGCCAGATTCAATCAACTGTAGAACGAATGGTAAGTCAACATGTAGATAAATCTAATTGATTCAGCAATGCTCGTTTAATCAGGAATAACAGTAGGATTTAGGGCCTTGTTTTCAACTCTGTGAGCATTTTAAATTTTAGATTTGAAATCTTAAGATATAAGTCCAGTGTGATGTCAGCAAAAGGAATTGATGGGGAAATTCCTTGACTATTTTTCCTGTTGTGGAAACAGTAGTACACTTTTTTTTTGTGGCCACTAGGCACAAGAATTCATAATTTGTTGTGTTTTTTAAATGCTATTTAATGTACCACAATGTCATCACTGGATATTGGCAAAACTTACACATTTTACTTTTCAAAAATTATATTAGTTACTTTGTTGGCTGAAGAGTTTTGAATGCCTCTTCTGTTCTTTTAATACCTCTTTGTATTCTTTTGATGCTGTATATACCATCCCAGGATCTCTTGTGGACATTTCTACATTTTAAGTGATGTAACAAGTGAGTATGTAGACACCTCTTGTTCACATTCCCCAGCAGTGAGTCTAAACTCCATTTAAAGACAGTAGGTGGCAAATATCCCAGATTGGTGATAGTTGTGGCAATTGGCTCTTTTAAGCCTTGTTGATAGCTCAAAGATTAATACTAAACACTAGGAGGACTACTTTTCCACATTTGTTCAAGGCTAAAAGGAGGATTTAGAAGCATTGCCCATCATCAAGCAACTTACTGGACCCATCACTAGGGATACCTTTACCTGATATATGGATGGCCACCACACATACTTGACGATAAGTTGCACTCCAACAAAAATGGCAAACCAAGTAAAAGAGAGGAATACCACTGCGGTCCTTGAACATCTGCTGCCTGAGCTGTTTCCCTTATTCTGCCTAATGATAGCCCTTCAATATCCTTTTCTTCCAGTCTGTTGTAAATTTGTCAGGAGAAAGAAAAAGAAAAATACTGTTCAAATAAATCGAAGACTTGTTCCCTCAGTATAACTCTTCAAGCATTTTCACAATACTTCCACCACCCTTTGTACCATCTGGCAAGGCTTGCTTGATTCTGCCATCTGGATTTGATTTGCTAAACATATTCCTTGTCTTACAGGTGCTCCCAGCATGGCAGACATAGGCAAAGCTTACTTAGGCTGTCTGCATTTTCAGATCTTGGTTTGCAGGGTTTTCTTGTGCCTATTTTTGTGGCATAGGTGTACTTTGAGGTTGCAGTGTCGTATCCACTTGTAAGATGAAACTTGCTGTGCCTGACCTCTCAGTAAGTATGCATATGATTGTGCTGTTAGTGTTTTATATAGATGCAGGTCTGTTTGCTTTATGAATATTGCATAAACTGCCCTGGACATTTACTGGAAGAAAGGTAGGATTTGGATTTATTTATTCATTATGTTTATACTTTTGTCCTCAGGAGCTAGAATACTTCTCTGCACGCCCCCCACCCTTTATACTCATAATAACCCAGGAACCTCACGGTTTTCTTAATGGCAGAGTGGGACTTGAACCTCAGTCCTCCTGGTCCTAGGTTGAGTCTCCAACCACTAAATCTGTTGATAAGCAAAAGGTGTCAACAGTGTATCTCAGGCCAAGTTTATATTAGGGGTATATCAGATGCTTAATTGTGACTGCCTGACTTTTCTAGAATTGATTTATGGAGGCTCTTGCCTCAGTGCAAAGGATTAGTTTAGGTTATCTTCGTCTCCTTTTTTCTAGTCTTTCAGTTCTGTGAATACTATAATTAGCAAAATCCTGGAAGCTGTATGTATGAGTGTGTGTTTGCTAATTAGTCATCCTCTAAACAACCTGTCATCAAATTGCCACCATAGTTGTTTCCACAGAGTTTTCCCATGGAAGAAGTACAGTGGCAGTGCATCAGTCTTGACAACCTGATCATGAACTCTGGACACATTTCCTTGACTGGACACCACCTTAAATCAGAACAAATTTAGCCCTGGAAGGGTTGTGGACCTGTACATGAATGTGTGAACTTGAAAGGTGCTTTTTGCTTTTTGCCTCAGTTACTTTTTACTGTAGCTCTACTTCCTGAGATTAAACAAGTTTACTCTTGCATATCTCAAGGAAGCAGCACAAGCTAATAATCATTGCTCCTTTTTCCTCTAAGAGAGGTGTTAGGTATTAATCTAACAATCTTCAAGTGTTAACCTCAGAATCTTTGTTCATCTTTCTACCAGTCATGCTTAAGGCCAGTGTGGGGCATGACTCAAATACTGCATCTGGACAGCAAATCCCCACTTCTGTCAGATACACTTTGTGTAAGTTGTCATTATATAAATCTACTTCCGCAGCTGTGATATGAGAAATAAATTGCTTTGCTTCACGGTGTTGTTACATTGAAGCTATGCAACACAGTGGCCCTATGTTTATGCTATTTAAGCAGATTAGACAAAGAACTAACCTGCCCAGGCCCACTTGCACAAATCCCCCATCCTTTTTAAGCCAGGTCGCGCTGCCAATTGGCCAAGAGGAGGCTGTGATTTCTGGCAGGTCACGTGGTTGTTGTGGTTGCCAGGAAGACTGCTGTGGCTTTTTCAGTGACAGGATCACTTCTCACCAATCTGCCATCTATAGAAGCATTAACAAGGACCCCAAGTAAACTTAGATGGTCAACCTGGGTTTGTTGCTTGGAGATGAGGTTGACCCAGAAGGAGACCATAAAATACATTGCCCAGAGGGACTTGGAACGCATTGCTACGACCCAAAATGTCAGTGTGTAATCATGCAGACTGAATCGGTCACACTCCATGGTCAAAAAGCTGAAATGCATGTGACCAAAACCAGGAAACGTGTCTTAAAATGCTGCACAATTATATAATACTGATATTATAGTATACTGTAACTTTACTTTTTATATTTACTATAACTAGTGATCATAAAAGCCTAGTTTCTATGTATGGTTGTGAAAGGTGGACAGTGAAGAAAGCTAATAAGAAGAGAATCTATCATTTGTGGTACTGACGGATTATTGTATAGATACCATGGCCTGCTAAAAAGACAAATGAGTGGGTCTTAAAGGAAAACAAACCTGAACTCTCTCTAGAAGAGAAGATGATTAATCTGAGGCTGTTGTGCTGTGGACATGTCATGAGACAATGTGACTCATTAGGAAAGATGATAATGCTTGGCAAAGTGGGAGGCAGTAATGAAAGAAGAAGACCACATTAGATTCCATCAAGAAAGCCACAGTCTTGAATGTGCAAGGCCATTTCCGCATGAGACTGTTACAGCGCTATTATTGCCCTTGCAACATCCTATGGAATCCTGGGGTTTGCAGTTTCTGGAGGGGCCAAGTGGCCCCTCCCGAAACTGCAAACCCCAGGATTCCATAGGATGTTGCAAGGGCAATAATAGCGCTATAACAGTCTCGTGTGGAAAGACACCAAGACTCGAGCAGGACTGTTGATGTCATGGTGTCTTTGTGGTCTCACAAGTCAAAGTTAACTGGATGGCAAATAACAACAATATAGGGATTCTAACCATTGCTACTGCAGCCATGAAAGCAGCAATAATTTTCACAGTTGTGGGGCTAGTAGTCATATATTTCTGCTACTTAGAGTGGTATCATGACATTTTAAAAAGAAAGAAAATGGAGGCAGGGGAACAGTCCCTGGCTATCTCATTAACAGTAAACATTAAGGTATTAATAACTAATAATAATTTAATATTAATAAGAGCCAGCATAATGTAGTGGTTTGAGCACTGAACTACAACCCTAGAGACCAAGGGTTCGATTCCCCATTTAACCATGAAAACCGACTGTGTAACCTTGGGCATGTCACGTGCTGTCAGCCCCAGAAAACTCCATGATAGGTTTGCCTTAGGCCATTTGTGCACTACACTCCTAAAGCGCGATGATTTCACTTTCAACATCCTATGGAATCCTGGGGTTTGCAGTTTAGGGAGGGGCTGGCCGGCCAGCCGGCCAGAATCATCGCGCTGTAACAGGCTAGCGCGGAAATGGCCTTAGAATCACCATAAGCCAGAAAAGACTTGAAGGTACACATCAACAATAATAAGTATTTCCCTTTCTCTTTCTCTCAGACAAACAAAAACCAGTCTTTCTCTCAAAATCATTAGACTTTATGACCTCAAAACACCTTGGACTATCATGACACATGTCATGATGGCGACCAGCTTGATAATGAAGACATATTTGGGAAAACACATTAAAAATGCTTATTTAGTTACATATTTTTGTAGGACTTTCTAAAAAGAATCATAGATTTAAAACAGAGATGAGATAGATTTAGAAGGGGGAATGCTTGCAAACTGACATGGGCTGGAGAGACACTGGTTCATCTATCTCTAGTTGTTGGGCTGGTCTGAGGCAATGATCCTACAGGTACTGTGTCCACAGTGTGTGATGGAAGAGAACGTTCGCACTGCCCTCTTGCCTCTTTCCCATTGCGTCACCACAGATATCCTTCTTTGTACGGGGAAAAACCCCAGTGTTTAAACTAAGCAAAGTGGTTTTAGAGTCAGAAGATTTAATGAGCAGCTCCCACCAAACTCTTTACGTCTGAAATTGCCATGCTGTGCCATCAAAAGAGAGACATGGAGAAGGGAGGCATGCTTCACAGAGAAAGATTGCCTTTAAAAGCCAGCGTTTGATGACATTGTGTAGCTTCAATGACTTTAATGCAGTGAGCCCATTATAATGGCTTATGCTCAGCCTTAAATACCATTAAGACAGGTATACATCAACCTTTTTCTTGCTTTCTGGCCTGTGATAATGTGTCATGAACATGCTGCGGTCACTTTCAACTTCTCCTCCACCCTTTAAAACAAATCTTAAGAAGAGACCAAAAAGAAACCAATCCAGGTTGCTAAACTGTGATGTGGCTTTGCTTGTAGGAGAGTACAGTGTGTAGTCGACTTAGTGGGATTGGCTCAGTCAGCAGGGAGGGAGCGAAGGAGCGAGGGGGAAGAAAAAATATGTCTGGCAGGAGTTCAGAAAGCTCTCCAGCTCACACATCTGGTTCTTATATTTCAAAGTTAATTAGTCATATTGAGGCTGTCTGAAGATAAATTTATCATCCAGAAAAAACACAAACAGTTTGAAAAATGAAAGGAAGTGAGGTGACACGTCTTGACGTTTAAATAAATCATTTTAACATGATTAAAAAACTTGTCCTCTGTGACACCTGGAGCTTGGATACTTTGTAAAGACTTTTCTGACGAAGACAAGTCCCTCTTTGGTATACAAAGCCCCTGCCATTCAATTATACAGAATAATCTTTGGCCAATTACTTTCCTGAGTGACTACTGGCGAATACAATGCACAGACGCCACATTTTTTGCTCACTGGGGCTCAAGCGGAAGAGTTGTTTGGGAAGGTCTTTCTATTGTTTTCTTTCTTGCTTTCTTTCTTTTCGATGCAGAAGAATGGAATTAAGAAGAAGCAGGCCAAGAGAGCCCGTTTAGGCTAGTCGTTTGAGTGTTGGACTAGGATTCCAGGAGGCCGGGGTTCAAATCCCTGTTCAGCCATAGAAACCTACTGGCTGCGCTTGGGCAAACTGCATTGTCTCAGCCTTAGAGCAAGGCAATGGCAAACCTCCTCTGAAGAACTCTTGCCTAGAAAACCCTGCGATAGGTTTGCCTTAGGGTTGCAATAAATCAATAATGACTTGAAGGCACACAACAACACTGGAAGACTAAAGCTTATTTTGAAGTTAGTCACTTTAATTACGTTTTCATCCTACCTCAACTGTAGAAACTCACTGGGTGACTTTGGGCAAGTCACTCTCTCTCAGCCTCAGAGGAATGCAATGGTAAACCACCTCTGAGCAATTCTTGCCAAGAAAACCCCATGATAAGGATGCCTTAGGCTTGCCGTAAGTCAGAAATAACATGAAGACACACAAGAACAACAGCAAAGGCCAAGAGACTATGTTGTACGTTGCCTTGGGGGCCAAGATGTGTTGACAGAAGGTAAACAAATGCCTCAGATAAATGAATAAATATGTGTTTACGTACTGTATCTTGAGCTTAAAGAAGATGATACATACTCAGAAATCTCTTCCAGTACTATGGCTTAGTTTACGTCTAGTTAACCAGGCCCAGCAAACAGCTTATTTCCTGGTTTGTTAGACTATAGTTTACATGACACCAGAATTGGGGAATCATGATTCAAGCATTCCTGGTGGACCTAGGCCATTTCTTCATTACACTGTTATAGTGCTATTATTCCACTTTCAATATTATGTGGAATTCTGGGGTTTGTAGTTTCCTGAGACCAAAGAGCTCTCTGGCTGAGAATTCTAAATGCCTCTCCCTAGATTGCAAACCCCAGGACTCCATAGGAGGTTGAAAGTAGAAAAATAGCACTATCACAATGTAGTGCGGAAATGGCCCAAGATAGCAAACTGACATCAAAATGTGATTTTGCTTTCTGGTTTGGAGGGCGTACTCGAATCATGGGATAGGATCCAAATTTGGTTGCATTTCTCATTACACCGACTAAAGCAAGTGGGATGTAAGCTAGTCATGATTGTCAATGGATCTACTCTAAGTGTGGTTCCAACGTACAATTTCTTGGCTCAGCTACCCAAGAAAATTGTGATTTAGGAAACTAGAAAGTACTAAGTCAAAACTTAAATGGGTTAGGCAGAGGCCATTATTTCCGAACTAGGTCTGTGATCCAAGATGACCACACCCTTTCACTTTCTCTATAAATCTTTCTCATTCCATAACATTAGGCCCTACTGGATGTTGGGACTGTGGATTGGATAGATCTACGCAGGGGATGAAGTTCTGTTACAATTTTGTATGTATCCAGTTCACCACAAATATTAGCTCAAAACCATCTTAGGCCTCACACGCTTCAAAGGCTGCTTACTTTCATTTGAACCATCACAAGCTCAGCACACTGATAAGAAATGATTGGACAATGGAACCCTTTGTTACAACAAAAGGGTGTCAACTGGTAGTCCCTCTAGATTTGGAAATCAGGTTCTCTGTGGACCTGACACTTCCACATCCAAATTATCTTCTGAAAGTATTGAACAGTCATAAACAGGCAACAGAATTTTTTTAAAACATGATGTTGCCTTGGTCTGAATACACTTTTATTCTGAATGTATGTGTAAAGAGATGTTATTGGCCAGGTTGGATTCTGTACTACTTCTACCACCAGATGTTAGATCATAAACTACAAGTGTCTTTCATTACACCTCCCATCATCCTCAAAAACTGGACATGCTAGGTGAGCTGATGTGTGTTTTAGCCCAAGACAATCTGGAACGCTTTAGGGTGAGGAAAGCTGACATAGATAATTAAACGAAGAAGTGAGCAACTGATTGTACCATTGTTTGAGAAACACTGACAACATGCATGGTTGTATTCAACCATAATGTCAATAAGCCACTTTCTTTGTATGATTCTGGCCTTATTCTCTTCTCAGTCTCATTAAACCTCCTTAAAACATATAGCTTGTCTTGTCTCAGAGAGTAACAATAATAGTAACAGACCTTGCTTATTTACATGTGTTGTTCTCTCCTCAATGCCAAATTATTTAAGGCTAAGGACAAAAGGAGGAGGTACCACTGATGCATGCCTCTGGAGAAGTCAGTTTGCAAAGGATCTGGTGGCATCACTGTGGCCAGAATTGTAATGGAATTGTGTGTTCTGCATTAAGAGCCCAAAGAGTTCATGATCTACTGATGAGGACACCAAATGAGCAAGCCATATCTCTGTGGTTTGGGGCCATGCCCCAACAGAAAGCACATTTAGTCATCATACATTTGTGTTGTCAGAAGATATTCCATTTCCCAAACACTAACATGCACAAACTCCCAGAATTCCCCACAGACCAGAACAATTCTGAGACCATTTCCCCAAATAAAGCATGTATATGTTATATATATTTGTGTGTATGTGTACATATATGTGCGTGTGTAAACATATAGGAAAAGTTGTCAAGAACACTCTATTGTTTGTGATAAAAAGGAGGAATGCAGGGGAAGGGGAAGGGAGAAAAGGAATGTAGCAGCATCTTCTAAATGACAACTCTTTCCCCACATTCATGGGTTTAAAGTTCATTAATTTGATTATTCGCAAGTGTACATGCCTTTCCCTGCCCCTCTTCTCCTCCTCCCATTCCCATGCATTTTGCCTCAGTGCAGAGAACTTCTGCCAAAGCACAATGGAATGGAAAGGGGAGTGGGGGACAGCTCTCATGAGCCTTCTTTTCCTCCTCTGAGCTCCCCCTTCCCATTTCCATGCAAATTGGGAGGTAAAGGGAGTGGGAGAAAGCTTGGGCAAATGTGGAGGACTTGTGCTGAGGCAAAATGGAAAGAAATGGGGGGGGAGCTTGTGCGAGTTCTCAGTGCTGGGGCAAAATGCATAGGAATGGCAGGGGGAGCTCTGGAAGGGGAAAGGAAGGCTTGTGTGAGCCTTCCACCATGCCCCATTCCCTTCCCTTTTGCATGAGAAGGGGGAGGTGTTGGCTTCTAGGACCTAGGCTCAAAGTCTGAAGCAGCAGAACCTGCTCTGAGCTCTGGCGCAGAGACTGCTACAGCAGAACCTGCAGAGCAGACAGTACCACCACCTGCCCCTGGGACAGAAGTGTCAGCCCCAACAGGGAGCCCTGGTCACTCTGACACAGAGAATGATCTGGTCATACCTACCTTTGCCCAGCGTAGACACCAAAAGTGTCTCTTGCGTCGCTCCCAGCAAATTTTTGCCAAGCACCAATTAATCAAGCACCAGCTGTGCTGACCTTGGAGCCTATAAGAACTGAACCTTTCCCCTCTAGCCTTTGTCAGTAATCAACTGACGATTTCTCCTGTGCATGCTTCTGTTTGCTTCCCTTGCCTGTGTTTCTGCCTTTGACTTGTGTTTGTTTTGCCTGCCTCTGATTTATGGACATTGTTGGGATCATTATTGCTTCTCATTTGCAAAGCTGTTCCTTTCTTCAGTAAACTGACCACTTAAGTTATTGCTGAGTTTCTGACCTGTGTTTATTATCAGCTTCTCCTGGCTGCCAGCCCAGACGAAGCTCAGACAGAAGCCTGATAAGAGAATGGGAGGGGGAGTGGGGGAAATTATTCATGTTTTTTTTCACTTTCAGAAGGGTTCTGTGCCACAAACCCTCACAAAAGCAGAGGGACAACTGTAACTGGTTTTTATTTTAGCACAAGCTTTTGTGGATATAAACCCACTTTT
The DNA here is from genome assembly GCA_030412105.1 of Cyclura pinguis. Lineage (NCBI taxonomy): Eukaryota > Metazoa > Chordata > Lepidosauria > Squamata > Iguanidae > Cyclura > Cyclura pinguis. The sequence goes on from CM059605.1 coordinate 11,631,070, forward strand.
TCAGACATCTGTGCAGTAACAGATTTTTTGCCTAGGTTGTTTCTGGCTGCTGGAAGTCCTGGCAATGAAAGCAGATTTCCATATCCTCCAACATTTCACAGGCAGAAGGGTATACATATGTGGCCAAAGTATCATCACAGAGTGAGCAAGATGGCAAAGGTTATTAATGAGGAAGATCACACAAACTAGGAAAGGCTGCAGCAGTTTGCTTTTGCCTGAGTTTATGGAAAAGAGCAAGATTCTGCCTCCTCCTTTCCTCCCCTCCATGCTGAGTTAATTGGGTACAAACTACTTTTGCACTTTGAACTCAATTTGCTGCAACTGAATAAGCTGAGGACAAAGGGAGAAAGTGGGAGGAAGAAAGAGAAACTGGGACATTTTACAAGCAGCTGAAAAAGTGGGATGACAGAAGATTAATTTGGACCATCTCTGGCAAACGGGGACAGTTGGAGTGTATGGGTTTCATGACTAAATCTTTCTGAGGTTTGTTTCAGACTAAATCTTTTATAGTCAACAAATGTACTTGGAAAGCTTGGGACTGTACACAGCATTCCAGCAAAGGCTGAACTAGTCACACATAGCACAGTATCATTCTTATCACCAAACTCTTGCAAGCAATTTTTTATCTGGTCTTTGTGAACAAATATTATTTTGCTGACTTTATGTGTGTCCAAGTTAATGTTACCAGATTTTCTAAATAGCAGTAAGAGACAGCTGAAATTCATGACATTCAAGGCTGACAATCAAGAAGCAGCTGTTAACAAGTTTGTGTTCTAGCTAAATGCCAAATTAAACTATTGATATCAAATCACTTTGCCATGCGTTTCTCTGTAAAATTAACAGATTATCCACATTCATAAATTACATGTTGTACATATTTCTGTCTTTATAAAGAGCCTATACCCCAAAATACAGGATTTTTTTTTTAATTTTGTCATCTATATAAAAAGAAAAGCTTTCCCACCTTCAAATAGGGGGTAACCATTATGCTAAGGACACCTGGCAGGCCTGGACCTAGTTCTGCAAATGTTTGTTTAGGATTTATATATCATGGAAGTATAATGGAGATTGTCAACCAAATTCCTGTTGGCTCTGTGGCCTGATCAGAGATGATGCCTGTTCATTCATCACTACATGGCAGGCAAACATTGAACAGGTGAAATGTAGCTTGCCTTGTTGGATAAGATGATGGATTCTCCTTCATTATAACTTTTTAAGCAAAGACTGAACACCTGTATTAGGAATCCCATAGCAGCAAATCTGCTTTGGCAAGACTAAGGCCATTTCTGCACTAGACTGTTATAGTGCTATTATTCTACTTTCAACATCCTATGGAATCCTGGGATTTGTAGTTTAGGGAGGGGCCCCTCCTTAAACTGCAAACCCCAGGATTCCATAGGATGTTGAAAGTGGAAAAATAGCACTTTAACAGTCTAGTGCAGAAATCGCCTATGTGGAATTTGAGATCCATTCCAACTAATGATGGTATGATTTTATCTGGAACGAAGCTGTTAAGGTCACAGGAGCCCTTCTTGGAAAACTAGTACAACTCCTATTGACACACTTCAGCAGACATGAGGAAGAATCTGGCTTAAAATCATTAGTCTATTTGTTGGGAACAGTTAAAAGGACAGCTCTGTTATTCCAAAGCCAACATTCCCTTGAGATGTGCTGAGCTGAATTCTCACATGAATCCAGTGCAAAGAATTCAGCAACAATAAAATGCACTGTTTCTTTACGCAATGTTTTTGAGAAAGTGTTAGTTCATTATAATAGAAAAAGGAAAGATTTCACTTTTCAGTAGGTTGGAATCCATTTTCCCCTAAGCATGTAAATATGCTTGACTGATTGTACTCAAAATGTGATTAACGTATGAGGGGCTCCTTGTCTGTACATGCCCAGTCTTCTGAGGGATGAGTCCAGAATTCTACATTATGGCCTTGGCAATTCTTATGGGTGTGAGGAGAGTGATGTCGTTGTCAAATGGCACCTTCACCTCTACATGCTACAAGAATCGGAAAGGACCCCAAGATCTATTTCACCTAAGCCCCAGCCAGTGCAGAAAACCATTACTAAAGCACCCCTGAGAAGAGGGCATCAAACTTTTGTTTAAAAACTTCGAATGAAGAAGAGCCCACCCACCCCAATCTTCCAAGGTAGGCCTTTTTGATGCAGAGCAACTCTTATCACCAGGCAGTTCTTCCTAATGTTAAGTCCGAAACTCTTTTCTTATAATTTGAATGCTTGGCAAGATATGACATGGTTCAGCTTGGCTCATCTCAGCATTATTTATACCCTGCCTACCAACACTGGGATTCAAGGCAGCTTACAAGATAGACAGGAATACTAACAAAAACAGATTTAGATAAAATAGGGAGAAAGTTACATTTCAAAAGGCATTATACTGTCTATAGATTTCAAACCAGGCAAGATATATCCATTTAAAACAAAGGATAAAAGGAGTGATTTGGGTCCTATCCTCTGGAGCGGCACAAAACAAGCTCACTCCCTCTTTGACATGACAGACTGTCAGGTATTTAAAGATGCCTATCATATCACCTCTCAGTCTTCTCCAGACTAAACTTACCCAACTGCCTCAACCATTCATCACGAGGCTTCATTTCTGACCTCTATTGGACATGTTCCAGCTTGTCAGTGTCCTTCTTAAAGAAACTCCAACTGTTCCCTCTTTCTCAGGAACAGTCCTTATTTATTCCTCTCTGTCTCTGGTAAATCATCATCCCACTTTTCCCTTGGAGGGAGAAGGGTGGCATACCTTTTGGAAACATTCAGAGTACTTGGCATGTTAAATGGCCAACACAGTACTACCAAGAGCTTGGAAGTGTTCCTTATTTGGACTGTAGTTCCCCAAACCCTCAAGCCAGTGTGGTCAGTTGTAGACCCAAAATGAGAAAGATACCTTGACATTGCATTAGCTTAATAGTTGTGGAAAGAGTAGCAGTTTCTTAGAGGTTGCAGTTCTTCGTGCAGCTGATCATGCCACAAGCTCACACCTTATCTTTCACTGGCCTTTTCCACACTGGGCTATTTAAACGGTGCAGAGCGACCTCCAACGGAGGTCTTCTGCACCGTAGAGTGGACTGGGGCGGACTACTTTTTGTAGTTCCATATCTCAGTCCACTGCGGAGCGACCGGAACTGGTCGTGCGGCGTGTTTTTTAAAAACCTCTTTTTAGAGGTTTTTAAAAACCACGGAGTGCACAACGCCATGCCGCTCCATCGCCCAGCTCCGGAGCAGATTTGCAGGCGCGCGCAAGTGCATGCCTGCAGATCTGCCGGGGGCGGGCTTCTGGCTGGCAAGCTTCTCCGGTTGGTGGAGAGCCTCCACCAACTGCAAGCCGCCTTTAGGACGCCAGAGGAGTGCAGAGCGACGAGCTCGCACTCCTCCTCCTCATGACGGACTCGCCCGGACGAAGTTAAAATCCGGTGAGTAGTGTGTTCCGTCGTCCCCCCCCCCCCGGTCTGGAAAGGGCGGCTGATAACTTGGACTCACCTAAGCTAAGAGACTACTGCATGATGTGTAAGCTCAAAGCCTTGGCACCCATTGCACAACTGTTGGTAAAAGTGTGGAATTCAGTGCAACAGTGCTAGTGTATATTTATGCTCCGTTAGAAGGGTATAGAGTCATGTTATTGTTGTGTGCCTTCAAGTTGTTTCCAACTTATAGTGAGCCTAAGCTGAACCTATCATGGGGGTTTCTGAGGGCTGGGAGTATGTGACATGCCCAAGGTCACCCAGTGGGTTTTCATGGCCGAACAGGGAACTGAACCCTGGTCTCCAGGGATGTAGTCCAATGTTCAAACCATTCTATCATCCTGGTTCTTGTATAGAATCATCCCCCCTTCAATATCATGTCCAGGCTGTACCACTGCTAACTTCCACTGTCTGGATTAATAGGAGATGTACTTATGGGTTGGCATTATTACCATCAGTTAGCTCTTATGTATCCCTATCCCTGTGGAGGGAGGAGCATAGACAATTATATCAACTATCAAAGACCAGTCAAGAATTCTTCACTTACATCGATAAATCCTTAACATGTTGTGGCTGGAGTTCCTAGATCTCAAGACCTTGACCTTCTTCTCTGGTTCTCAATGTGAGAGGGAGGAATCTCAGGGCAACATTGTCATCTTGAAAATTATAATGACCAAAACACTTTTAGGACCTCAGTATTTGAAGGCGATCCTCTCCCTCTATATGCCTGCTGAAGGAATGGGATCTGCTAGAGGGGTGCTCCTCTGTGGGAGCAACACATGGCATGAGGCCATGAGAGGGGGTGTTCTTAGTGGTGACACCCCATTTGTGGAAGGCCCTCCCTTTGGAGATCTGACTGGTACCAATCTTGGTATCATTCTGGCACCAGGTTAAAATCTGGCTTTTTATAAATACCTTTGGGGCCTAATGACTTAAACCAATGTGCAAACATACATGCTCTTATATTGTTTTAACCTCAACCTTTAAGCTACACTATTGTTTAACTTGTTCTTAGAATGTTTACCTTATTTTTATTGTTTTAAAATCTTATTGTCTCACATTTTAAATTGCTCAGCTGATTTTATTGTAAACTGTCCAGAGATCTCTCCGTTGTTTGCAGTAAAATCTTGCATAACCTGGAGTTATATAGCAGATCCATATTTATAGTTCTGACATAGCCATGATTGTGGCACAGTTGCCATGAATGTAACTGCCACTCCTCAGACCTAGTTTGCCAGGCACCAACCATGCAGAAAGAAGCAGGTCTGTTCTTCTGGTAATTGGGGTGTGGGCCGATGACATTTCCATCCCCCTCCTGCCAGTTAGTGAGGCTGATGTGTGGTAAAGTAGTGGCTGGGGAAGGATTCCGTGGGGAGATGTTACTTAGCTATGCAACAAAGAAAGCTATGTAACTAAATATTACATGCAGAATCCTGGCCTATGTATGTGTGTATGTATGTATGTATGTATGTATATAAATAAATAAATAAAGTGTTGAGAATGCACATAGGAGGAATCGTAGGACTGTGCTTGTTAGCCACATGCTGTGCTCCTGATGTGCACACTGGCTACACATCCCCAGCAGGTCTAAGTGTGGTGGCCACAGAAAACAGCCCAACAAATGCAGAATATGCACATCTCCTTTGTCAGGCACGGAAAATGCATAAATCCTTGCCTGGATGTTGGGATAGCCAGTTTGAACACATGACCCGCTGACACATGCTTTCAGTGACAGAAAGGATTTGTTGGAATGTCCCTGTAGGTTCTTTGTGATGGCATTTAATTGTAAGTCTCTTTGGGAGGTGATCTTAATTGAAAAGCACAGGAGAAATTAAACATACAAATGAACAAATTAATATCTAAATAGCAGCTCCTATTGTCTGCAGGTTGAATAGGAAACGAAATGCTGTGGGTTGGACTTCGACTTTTAGTCCTGTTTACTTGCTGTTATCGGTGGGGTAATTATTCATGGCTGACTTAAGCCCCATTGGTTTCAAGCCCCATTGGTTTCCATGGGTCTACTCTAAGTGTAAGTCTGGCCCCAACTCATTTCATTTTCTTGAATGTGTCGATTTCAGTTTGATGAGAAATTTTTGACCATCATTGCTTTCGCATATTCATTTCCTTCCTTTCCTTTTGTTTCATTACTGATTCTATAGAGGAGTGATATAATCCAACCTGAAAGTTTTCTCCTATTAGCAATTTTGTCTCATCAATTTTGTTAATGGGATAACATGAGGTGCTGGTTAGGGTGCAAGAGTCTCATCATGTTGGTAATTTTCACTGTTACATGTTAGCAATCTGTCAGTATTTGTTCCCACTAATTCCACACAAAAGTCTTATTAGATCAGTGCCTTTGATTTTTACGTCCTTATTATCCAATCCCTCTCTTGACGGCGCAAGGCTGGTGATAAAACGAAACACTCCCTGGGCACATCAGCCGGAAGAAATTCTTGCATGTCAAGTTGACAGCATGTCTATGGGTCGAACATCAATCAATGTGAGGGGGCAATCAGCATAGCTGATGACCCAAAGGATGTGCTCAGCTGGTTTTCATTCCCATCTCCTGTTTAGTCACCAGTTCTGCATTGCCTTCAACAAGCTATGATTGCTGCTACTGGCACAAGCAATTACACAGCGAATTTTGCAGCTGAATTCATATGACCAATGCCAGGCCTCATGAAATTCCTGCATTTATGAAAATTTGTGCACAGGTACCTGAAGGATATGCAAGAGTTGCCATTTTTTATCAAGATCCCAGAAGGATGCCGGTGGAAGGTCTTTGCCAGTATACTTACCTGATTGTTGGGGGACAGAAGTTATCCCCATGCCTTCCCTGGCTGTTAAGCAGAGGTCTAGGGGATGCCCAGGGAAAGCTGTGTCCCCCTGGCTACTCACTAGCTACAGGGATGCGTGAGTGCATGTTCCATCTGCCTTTGCACACATGGAGAAGATGGAGCAGGTTCCATCACCAGTGTAAGGCTACTGTACCTTCTCCAGGCGTGTGAGGACAACTAGAACATGCCCATTGAACTCTGGACACACCCTGCTCTCCAGCAATGCAACACAACAAAATTTCGTGCATGGGAAATTGATGCCCAACAAACCTTTTTGATGGAATAATTCCATAGTGAAATGATGTGGCTGAGGACTGGGTATACGTGGGGAGAGATATCACAGGACACCACATGCATTGTCTGGTTCACTTCAAAATAAAGTACACAGTCCCATGACTGATAATGTCGTGGAGCAAAGAATAATATCCATCTGGATTTCTTTTGTATCCTGTTTTCTGATGTTGAAAATAAATCATTCGTTCCTTCCCATTTTTTTTTAAAAAAGTATTTTATACCCATTTGTAACATACACATTTTTGTGCACATTTCTCCCTATTGACTGAGGCAGGTTTTTTTTTAATGTATTCTTCACATGTATAACTGTTGACATTTCTTCAAAAGTACACAAAATTGTCTGCGTATTTAATTACTCTGAAACTTACCACAAACCGTGTAGATTTTGGAGACAAGGTGCATTTTTTTCACAATTAGGAGTACAAAACATATATTTTTTATTAATAATTATAAGTCCAATGAAAGTATTTTCCATTCCTACTGGTATGTCTGGAAGCACTTGATACAAATTGGGCTGAAGTCATGCAATATTGCTCTTCAACAGGAAACAAATCAATACGTAAGTGAACCAGTGCTATCATGGAGATTGCAAACCAAATATTCATCAAAAGAATTGGAAATTTAAATATTATTTATGAACTGCAAAAGCCTCTTTTGTTTCAGTTCTATGAAGCACTATGCAAAGATCTGTGGTTTTATTATTCTCTCCATAATCCTGACAGATCAGGAAGGAAAGCATCTGAGTGACAGGGATATAAGTTTCCATAGTTCTCCCCTTGGCACCCACATCTTATCATTTTACAAAGCCTGATTAATAAAGTTGGTTCAGATCTGTCACAAGATCCAAGCTCTGTTTGTCTTAGCTCTCCCATCTTGCCTCTGCGCCAAGGAGTGTGTGTGTGTGTGTATGCATATATATATATATATATAGAGAGAGAGAGAGACATTTTCATCTTTATCTTCAGACAATGTCTAAAAACTACAATTTCACCAGATATGGTGAGTAACAAACTTTCTTCAGAGTGGTGCATTCTCAAGATTGATTTAGAAGGAACACTTCCTTTATATTTACTGAGCTCTGATGGGTTCCAGATGGAGAACCACCAATGAAAGGGTACTGTGTAGCTATGCTATTTTTTTCTTCTTTAACAGATTTTTTGTCTTGGGAAGAAAAAGGTTGTGGGGAAACCTAGGACAGTTATAAATGGTAGACATCCTGAAGTGTCATGTTTGAGGTAGGGTGACTGCAGAATAGAAGGCTTATCTGTAATCACCCTTAGTAGTATCACAAATGCTTCTCATGCAGAAGATTTCAGGAAGAAGACATCTCTAGGCTTTTTTTTTAAAGGGTGGTAAAAAGCAGGGTCAGTTCTGGTTAGTACTTGGGTGAGAGCCTGCCAAGGCGTACTAGGGGGTATAGCCTCTATTTCAGAAGAAGGCCATGGTAAACCACCTCTTGAGTATTCCTTGCCTAAGAAAACCTTATGAAATTCATGGGGCCATCATAAGTTGACAGGTGACTTGGAGGCACATACACACAAAAAGAGAAAGGACCAGGTAGCCACTAGTGAGGGGGAATATGCAGCTGTGGGGAATGTGTGGCCTTACAGATTAATCTGGATTACCTTTTAATCTTCACTGTTAGCTATGCTGAGTTGTCCAGGAGCTACAGTACAACACTTCCCCCCATCCTATCCTGAGAGTCAATAACAGGCAATAATATTGTTGGACAATAGGCTTGGCATCAGGGTTCTATAAACTTTTCAGGAGGGTCTTTAGCTCAGGGGTAGAGCACATGCTTTGAATGCACAAGGCCATGGGTTCGGTTCCTAGCGACTTAACAAGTGATCAGACTACGAAGAAGTCCTTTTCTGAAATCTGAAATCTTTTCTGAATTTTCTGAAATCATAAGGCAGAGATACGCACGTCGTGGTCCTCAACTCCTTCAGAGGTACCGGACCATCCCTTTCTCTGCCTCCAAAAACAAAAAAGAAGTGAATGGCCTTTCCTAGAAGCCCACAGGAATGGCATTTTAACTTTTAAATATGTTGCACCCCCCCCAGCAGTGTTTAATAATGCAAATAAAACAAAATTATTTATTGTTTTGGGCAGTCTATGCAACTCAGGTCGGCCATGGAGGCAGGAAATTGTCCCCCAGACTTGCCAGAGCTGTCCACCTCTGTCATAGAGAAACACAGTCTGTCAAAGTCATCCATGGGTGAGATGCAATAGTTAACTGGTGGAGGGTAACTCTCCCCCACTGTGAGTTGTGCCAATGCTCTGGCAATGATGACTCCTTCTCCTCCCATAGTTGTGCAACAGCAGCCAGAGGCTTATCAAAGGAGCTCTACCCCCTGGGCACTGGTTGGCTGCAAAATTTTGCCTGGGAGTGTTCAGCTGCCCTTAAAAACCCAAGGCAAGGGAGAGAAGAAGCAGCCATTTCCCTGGACGTGAGTGCAAACTGCTTCTTCAGTCCCATGCAAGCAAGGGCAGTTGGATAATTCCTGGCTGCACTCCTGCAGTCAGTCTGTGAGCTCAGGGATGAAACTGTGCCTGAGAACCTCTGGCTGCCCTTGGATACCCTGAGTAAAAAGCAATTGTGCAAAAAAGGTACAGGATAGTTCCTTCCACAGAAGCCTTAAAAGGGAGGTTATACCAGTGCAGGGCACCAAAAGCCAGCCAACACTGGTAGTCAAATCTTCCCTTAGTACTGTGAGATATGGAGTTTTCCATGACACCTGGAATCAGTAGGCTAGTTTTGAGGGTACAGGACATGCTGTGTGCCACATAAGGCACTGTTGAGGGCTCTAGGTGAACTGCTCTAGGTGAACTGCTGGTTACCAGCCTGAAGGGGTGGATCCTAGTCTCCCTGGGGCCCATTCACACTACAGAATTATAGCAGTATTATTCCACTTTAACTGCCATGGTTCTGTCCTGTGGAATTCTTGGATTGGTGGTTTAGGGATGAACATTTAGAGTTCTCAGCTAGGATGCCCAAGTCCCACAACAATTACAAACCCCAGCATTCTATATGGAACCATAGCAGTTAAAGTAGAATAATAGTACAATGGATTCTTTAGTGTCAAGGGGTCCCTGGTTCCTGGCTTTGCCTCATTCCAGATTGCTATCCCCACCCCAGACTCAAACAGGTTCTTGTAACTCATTGCCATCTTTATGTATTACTGACACAGGGTGGAATGTATTGTGGTGAGGTGGAGCTGAATTGGCATGATGTATCTTGAGTCCCACTGAAGGAATATTCCAAGCTCAGATCAAAATGAGTACTATTAAGCTGAAGAAGCCTAGGGTATCTCAAGGTAAGTGGTTTCATTGCCCAGTCACAGACTATAGAAGCATCCACCCCAAAGTCTTTAGGTCTGGGGACAAGCTGAAAATGGCTGCTCAATATTTTCCACACAAATTGCATGCAGTAACATAGGCCATGAAATTTGCCATTTTGCCAAATATATTTTTGCCAGATATTCTTGATAATTATATTCCAAAATATGTTTGAGAAGATAAAATGGAAGATTCCTTCAGAATCCTGGGAAGTATAAAAGGGAGAAGGGAGGGGAAGGAGATCAGTTTCATCTTATACAAATAAATATAAGCTTTCCTGAACATGTAGACAGCAGACACACGAAGCATTAAAAATAAAGAACAAGAGAGAGGGAGAGGAAAAACCCTGATGGATTACATGAATATTCAAGTTGTTTTCAGCAGAGAATCTTTGACTTTGGTGCTACTTTACCGTTACAAGGTTTCTGCATTTTCTTGCTGTCAACGCCTTTGCCATAATTGTCCAAAAGTTTCTTGATTATCTCTAACAAAACTGTCAGCCAGCTTTGAAGTATCAGAAGAGTCTCATCATGCTTTATGAAATAATAAACATCGTTTGCAAATGCATCGGTGATCTAGACAACATGCCAGCAGGAACGTCAAATAAGAATGTGGAAGTTTTTTGTAAGAAGAGACTCTGCAGCAAAGATGCACTGAAAAATCTGCTAAGTGCTGAGGAGACTTGGGAGACAGACTGGTCTGGGAGCATAAAAAGTTTTCTGTGTGGGTGTTTTCAGTGCTCTGGGTTATACTGGCCTTTTAAGTATCAGCTGGTTACACTGGGCTCTGGGAGGGAAAGAAAGTCCCCTCCAGTTCTAAGGCCATTTCCGCCCTACACTGTTCTAGTGCTATTATTCAACCTCCTGTGGGATCCTGAGATTTGCAGTTCAGGGAGGGGCATTTAAGAATTCTCATCCAGAGAGCTCTTTGGCCTCAGTAAACTACAAACCCCAGAATTCCACAGGATGTTGAAAGTAGAATAATAACACTATGGTTCTTTCTGCAGCTTACCTTTTTGCGGAGCTGCGGTGCAGGGATCGAGCAAGCAGCCTCTTGTGAAAGGCTATCGTGTCCCCGTTGCTTCAGCTCCGCAGCTGTGAGAGCCCCTCCTCTTCCTTCTGCAGTGCAGCCTGGGATTTTCCTAAGCTGCACTGGGGCAGGAACCGCAAGCGACGTGGCTCTGGAGCTCCACACGCACGTTAAGTGCGCATGGGGCCCCGGAGCAATGAGTGATCACGCACCATTTTTGGCTCAAAGCCGAAAATGAAATAGTGCACGATCAGCACCTGCCGGCCCCTGGAGCATCGCGTGATTGTGAGTGCATCATGTGGATTGCTCCACGCAAACGTGCGATGCTCCAGGAGCCCTTTCACATGGCAAATGCCATGCGAAAAGGGCCTATAACAGTGTAGGGAAGAAATGGACTAAGCTAACCCAGAGCTTTGAAAGTTTTTTAAAACAATTAGTTGCTGCTGTAGTTCAAAGGCCTTAGCTACCATTTTTAGCTACCATTGCAGTTATACTTTCAAAAGAAATATTTAAGATTTCTTAAAAATAGCTAACATTTTGTCACTTAAGAAAAAAAAAAATAACACCCACCCTCTCTGAATGCTACAAACCACCAGTGTGTCGTACAATTTTTCCCCTTTTTTCCAAACCTTTTCTCTGGATAATGTGGCCAGTCCTTTATTAGAACTAGAAAAGGACAATCCTCTATTTGAGGATGTTCTCTACTTCAATGACTGTTACGTTCAACCCCTATTTAAAGAGAAAGCACCATAAGATGGGACATCAAGACCCAAAGTTGCTCATCCATTATCGGCCCCTGGACAACAAACACAGAAATAAACTGCTCACAGTCTTCCCCATTCTGGGAGGGCATGTATTATAATGCAGTTTAAATTGTAAAAATCATGTCTAATTTTGGATCCGTATATATAATGCCAGAGTGCGGTAGTGGTTTGAGCGTTGGACTATGACCCTGGAGACCAACGTTCAGTTCCCTACTTGGCCATGGAAACCCCCTGGGTGGACCTTGGGTGCCTCCCACACTCTCAGTCCCTGAAAACCCCATGACAGGTTCACCTAAGGGTTACCATAAGTTGGAAATGATTTGAAGGTACACAACAATGTGTATAAATAATACATGCAGTTTCATGCAAATAATTGTTTCTTCTCTCCTTTTTTGATGCTGCATATGCTTTTCTTGGTGATGGGTAAATGGCTATTGTAGGTAAAAGACACACTCTCTTTTCATTTACCATTTTTTTAGTCCCACCACTCACAACAGAGGATGAATCAGTGGCATGACACACTACTTGAACTACATGCTATATTTCTTTCACCACTTAGGTCACACACCTCTAACTAATAAAGAAGTAGTAGTAGTTACAGTTACACCACAAAAAGAATTAAGTTAATGCCTTAAATTACAAATTTAATGCAACTGAGCTATACTTTTGATGCAAATAATTAGTTATGAGTCATTAGTTATTTTTAACTACTTCCAAGCTCACCAGGTGACCTTAGGCCAATTAATATTGCTGTGATAGACTGATACCCCAGGTCTGCTGAGATGGAATGGGACAGAAAAAGCCTCATATGAAACCTTCAAGGTTTTTTGTTTGTTTGTTTTAAAAAAAAGAGAGAAGAATAAATGGCTTTGCAATGAATGTGTCCATTTATATATGGGCTTTTGGGAATTTAGAACAAACTTGTGAGAAGTGCTGTTTGTTTGCTTTTAAATCACCTAACTATATATGGAAAAGCCAGCATGGTATAGTGATTTGAATGTTGGACTATGGCCCTTTCTGCACCTTACCTTCTTCTGGCACTGGGGTGCAGGGATCGTGTGAGCAGCCTCTGGCGAGAGGCTCTGGCATCCGGGTTCCTTCAGCTCCGCACGAGCTGCCTGCTTGCGCGAGAACCCTGCCTCTTCCTTCTGCAGTGCAGGCTGGGAGTTTCCCAGGCTGCACTGGTGCAGGAAGCACAACCAGCGCAGCTCCGGAGGCTCTGCACGCCAGGTAAGTGCGCACAGGGCCCAGGAGCAATGCGCGATCATGCACCATTTTTGGCTTCTAGCTGAAAATGAAAAAGTGCGCGATCAGCGCCCGCCAGCCCATGGAGCATTGCGTGATTGTGAATGCATTGTGCAGATAGCTCCTCACAATTACGCAAAGCTCCAGGCGCCCTTTCGCATGGCAAATGCCGTGCAAAAGGGGCCTACGACTCTGGAGACCAGGGTTCAAATTCCTGTTTAACCATAGAAACCCACTGGGGGACCTTTGGCAAGTCCCACTCTCTCTGCCTCAGAGAAAGACAGAGGCAACCCCCTTCTGAATAAAGCTGATAGGTTTGCCTTAGGGATACCATAATTTGAAAATGACAACTATCTCTCTCTCTCTCTCTCTATCTACACACACACACACACACACACACACACACACACAAATGGAATGTGTGAAGATGTGTGAAGCCTTTAAGGCACCTGATATGATAACCCCATGCATTTCATAAGATTTTCTTACGCAAGGAATACTCAGAGAATTTTACCAGTTCCTTCCTCTGAAATATTGCCTACAGCATCTAGTATTCATAGGCAGTCTCCCATCCAAGTGCTAACTAGGATCTGGCCCTGCTTAGCTTCCAAGATCAGACAAGGATATGGTGCCTTTAGGGTATTTATGCAGATATGCACTGGAAATCCAGTGTGAAATAGGTGGTTGTGCACAGTGAAAATAATAAGTCTGACAGGAACAGAAAATAAAAACATAAAAAGGGTTGTTGGCTGAGTATAAAGCAGCAGTGACTGATGAGGGCATAAGGAAAGACAGTCATGCAAAATGTCATTTTGCCTGTCCTTAGATACCCCTCCTTCTTCAAGTGTTGCATTTTAGAAGTTTTGTGATGGCTGTAGGAGACATAGTGCCCTCTTCAACAGTGTGCTCTCCTGCAAGGTCCAGAGAGTAGGTCAGCCCAGGATATTTTCCAGCCTGAACTGAAGGATAATATCATACCCTCCGCCAACTTTCCTACTTTGGGAGAAACAGTCCCAATGAATCCTCTGTCACCCCACCTTTTCACCTCCTTGTACAATGTCCCATTTTCTCTTTCCTCCCCACCTTCTTTGTCCTTGGCTTACTTCAGCTGATGCAAACTGAGTCCAAAGTGAAAAAATAGTTTGCACTTAGCTAATTTAGTAGGGAGTAGAGGAGCTGGTGGAATCTTTCCCTTCCTTGTAGAACATCTTGATCACACTCTGATATTGCTTGGCCATACATGTCCCAGGCCTTTTCGCATGGGATTCACCATGCAAAAGGGCCTCTGGAGTGTCACGCTATTGCGAGGAGCTGTCCACATGACGCTGCCAGGGCAGCCAGGTGCCAATCGCACACTATTTCATTTTTGGCTTCTAGCCAAAAATGGTGTGCAATCGTGCATTGCTCCAGGGCCCTGCACACACTTACCATGTGTGTGGAGCCTCGAGAGCTGCAGCACTCACACTTCCTGCCCGAGCGCAGCTTGGGAAAATCCCAGGCTGTGCTGTGGAAGGAAGAGGAGCAGCCCTCATGCTGCCTGCTCGCTAGCAGGCAGCGGCTGCAGAGGCAAAGCAGCAGGGACATGAGAGCCTCTCGCAAGAGGCTGCTTGAGCGATCCCTGTGCCCCAGCACTGAAAACAGGTTAGTTGCAGAAAGGGCCCCAGTTTTTATCTGTGAAATGTTGGAGGTATGCAATATGACGTCTGCTAAATGGGCTTTCAGTTGAATTTTATGCCAACTCTAGCAACTCTAGCATCTTCCAGTTTACTTCAACTAGATTAGGGAGCCCAGGACACCCTATGATGTACATAAGTCTGTCCTCCAACAGGGAGAACAGCCTATGGTTCAGGTGGAAAAAAACAGGAACTGCTATTACTGTACTCTACAATCTGCTGCCTGGAACAGTCACCTCAGTCTACTAATGTTTGGGTCACTCCTGCTAAGTGGCTGTAGGTTTGTTTTTGTTTTTTAATCTCTAGGAATGGGGCTTCTTCAATACCTGGGCAGTCTGTGGCATTTGGCCTGATTCATCCTGACTACAGGATGGCTTGTGCTATAGATGGTACAATAAAATATTAAGCAATTACATAATGCACCATGTGTTTGTTGCCTTTTCCAAAATGAATAGCATTCTGTGGAAATTTTGCCCACCTGACTTCCTCTCTTAACTCCCAGTAACAATCTTAGCTGCTGGAGCAAATGGCTACACACCTTTACCTCTATTTTGGATGCTCCAGGGAAGGAGAACTCTTCCGTGGACTAGAGCTCCTGTCAGTCATTGCTCTTGGGTGAAAATTCGCCTATCTAGTAAGAGCTTTCATGCTAGTGCTGTAGTTGCTCTCTGGAAGGGGGAAGGCAAAATGAGTTGTAATTCACAAAAGCATTGCCACATTCTCCTAATTTGCATCTCAAATATTGTGAGGTAACTGGCTGCAGAGATGAAAGGAGGAAAGCTTTGTCAATTTCAGTAGGCATGATGGTGGGTTTATCCCATCGCATCATCCCAAGACATGCAAGCAGAGACTCTAGTTTGCAAATCGGTGAAATCCATATTGCGCCTGTAGGCAGAGCCGGCCTGATATTTTGGTGCATTAGGCAAAATATAAGGTGGTGTCCCTTTTCATTTCATGTGGAGAAGCCAGTTGGATTGTCAGATGATCTTAATTCCATTATTAGCAGTGGGGGAAAGGGTTCTTCACTGCTGGTCCAAAAGCAGCAGACTAGCTTAGGGAATTCAGATTGTGCTGTATGAAGCACTCAGCATTTTCTGCAAGAAAGAGAAATGGCAGTGAATAAAGGGGCAGAGCTGGCAAGCTGCCACTTCTGCCCCCTCCCCAGTATCTGTTGTTTGAGGCAGTTGTCCCACACTGCTTAACAGCATGGCCAGCGTTGCTGGTAGTCCAGGCCCCATGGCTAATAGGAGCATGGGGTTGTGTTATTTGCATTGTGCCATGGCCTATTCCCAACCCCTATGGTAGTGTTTGGAAGATAAGTTTGTTGGGAAATTGAGCTCTGGATTTATGCAATTTCAGCTTTGGACCTGAATAAAGATTTGAATCCATATTTTGCCTATACAAAAGTCATACTTCATATTTCTATTGCCATTCCTGATCTCCTGGAGCTATATAAGAATTTTGATCCAAGCATCTGCTCCTCAGTGAAGCCTCCAGGAGATATGCAGATTGTGATAAATTTGGCATGTCGCTTACAATACATAAACAGTCCTGGAAAGACAGAGAAGAATGACAGCTTCGGTTGGATGCCTAGCAGCTTTCCTGTGGCCAAGGGACAGAGGCGCGTAGTCTTTTATCTCTATTGGGAAAAAAATGTGCCTAAAGTATTGATAGGACTGTTACTGTACTTGAGACGTTGTTGATGTTGACATTTCCATTCTGAATCTTAGAAACAAACACCTCTTCATAACTGAACGCTATTTTTTTTCCAGAGACAGCAGAAAAATCACTTAATTCCTAACCAATAAAATGTATTCTAAGCAAGTAAAATGTTTTCATGCCACTTCTGGTAATGAAATGTGGAACAGCTTCTTTTTGTGAAACCTGAAGAGCTGTTCATAGAATCATAGAAATGTAGAGCTGGAAGAGACCACACGGGCCATCCAGTCCAACCCCCTGCCATGCAGGAACACCCTCAAAGCACTCCCGACAGGTGGCCATCCAGCCTCTGCTTAAAAACCTCCAAAGAAGGAGACTACACCACACTCCGAGGCAGCATATTCCACTGCCGGACAGCCCTGACTGTCAGGAAGTTCTTCCTGAGGTTCAGGTGGAATCTCCTTTCCTGCAGCTTGAATCCATTGCTCCTTGTCCTGGTCCCTGGAGCAGCAGAAAACAAGCCCTCTCCTTCCTCTACATGGCATCCCTTCAAATATTTAAACATGGCTATCATGTCCCCTCTTAACCTTCTCTTCTGCAGACTAAACATACCCAGCTCTCTAAGTCTATCCTCATAGGGCATGGCTTCCAGGCCTCTCACCATTTTGGTTGCCCTCCTCTGGACCTGCTCCAGCCTGACCATGTCCTTCTTGAATTGGGGTGCCCAGAACTGGACGCAGGATTCAAGATGGGGTCTAACCAAAGCAGAGTGGAGTGGCACCAGTACCTCCCTCGATCTAGACACCATACTCCTGTTGATGCAGCCGAGAATTGCATTGGCTTTCTTGGCTGCCACATCACACTGCTGACTCATGTTCAGCTTGTGGTCTATTAAGACTCCTAGATCCCTTTCACACGTACTGCTATCCAGCCACGTGTCCCCCATCCTATATTTCTGTATTCCATTTTTTCTACCTAAGTGTAGGACCTTACACTTATCTCTGTTGAATTTCATTTTGTTAGCTCTCCAATCTGTCCAGTTCATTTTGAATTTTGATCCTGTCCTCTGGCGTATTAGCAACCCCTCCCAATTTGGTGTCATCTGCAAATTTGATGAGCATGCCCTCTATTCCTTCATCCAAGTCGTTGATGAAGATATTGAACAGCACTGGGCCCAGGACAGAACCCTGTGGCACCCCGCTAGTCACTTCTCTCCAGGATGAAAAGCAGCCATTCGTGATCACCCTTTGGGTTCGGTCGGTCAACCAATTACAAATCCAACTAACAGTAGCCCTGTCCAGCCCGCATTTTACTAGCTTCTTTGCAAGAATGTCATGGGGAACTTTGTCAAAGGCCTTACTGAAATCGAGAAATACTACATCCACAGCATTCCCTTCATCTATCATAAAAAGAGATAAGATTAGTCTGGCATGACTTATTTTTGAGAAATCCATGTTGACTTCTGGTGATTACCGTTCAAGAACTGGAGCTTCCTCAGAAGAGCAATTAGCTCCAACTTAGCAAAATTTTATTCTAATTCTTTCCAGGTGTGACACATTTCATACTTTAAGGTAAAGATGGGCATAATGTCTTTCTCCTCGCTCCATCGCCGCTGCACACACACTTTTCAGTGTTGGTGATTTAGAATGGAATGAATAGTCTTCTTGATAGTTTATGCATTTACTTATGATGGCTTGATTCTTTCTCTTCTTTTCCACCGGACTGCCAATGAAGGCCATTTCCACACTAGACTGTTATAGCGCAATTATCCCACTTTTAACATTCTATAGAATCCTGGGGTTTGCAGTTTATGGAGGGACTGCAAACCCCAGGATTCCATAAGATGTTGAAAGTAGAATCATAGCGCTATAATAGTCTAGTGCGGAAATGGCCGAAATTTCACTTAGCATTGGCAAGTGGGTCATACGCCTCACTATACCTGAGGGCAGTAGAGTAACTGGGGCACACAGCTCTGCCATTCAGGAAAAAGAGATGGCTGGGGGATTGGAAGGACAAATGGGAGCCTGTGTTGTTGCAGTCCCCAAGCATCTACTAACTGAGACAGTGTCAGATTGCCCAATGGTGAGGTTACCCTAAGAGAGAGAAGAAGAGGAGAACAAGAAACAGACTGAAGGACAGAGAATGATGAGCTTCCGTAAAGGCCTTCTACAAATACATGTGCTTGTTGTTATGAGCCTTCATGTTAGCTCCAAGTTATGGTGACTCTATCTTAGGGTTTTCTTGGCAGGATTTATTCAGCAGGGGAGGTCACCTATTGGGTTTCCAAGGCTGAGTGAGGATGCATGGATTAACATTAATAGTGACACTTTATGAGTGGTGCTGGATAAACAGTAAAACCCAGATGCAGGTGTCTTCCAAGTTTTCTGGCATAATGAGCTATTTCACCATCAAAGATGACAAGATCTGTATGTACCCATAACAGCATACACTATTTTTGGTGCAGTGTTTCTCTGCATTTGCAAGATGAGGGAGGGAGATAAAAAGTACATGCCCCTGAAAATTGTAGCCAGGCATGGGGGTAATATTGGGGAGTGAGTAGTTAAGCACTGTTAAGGAATAACAGAAAGGTGTTGGTCATTTTACTTATTATTATTATTATTATTATTATTATTATTATTAGAAAAACCTCTCACATTTAGGGAAAATTCCCCTACTTCCCATAGTCAATGGTGCAATAATGGCAAATAATAATAATAATAATAATAATAATAATAATAATAATAATTTTTAAAATTCTAGTGGGCACAAAGGTCAGCTTAGCATTGGCGTGAAGCACACAGTTTATGATTTGCAGAGTGGCTAAAGGCATGTTAGTCGCAGTGCTGTGGAGAAGGTAGACTATAAAGACAGAATCATTATTTTATTTATTAATTCAGGAGTCAAGTTAGTTTAAAAAGAGCTAAACTCAGCCACTCATGCAAAGCAGGGGCTAAAGGGTCTGATAGATGGAAAAAAGGCCAACTGATTGAAGTAGCTTCTCCACTGGTCTTCAGAGCTTTCTGGAGTACTATAGAAATATACTAAACAAATCATTTTTCAAAGCCACATAGTTATTTGACTTAATTAATTTCAGTTGCATAATTCATGCTGAAAAGGCTATGTTTTAGCTATGGTGGAAGATCAGTGTCAATATTTTCCTCAAAGTGCCATAGCTATTTTGACCAATTATGAGTAAGATTATATTGTAAAACAGGAAACAATAAAGCCGTCTAGAAACCCTATTGATGATGCCATTGTGTATGAAAACTGGTGCTTATGTGGCTAAAATGGCATCACTTTAGGATGAGAAAGTTCTGCCGGTTTTACCTTTCCCCTACATTCAGTTGTTTAAAATCTTATGTTCTTTCCATTGCAAACATTGGGAAATTCTTCAAAATGAATCTAAAACATTTTTCCTTATTTGCTGTGGCCATTTCAGTAGGTACAGCTATTACCAGCACCAAGAGGGTTTTCTTAGGCAAGGAATACTCAGAGGTGGTTTTGTCAGTTCCTTCCTCTAAAATATAGGCTATGGCACCCAGTATCCATGGGTGATCTTCCATACAAGTACTAACCAGGTCTCACCCTGCTTAGCTTCCAAGATCAGATGGGTACTCGTGCCTTTAGAAAATATACTACCATATAGATGTTAAGGATGAAAAGCCAACCAGGAACTAAAAAGGGTAGCCCTAATTCAACAGAACAAACTTGATCGGATACAAAGGGATTCAAGGAAATACTTTTAAGAATGAAGCACTCACAGCCAGGGCCTGGATGGATTAAGCAGTCAGTTCTGGTTTCTCCAAAACATTATTTTTAATTTTTTTTAAAAGAATCCTGCTGAAAAAACAAAACAAAACAAAAAATGGTACATGTTCATAATTTTTATCAAAAACACTGAAACAAAAAATATACCCACCACTGCCGTTCAGCCATTACATTACAAGTGGTGATTTTGGTAAATTCTAATGATGAGAGAATTGATACAAAATCCTTCTTCATCCCTTCAGCCACACATAAGAAGAAGATACCTTTCCATGGTGAACAGGTTTCCTTGTGTGGTCCTGTGAGGCAAAAGGCTATGCTTATGGCAGCAGTGCTGCTCGTAGGTTCTCCCATGTCATGAGAAGACATGACTCCCTAGAAAAGACAATGATGCTTGAAAAGGTAGAAGGCAGTAGGAAAAGAGGAAGACCACATTACACACAAATAGATTCAATCAAGTAAGACCTGTCCCTGAATCTCATTCATAAGGTTGCCATAGATTGAAGCGAACTTGATGGCAATTAACAACACTAAGGAGACTCATTAAAGTCTCAAGGTGAAAATAAGAGAAATCTAGTTGAGAGGGGTCTCTAAGGCGGGAGGCATTTCCCTGTCTCTCTGATGAAGACAGAATGAGCTCAATGGCCAATAC
This sequence comes from Cyclura pinguis, assembly GCA_030412105.1. Classification (NCBI taxonomy): domain Eukaryota; kingdom Metazoa; phylum Chordata; class Lepidosauria; order Squamata; family Iguanidae; genus Cyclura; species Cyclura pinguis. The sequence continues at coordinate 11,651,821 of CM059605.1, forward strand.
TCATAGTAGGTTGGTTTTTTTATGTGTTTTTTTTAAATGAAATGCAGCGTGTGTGGGGTTATTGGAATGGTGTATTGTCTACTGGAGTGGAATATCCAATTATGAAGGCATGCTGACTATCTGGAATACTAAACAAGAGCACTGAGCACTGTAACATTTTGTTGTAGATCGCACTTGTTCTTTGATTAATGTCTGGTGACACTAGCAGTTGAGCCTCTCCAAATGGGTGCCAGTTTGGTTCGTAAATCATTAACAGACAGAGAAGTAAAGATCTTCCGAAAGATATCCAGCTTTAAGTCCATATCAAAGATGTTTGGAGAGACCCTGTGAGACAGATTTGAAATGCTTATCTCAAAGAGCTCCACCAAAGCTTTTGAAGTACCCTTATCCATCACTCCTAGTCACAGATCTTCCTTCAGATGGTAAAGCAGAGACCTTTACGGGAAACATGGATTATTTTCAACTTTTAAACAGCTGCCTTTAAAATAATAACTTTTCTTCTGTGTAAAAAGGAAAATGGGGGTGGTGGGAAGAAAGAATCTACTAGTGCTTTTGAGACTAACTGCTTTATTTCAGCACAAGCTTTTGTGGATATTTTCCTGTGTGGTTCTCATCAGAAAGTGCCTTAAAATAGGTCCAACTATTTGTCTATCTAGCCCAGTATTAGGAACTGTATGTTAGGATTTCAGACAGACATCTTTTCCATCATTTGTTACTTGATTCTTCTAACTGGAGATGACAAGGATGGAATTTGGAATTTTACAATCATAGAATTTTAAAAGTGAAAGGAGCTGAAAGAGCCATCTAGTCCATCCTCCTGCCCTATAGGAATACACAGTTAGAGCAGTCTTGAAAGATGCCTGATCAATCTCTGATTAAAGTCCTCCAAAGAAGGAGATCTTCTAAGGTTGTCTGGTCCGCTGTCAAAGAGTTCTTACAGTAAAGAAGTTCTTTTAATCTTTAGGTGGAACTCTTTTCTTTTAATTTGAATCCCACGGTTTGTACTGTAATCTGTGGAGCAGAAGAAAACCAGCTCACTCCATCTTCTCCATGAAAAGCCTGAGCTCTTCATAAGGTCCCTCCCCTCTACAGTCTTTTTCTCTGTAACAGATCCAGTAATCTTTTACCCGTTTGATATGTTTGGAAAGTCCCAAATTCTCTCTCCTCTTAATATTTACTGAGTTTTTAAAATGTAATGTCACAAAACCAATCCCCTTCTTTCCATTCCCTCACATGCTTTGTTGACCTTTTCTCCAGCTCCCTTGTTCTAATTGTCCCATCGACTCCAAAAACAAACTCACATCAAACAACAGGATGAAAAAATTAAATATTGGAAATAACATAAAATGGAAGGGTGGGGGGAGAAGGAGTGAAGGGGAGAACACTTATTAATCACAGTAAATAAGTTTGATGTCATAGCATTGAATGGCTCAAAGACAAAGCGATGGGGACCCTTCTCACCACCGTATCTGGGTAGGTCAGTTAAATTGTCAGTCCATGAGGTTGCTGCTGCATCATAGGGCTTTTCCTATGATGCAGCAGTTATAGTGCTATTATTCTGCTTTCAACCTCCTGTGGAATTCTGGGGTTTGGAGCTTCCTGAGGCAAAGAGCTCTCTGGCTGAGGATTCTAAATACTCCTCCCTGAACTGCAAACCCCAGGATTCTATAGGAAGGTTGAAAGTGGAACAGGAGCATTATAACAGTGTAGGGTGGAAAGAGCCAGTCTTATCAGACATAGAACCAATGCTGAAGTAGGTTTTAGGCACTTCTTTCCTATTAAATATAATCTTGTCTTTCAAAGAAAGTTTGAGTACCTGGATTCTAGGTGCTACCTTGCCCAGGTTTCGATGTGAATGAAGTGATGGAGAGTGTGTAGGTATGTGTGCAGCTGCTAGATACTCTGATTAAGGAGTAAAGACATCAATGGCTAAAGAAACAAGCTACGACTTTATGGTAAGAACTCTATTAAACATATGAAAACTCCCTAAGGGTACCAACCTAACACAGAACTGAGCCAGTTTCGCTTTTATTAGATGAGAAAATAAGCAGTCAGGAAGAAAAGACGGGGAAATATCCCTAAGAGTATCAGTTTACGTTTCAGAGAGATTTGGGTAGCTGGGTAAGAGATGAGGAGACTTTGGGTCACTGAAAACTGCCTAACCCTTTCTCTCTCTGTACTTAACCAATGCTGGTCTCTCTAAGATATATTTAATTCCCCAGCTGGTGACCATTGTTGCATTTGCAACGTGAAAGTGATGTCTTTAGAGGCCTAGAGAATAGATTGTACGCGCAGTGCTCTGGCTTTTAAAATGAAGGGATTTTATGCGACACAGCAGATTATGGCTGAGGATAAAACCATACACCCAGACTCCTGAATGTCTCATTTTGTGTCCATTAATACAGCTTGCTACAATTTACCAAGTGATGGTTAATTTCAAGTGCCATTACTATCATGTTCAGAGAGTTGAAACTTACTTGGTAAACTAATTAATCACAGCTCATGAAAACTTTTAAATGTAGTCATTTCCCACTGTAGTTACTATTTTAAAAAGTACATCTATTTTCCTGTTTCTCAAACAAAACTAACTGAATTACTTTTTCTCATTAAAAAAAAAAACCCTGAATGCCATACATTCTTGAATCTCTGATATAAACTGTACTCTCCTCTCATCCAACTTCTCATTACCTCCGCACCTAGAATGGAGCAGAAGCCAGTAGCTTGAGTCACAGCACAAGCATTACACCACAAACGGGGCTATCAGTTGAACCATGTGATAATCCTCCTACATCCATTGAGGCCAAGCCAAGATACAGAAAAGTTACAGTTACACTGAGAAACAAATGATATCAATCCCTTGTTATGTGGCAACCTTAATGTAACTTAATTATACCTACAGAGATGGCAGTCATGAAGCTCTCCAGATGATTTTGGACCACAAGGCCATTTTTGCACTAAAATGTTATAACTATTATTCGCACATAACTGTTATTCCACTTTCAACAACCTATGGAATCCTGAGGTTTGCAGTTTAGAGAGGGGCCTCAAAGGGATATCAAAGGCCTGTCCCCAGGATTCCTGCAGAAATGGCCTGAGTTAAAGTAGCCCTGGTAAGTTAAACCAATGGTGAGGAATGCTGGGGTTCAATGCCTAGGCTCATGATTTTCATCCCTGAGTTGGTTATTGCAAACATGTATAAATGAAAAGTAACCAGTTAGAGGGAGCTAGTTACTTCCAAGCCCCCAGTGTCTCACATCAGAAGCTGCCTTTGAAGAATGTTGGAAATTTCAGGTTGTTCAGAATGTTGCAACCAAGTCACCATAAGAGATTTGTTGCTCTGAACAAATATTGCCTCTTTTCAGAGATGTACCCTGCAGTCTTCCAGTCTGTTTCTAGGTACAGTTTGGACTGCTGGTTTTGACATATAACTTCCTGGCATCCGAGTATGTAAAGGATCTCTTTCATATAAACTTGCCCATTTATTATTATTATCCAGGCATTATCTCAAATGCCTTGACCTTAAGTGGTTAGACAGTAGGTGTAAGGTACTAGCTGTGTATGTGTGTGTCTTAAACGGAAATACACAGTAACCAGGCATAGCTTGGAACAGTTTTTTTTTTTACTATTTGCTGGGGGGTGTGTGCATACCCTCATACCTTTCACAGATGAAAACTGGGACATGTGTGGCGAAGCAACATCAGAGTGTGGGTAAGATGGAGAAGGTTATTAATGAGGAAGAATACCCAGGTCAAGAGAGGTTGCAGCGGTTTGCTCTTGCCCGAGCCTACTGGGAAGAGCAGGACTATGCCCCATCCTCCCCTCTCCCCTCTGTTGAGTTGAGTGCAAATTACTCCGCACTTTAAACTAAGTTTGCAGCAGTTGAAGTTATCTGGGGAGAAAGGGTGAAGGTGGAAAAAGGAGAGAGAAACAGAGACATTTTAAAAGCAGCTGAAGAAGTGAGATGGCATAGAATGACAATGTCTCTGCCAAATCAGGACAGTTGAAAGGCATAGGATCGTGGAAGTTGTAACTTGAGAGTAACTTTTCCAGGCTCTGTGACCAGCGACCCTTCTGCACTACACTTTTATAGTGCTATTATTCCAGTTTCAACATCCTGTGGAATTCTGAGGTTTGCAGTTTACTGAGGCCAAAGAGCTCTCTGGCTGAGAATTCTGAATGCCCCTCCATAAACTGCAAACCCCAGGATTCCACAGGAGTCTGAAAGCATAATAATAGCACTATAACAGTGCAGTGCAGAAACGCCCCAGAACTGAGCCCTTACTCCAAAGCCCTGCTTTCCCTCCTATCTTGTCTGAGCACTGCAACACAAGAGTAGCCTTTAGGCTGGGATAACATCAGCTAAACCTATAGGACTATCCCAGCTCACCTGGGCCTACAAAGGCTTAGCCTGAGGCAGATTCCTCTTTAGAAAGCTAAGCCACATTCCAAACATCTTATACAGTTTTCTAAAACAAAGATTAGAGTTTATTTTGAACCAAGCAAACTCCTGCTCCCTAACCCAATTCCTTTCTTTCTTTCTTTCTTTCTTTCTTTCTTTCTTTCTTTCTTTCTTTCTTTCTTTCTTTCTTTTGCTTGCTTGCTTGCTTGCTTGAAAAAACAATACCTTCCCAATATGCAAACTGAACCCTCTGAAGGCTGGCTCAAATTCATACAATGTTTCTTCCTCTTGGCAGCTATTACTCAAACTGTTTCCTTCTCCCCCCTAATGCTTAAACACAGTTTCAAAGGAATTCTTTTGCTCACATGTTCAGGCTTGATCTCCGATAGTGAAAAATAGGTTTTAGGTCAGAGGCCACAGATACCTAATTCAAATTAATCTCCAAATGCAATGTCTGCGTATGACTCTCTCTCTTGAGTAAATGCTTTCAACAAAAGAAAGTCCACCGTTACACAAGGAAGACTTTTCCACTGTCAGACACCTCTAGGGATACAATTCTACATTATTTTTCTCCTCGATAGAAGCAACAAGTATGTTTTATCACTCTTCATTCCCACTGTGAGAAATCTTAAAAAGCCACACAGTTTTTGAAGCCTATTTGCAATTTGGGATTTATTCTGTGCAAAATTCACTTTTGCACAGAGAACACAGCATTTTCTCCTTAGAAAATAAGATTTCTGCTCAGAAATGCTATTTTCTGTGCAGAAAATACAGTTTTGTGGACAAAAAATATCTATGCAAATTGGCCATGTGCCAATTTTGTGTCGAATACGTCTGCACTTTTAGCCTTTTTATGTAGGATGTGAGAGTGATTTGGCTGCAACATCTGCCACTCCATTGATTGCAAGGGTTGAATAGTTTCTAATATTCATTCTATTCCCAAATCCCGAATAGCATAAGAACTTTCTCATAATAGTCAAGATCTGGTTCTTTGCTATGCCTACCTACTGGCTTTGCCCTCTGGAGCAACTAAGAGAAAATCTACCCCATCTTCTGCATGATAGAGAATAAATCTCTTCCATCTTTGGGTTTGGCAGCTGTTTGGATATTTGAAGAAAGTTATCATGTCTGTCCAGTGCAGCTTGGAAATGTTCGCTTTTTGGGCTATAGCTCCCAGAACCCCCAACTAGTCTTGCCTGGCGTAGTAAGTTAAGTTCGGCCCTCTTGATCTGAAACAAAGTAAATCTTAGAAATCTCAAGTTTGCCCATCTGTGACACAAGTTATACAGTTATAACCTACACTAGGGTTTCCATATCTCAGGTCCTGACTGCTGTTCTATAATTAGGATGTGAGGGAGAAATCTCAGGGCAACCACATCACCAGGCCCTGTATCCTGTGGCATCACAAGCGGTTACCTCTAGGGCCATTTCTGCATTACACTGTTATAGTACTCTTATTCCACTTTCAACATCCTGTGGAATACTGGGGTTTGCAGTTTAGGGAGGGGCATTTAGACTTCTCAGCCAGAGAGTTCTTTGGCCTCAGTAAACTACAAACCCCAGATGTTGAAAGTGGAATAATAGCACTTTGACAGGGTAGTGCGAAAATGGTCCTAGGTCTCAGGCTGTCTCTGAAATCTAAGGGCCTGAGATAGTCCTGAGCAGCAACTTTAACCAAAACTAGGGTTAGTTTAACACGGAGGAGAAATGTGGAGAAAAAGCAACAGAACAACTCATCCAAGTGTGTACTTTACTTAGTTTTTTTTCTTTTAATGAAGAATGAAATACAAATAGATGGAATCTAATAAATTCATTATCCACAAGTGAGAAATAGTAAGAGTTCCTCAGTCCAAACCTGGTGCTTCCACTGGGGTGCTTGTGGTGTAAGCAAAGGGCCACAGATAGGTCCTTTCCGCACTTTACCTTCTTCTGGGGCTGGGGTGTGGGGATTGCATGAGCAGCCTCTGGCGAGAGGGTCTCGCATCTGAGGTCCTTCAGCTCCACATGAACTGCCTGCTCATGTGAGAGCCCTGCCTCTTCCTTCCGCAGTGCAGCCTGGGAGTTTCAGGGGCAGGAAGCCTGACTGGCATGGTTCCGGAGGCTCCGCAAGCCAGGTAAATACACGTGGGGCCCAGGGGCAATGAGCAGTCGTGCACCATTTTCAGCTTCTAGCCAAAAATGAAAAGGTGCATGATCAGCGCCTGCCGGCCCTTGTCTGCCTCAGACAAGCCTGGGATGCATCTAGAGACCTCAGGTTTTCTGCTACATCTTTCCAGTGGAACTATCATGGGATAATCACTGTGTGTAGACAGACAGCTGCTATTCTCTCCTGTGCTGTCTTCTTCAGATTTTTTTTTAAATATACACTGTAATCCAAGACCAACCCAAGCTATTTTACTGTTTCACACAAAGGCCAAGATGGCATCTCTCCCCTTCATTTCTTGACTTGATTGGCAGTTGAAAATTCTTTCAGCACTCATAATGACGTATGGTTCCCCACCACATTTCAGGACAGTAAGCTTGTTTATGTGGTACAGGACAGGCTCTGTGCCATACACAACTCTGGTCTTCAACAGAGGGCAATAGCCAGGAAAGATGGCTTGGAGTCTACTACTACTGCCTCTTCCAAAGTCTGTCACCTAAGGCAGTAGCCTTGTTCTTCCTCATGATAATGCTGGCTTGGCTATCATCTGTTCTTGATTCTTGGGTCTAAATTGGTCCAAGGGGGACGAAAAGCATAGTCAAAATGCCCCTAGGCTCTCTAGAGGGCATTTTGAGGATTTTTTAAAAAAATGTTTTTGCAAAGTTTGACCCTTGTGAGGCATAGGGGCCCTCCAAATTTAGTGGAGATGTCCTCCACACCTCTTAGAGGGCTTTTTGTGGCATTTTGGAGCTTTGGGGGAAAAAAAGCCTCTCAGAGGGCTCTAGGTGCCACAAAAAATGTCCCTGGGGGTTGCACTTTGCTCATTCCAGTTCTAGAGCGTTATCAACAAAGCAATAATTTCCTGTGCTGAGAAAGATCAGCTTTCCTCACTTACATACAACCTGAGTACCCAGGTGAAGGAAAGCATCAAGCAATGTCTCTCTCCCCTCCTGCCTTTCCCTGTCTTTCATCGTTTAATATTTTAATTATTAAAACACAGTGGCCATTTCCGCACTACACTCTTATAGCACGATTATTCCACTTTCAACATCCTATGGAATCCTGCGGTTTGCAGATGGCCATCTAGCCTTTGTTTTAAAACCTCCAAAGGAGGAGACACCAACACACTCTGAGGCAGAGTATTCCACTGTCAAACATCTCTCACCCTCAGGAAATTCCTCCTAATGTTTAGATGGAATCTCTTTTCCTGAAGTTTGAAGCCATTGCTCTGTGTCCTACTCTCTGGAGCAGCAGAAAACAAGCTTGCTCCAACTTTCATATGACATCCCTTCAAATATTTAAACGTGGCTATCATGTTACCTCTTAACCTTCTCTTCTTCAGGTTAAACATACCCAGCTCCCTAAGCTGCTCCTTACAGGTCATGGTTTCCAGGGCTTTTACCATTTTGGTTGCCCTCCTCTGAACACATGTTAGCTTCTCAATATTCTTCTTGAATTGTGGTGCCCAGAACTGGACCCAGTACTTCAGGTGGGGTCTGATCAGGGCAGAATAGAGTGGTACTATTTCTTCCCTTGATCTAGACACTACTCCTATTGATGCAACCTAGAATTGCATTGGCTTTTTTAGCTGCTGCATCACACTGCTGACTCACATTCAGCTCCATGATAACTGCTGTGGCCTTCAAGGAAGACAATAGCAGCCAGGCACAGCTGCATCGTGGCTTGGTCCCAGCAGCTGGTGAGAGGCCCTTCTTACATTCCAGCTGTCATTACTCTGGCTTCTGAGGGAGAGAAGAGTAGCCAGTATCTGCTTGACTCAGGCCACATCCACACTAGATTGTTGTAGTGCTATTATTCCACTTTCAACATCCTATGGAATCCTGGGGTTTGCAGTTTAGGGAGGGCCCTGAAAGTCTAGTGTGGAAATGGCTCCAGTTCCCTCCTTCACTGCCATCCCCATTTCCTTGTGTGTTCTGTCTTTTTAGATTGCAGGCCTCAAGGAAGAGAACTGTCAGAGAAACAATTTGTAAACCCCTGTGCAGCATGTTTGTCCGAAGGGGGTGTATAAGTCCTTTTAAAAGAGGAGAAGAGAGGGTCTGGATGGGCAAATGACAAAATGAAGTTAGAAGTGTCAAGAGATGACATGGAAAGGCATGGGACAAATTGGCACAAGTTGTCAGTTAGGAGAAACTCATAGACAGCCATTTAGCTGAAAGCTTTTTTTTTTTTTAAAAAAAACCTGGAACACTTGAAAAAATGTATTTTTTTTTTAAATAAACAGTGGTTAGGATTGTGAACTTCCTTGTAGTGGGGAAGCAGGGCATAAAACATTCTGAGTACAAAAATTAAAACTGTAAAATACTAAAATAAAAATATCTAAAAATATAGAATGAGGATGCAATTCTAACTTGGAAGTAAGTCCCTCTAACAATCAGTGAGACCTGCTTTTGAACATTGTATTTATAGACTACACTGCTTTTCTCTTTCAGTGAAGATATTCAAAGAGACTAGTTTTAGACAACATCAAGGAAAAAAAATAACAAAAAGCAAGATCATTATAATAATGAAATTAATAAAATACCAAGGTAAGTAATTTTTTTAAAAAATAAAGAGCTCAAAGCAAATAAATTAAACAGCAGAGCTCCCCATTTGGGGAACTCCATAGTTCTCTCTGGTTATATATATCTGCAGTTCAACCTTCTAAAGGGTATCTTCAGCACTGACGAAAAGCCATGCTTCGAAAACCTACCCTCCAACTATCCTGATTTGGCAGAGATAGTTTTGATCGATCCTCTGCTTTCAGTTGCTTTAAAATGTCCCAGTTTTTCTTTTCTGTTCCCGCTTCCCCCTTCATCCTCAGATACTTTGGTTGCTGCAAATTGAGTTCAAAGTGCAAAAGTAGTTTGCATCCAGTTAACTTAGCAGAGGGGAGATGAGGGGCCAGAACCTAACCCATCGCTGTAAGCTTGTAGGGTCTCCCTCATTTATAACTTTTAGCATCTTGACTACACTCTGATGTTTGCTCATATGTGTCCCGGTGTTCATCTGTGAAATGCTAGAAGCATTTCAAAGGTAAATATGCTGTCAACTGAACTAATGACGTTGGAACCAGAAGATGTTAAAATGGTAAAACCTCTCTAGAGGACTTGTTTCCAGTGTCTAGCAGATCACAGGGTAATATGTGAACTTTGATGGTGGGTTTGTTAGCAGTATAAAACCACAAATGAAAGGGGCTTGGAAGGACTTGAAGTCATTCAGAATTATTCAGGGAATACATCTCAACAGCTGAGATCAGATTTAATAAGGCCTGGCTTACATATGTAGAAGGATAACGTGGTAATGAGGTGGCATAGTCTGTCCTCTTTGACATTTCACAGATGAGAATAAAGGCAAAATTTGAAATACTCCCCTTTTCATTTGAAGGATCACTGTTTGAGTTATACTTTTACTACCTTTTGTGTTGTTGAAGGTTCTACTCCAATATCTGTAGTTCAAAAAAGTATGCATTCTTAGAATCATAGAATCATAGAGTTGGGGGCCACCCAGTACAACCCGCTGCCATGCAAAAACATCCATCAAAGCATTCCCAACAAATCTTTGGTACAGAAAGCTCAATAGATTTTTGTACTAAAAGATTAGCATGGCATTTAATTGTGGCGGCCAGACTCGTTTATGCTAAACATTGGAAATCAGCTTACACCCCGACTATGGAAGATTGGATGGAGAAAACCACTGAAATAGCACAAATGGATAAAATGACTTACAGATTAGATAATAAAATGAATAGTAGGTTTTATACGGTGTGGGAACCCTTAACAGAATTTTTGGAAAATAAGCGTATTCTAACTAAGGGTTTCAAATCATGAAGATAAGGAGAAAAGTGATTATTGTTGTAATAATGAGACAAGTTCTAGACATAAATGTGGTGAGAGGTAGAAGTATGAGAAGTATGAGAAGAGATGTAGATGCAATAGGTTACTAGTTTTTGAAAGAAAAGAAATGTTGAAATAGATAATAGTGTAAGATGGACAAAAATTGTAAATAGAGTTGAAAATAATGAATGGGAAAATGAATAATAGATTCTATTCTTTAAGACATACAGAGGTGTTAAATAATAGATATAAGGCTGTATCTTAGGAAAGCGGGAAGTGCCTTATGTTTGTGAGAATATGTTAGTAGGATGTGTTGGTTGTTATATGTATGTATTGTTTATTTTGTGTATTAGCATTTGTTTATTGTGTAATAATTATGTAAGGATACGAATGTGATGTTAGGTGGGACTGTTTTGTTTTTTCATTTTTGTTTTTTATAAAAACAATTATAAATTATAAACAATTATAAAAAATTAAGTTTTTTATAAAAACAAACAAACAAACAAATAAATAAATAAATAAATAAAAACATTCCCAACAGATGGCCATCCAGCCTCTGCTTAAAAACCTCCAAAGAAGGAGACTCCACCATACTCTATTGAGGCAGCATATTCCACTGCTGGACAGCTCTGACCATCAGGAAGTTCTTCCTGAGGTTCAGGTGGAATCCCCTTTCCTGCAGCTTGAATCCATTGCTCCTTGTCCTAGTCTCTGGAGAGGCAGAGAACAAACCCACTCCCTCCTCAACATGACATCCCTTCAAATATTTAAACATGGCTATCATGTCTCCTCTTAACCTTCTCTTCTGCAGACTAAACATACCCAGCTCCCTAAGACATTCCTCATAGAGCATGGCTTCCAGACCCTTCACCATTTTGGTTGCCCTCCTCTGGACATGTTCCAGCTTGTCAATATTCTTGTTGAATTGACATGCCCCGAACTGAACACAGTATTCCAAATGAGGCCTAACCAATGCAGAATAGACTGGTATCGTTACCTCCCTTGATCTAGACACCATACTCCTATTTTAATGCAACCAAGAATCACGTTGGCTTTCTTGACTGCCGCATCACAACTGCTGAATCATGTTCAGCTTGTGATCTACCAAGACTCCTAGATCCCTTTCACACATACTGCTACCCAGCCACGTGTCCCCCAATGTATTAATCTTTTGATTAGTACACTTAAAAAGTGTAATTGTCCCACAATCCTTGACCAACCATTCTAAATAAATTTCATCAGCACCATGTTGTAAATGATCAAGTAAATTTTTAATAGACTACTTCAAGAAGAGATGGGAGGCTTCTGGTCCCCTACTGTTTTAATGATTTCAGGTCAGGCGTTTTCTTCTGCGTTATCAGGACTGGCACTCCAAGGCCTTTCCCTGTCTGGAAGTAGAATAAGGAAAAACCTGAGACATACATTACTAAGGTTATAGCAGACGATATTACACAGAGGAAGGAAGTTGGTCTAGGAGATACATTAAATGGGAAAAGAGACTATGGATGAATTTATGTAACATTCACTTAGAGAAACAAACTGTGTGAATGGCTTTCAAGTTATCCAAACAGCACTAGCTGGAGGTGTTGCTTATATAGTTACTACATTTACCCATGGAAACACAGAAGTATGCTGGGGAAAAATAAACAGCTGAAGTAGGTGTGTTCTTATGATGCCTCATACAGCCACTGAATGAGTAATCAAAACCATACTGTTTAGCCCATTCCAGGTCATTTTTGCATTACACTGCTATAGTGCCATTATTCTGCTTTCAACATCCTGTGGAATTCTGGGGTTTGTAGTTTACTAAGCCCAAAGAGCTCTCTGGCTGAGAATTCTAAATGCCCCTCCCTCAACTCCAAAGCCCAGGATTCCATAGGATGTTGAAAGTGGAATTATAGCACTCTAACAGTATAGTGCAGAAATGGCCCCAGTGTTGATACATCTCCGTGGGCTGATTGTCTTAACTTTAGATGACAAAACATTGATGGGAGTCCTGCCAATCTCTTAATGTTTTGGTCAGTTAGTGTGAATGGGGAAGGTCTCCATAGGATATGCTCACAGTAGGGTCCCTGATTTCTTCACCTGGGCAGTTTCACCTGCTATTGTTTTTGGGAGTGCTTGTAGGTTGCAGTTTTTGAAAGGATTATCACAAGCCCGTCAGAATTGGGCTTTCCCACCTCACCTTCTCTGACCTGATCATGTCTGAAGTCATTCTGACCTGGCAACATGCTTACAGCTAGCGCTCTTTCAAACATGTGTTTCAACCATAAATATGCCCAATTATAAAAATGGCACATCCTGCAGAGTGGGGGTATATGGTGTAACATTATCCTTATACAGCAGAGTAACAGAATAAATGGAGTATAATGATGCAGCTTAAGATTGTTTATATTTTAAACAGAAGACTTGAAGGTTAAACATTCTACTGTTTTGTGTTTGCTCATTCCCTGAGCTTAGTTTTATTAGGGAATTTATTGGATGTGAACCACACATCATTGTCCCTGTTTCCAATCACCTCATTCCCCATAAGATAACCCTAAGGGAGTTCTGGAAGTAAGGGCAAGATGGATAATAGTGGAACCCCAGGATAGGAAAAGATAACCTGGAAAAGGGCTTAATCACAGAAGAATCCAGGTCCTGGTTTCTTCATGAGATAGTAATTAAGTTATTACCATTAACATATACATCCAGATGTTCTCTGCTGTTTAGAAATACAGCTCCTGTTCTCTTATTCCTGCCTATGATGCATCAACCACTGTCCTTCATTGTATTCTGTTTCTAAACTTGGGGGAAGATTTTGAGTATATATCTCTAAAATTGTGTTATTGTAAACTGCTAGTGACATCCTATTAATCACTGATAACTAAATGGAATTTCCTTGTTTATAGGCCATATAGCTGTGATGACTGATCACTGAGGGAAACAAGCAAGCAAACAAAAAAGGCAAGGATCCTTTACCTCAAGTCTATTTGTGGACCACCAGAGGTTAACACAATGTTACTTTACCCCAGTTCTCCAAAATTGGTGCCTTTCAGATGTTCTGGACTATGTCCCTTTCTGCACCTTACCATTTTCCAGTGTTGTCCTGTCACAATCCTAGCAATGCCACTGCCAGGATGGGAGTGCAACCTGAATGCTTCCCTCTACACCTCACTAGCTGTCTGCGGTAGGGTAGTGTGAGGGATATGCTCCTTCCCTCCGCAGTGCAGCTGACCACTTCCTGTGCTGCGTTGGGGACGGAACACCTAGATTACACTTCTGCCCTTTCTGCATGGCCGCTGGTGATGGGAGCATTGCGCAATTGAGGGCCATTGCCAGATTTTTTTCTGGTAGTGGTATACCCCATGATTGGGATGGCTGGGGACACATGGGCAATGGGACCGTGATGACGTCATCAAAAACACAACTCACAGACTGACAGCAAAACTTCCCCATCCCAAAACAGCACCATGTTGCAGAAATGGTCTATGTCTATAATCCCCAGAAAGCATGGTCATGGTGGATTAATAACAGGGAACCAGGTTGGGAAAGGTTGGATTAGGTGGAATTTTGGGTTGATGGGCAGGACTTTCTGATGTCCTTAGCTCAATTTTCTCTCAACCTCACTGTCCTTTTTATCTACCACTCTGAGAATTCCTTTCTGTTATCTATGTTACCTCGAAAGTTGACATCCAAACTTCCTAGAGGGCTACCTTCTGAGACTACCACATTCAAAAAGGCTGATTTCCATTACTGAAAAGGAAACATTGAAAAATCATGGTGTCTGAACCCATATCTATGTTTTGGATAAGAATGTGATGGCTCTATTTAGAGTCATTAGGATCACCCCTTGAAATGCTGGGTTTATGCTTTCTATAATTATACTCTTCCTTTCTCCTCCCCTAAGCCTAGATTGAAACATGAGACCCAAATGGTGATGTGAAGTGACTTTCAGTGATGTTCAGGTTACCAGACATGGGAAGATCTGTCTTGGTGCCCACTGTTATTTCCATGGGTTTTTGTATGTAACTTTTAGAAAACCTGAATATTGTCAGATATGAGTTTCTTCTAGGATAAATGGTCTCATGCTTTTCCAGTGAAGCTGTTTTGACATCACAGAAGTACAGATTTTCCAAGAATTTGTTGAAAGCTGAGTTCTCACTCATTAGGGCTGTTGATAAGTGAGATCTTCATTCCGTTCTGCAAGTTTTCATGCTCTTTACTGAAAATGGTGCTTCTATCAAGCACTATGTTGAGCTAAGACAGTGAAGGCCTTTTCATTCCTGGCGAATTCCACTCCTAGCCTTGGGAGATACTAAAGACGAAAAGTGCATAAAATCACTGCCCCAGCCAGCCTCCCAGTTTCTCTGGAAGCATGAATGCACTGCTCTTATTTTCATTGCTAGAGGGGAAATGTCATGTGGAAATCAAAAGATTGCACATTCTTTGAGCATGATGCATACAAGACCGTCTGAAGCTGTGTGACTGACTCGCAGCTGATCAGCCGGACTCCCTCAGCCCCTCTGGCTGTTTGCAGTCGGTGGTTCCTGTCAGTTTTGATCGATTCCAAGTGCTTTTCCAATACTCCGATGAGTTCCAGAGTCAAAAAGCAAATGGCAGATTGTGGCTGCTTTTTAAAGTGTTAACTGCGTTTTATGAACACGAAACTCTCCTTTTATTTTCCACTTGACTCCTCTTCCCCCCACCTTCCTTCTTTTCCCTTTTTCCTCTCTCATCTACTGACTTCCTTGAGTTAGCTCCAACAGTGTAGTGGTAAATTTGGAAGTGCGGGCAATCATCATGACAGTTCTCATAGCCATGTCCTCAAGAGGAGGTCACAAATACAGGCAGCTGGACACATTGGCATGTGCTTTACCGTTTCCTCCAATATCCTTCCACTGATGAAAACTGGGACATGTGTGGCTAAGTAACATCAGGGTGTGACCAAGATAGCAAAAGTTATTAATGAGAAAACATACAAGTTGGAAGAGGCTGTAGTAGTTTGCTTCTAGCTAAGCCTACTGGGAAGGGTAAGAGTCTGCGCCTCCTCTCCTCTTCCCTCTTGCTGAGTCCAGTGCAAACTACTTTTGTACATGTTGCAAAAGGTGAAGGAAGCTAAAGACAAAGGGCAAAGTGGTAACAGCGGAGAGAAACTGGAAGCAACTGGAAAAGCGGGGCAACAGTATTAACTGGGACTTTGTTATCGTCCTGTGCTTTCAAATAATTTCTGACTTATAGCAACCCTAAAGTGAACCTATTGTGGGATTCTGGGGGTCTGAAAGTATATGTCATGCCCAAGGCCACCCAGTGGTTTTCCACGGCTGAGTGCGGAATCAAACAGTTGGTGGGTATGCTTTATCCAAATACATGTGGTTGTGTGATACACACAAGCACAAACACAATCGTGCTTATACCAGCCGCATCCATCAAAGAACAAAAGCATGTAGCGTAATTTCCAGTGTGTTAGGATCAGAGGACTCTCATGGTTATGGGTTGCCATGTTTAAAAGAACTGTCAAGGGACCGTGAGCCAATGCGTTGTAGTGGTTTGAGCGTTGGAATCTGACACTAGAGACCAGGATTTGATTTCCCAGTCAGCCTTGGAAACCCGCTGGGTGACTTTGATGCTCTCAGTCCCAGAAAACTTGCTGATAGGTTTGCCTTAGGATTGCCATAAATCAGAAACAACTTGAAGGCACACAACAACAACAATAACAACAACAACAACAAATTGCATAGTGTTTAGCATCCTGGACATCCTGAAGAGGGGCATTTGTAATTCCCAGCCAGAGCTCTCTAGTGCCTCGTCAAACTACCAACCCCAAAATTCCATAAGATTGCAGTTGAAGTAGAATAATAGAGCCATAATTCTGGAGTGTAGATGGGCTCAGGTCTTTGATAAAGCTGATTGAGTCTTAATTGCCCATTCAAGACCAAGTTACCCCCAAATACTTACTTAAAGCAGGAAAGAATCTTTATAATATATTCTTCCCAGCAACTGTGAGGACTGCAACTGAGCTTACGGGGAGCAGGAACATCTTAGGAGAGTAACAGTTGACATCGGTGTCCCTGGTGTGATTTGCTTTGTTTTAGTCCCGTGAACTGTGGTTCCACTATACAGTACCACTGGCTAGCTCATTAATTTCTTAACAGTATGGCCCTGTAGACATACAGAGGGCCGTATTCTAAATTTCTTGGCATCATATATGAAAAATCATTGGTGCCAAACCAACCTGAGATTCTCTGCTGGCTAGAGATGCTGCAGAGCTTTTCCTCAATGAAACTTCTTCCTGGATTTTGGATTATCTAGATGTCTTGTTTCCAAAATGAAAGTCAGGTTCTATATTGTGCCTTTAATTTTAGTGATAGTTGTACATAGTACAACACTTACAGTTTGCACTGCTTTATTAGTTTACTTATTATCCTTTCTTTCCTCTAAAAAGCTCCAAGTGGCTTCCATCTTTTCAGTTCAGTTCAATCTTTTACTTTGTCTAGAGAACAGACTGTAATTCTCAAAGGGAAACTGTGCATAGAATCATAGAATTGGATAATTACAGAGTTGGTAAGTTCCATGGAGATCATCTGGTTCTCTCAAGTTCATCTAAATCCAACTCACATATTGAAGTTTCTATAATGTAGCATGACACTATAACATCCCTGACAGACATCATAGTACCTGCATATTAACTCCTCTTTCTGGAGAACTCACCAGTTCCTGAGGTACCCTATTCCACAGCCAACAACTCTAATCATTAAGAAGTTTCCCCTAATGTCCAATCTACTCCTGGAAATTTCTACTTTTTAGAATTATACCCCTGCCCTCTGCAGTAACAGAAACAAGTTCATAGAATCGTAGAATCATAGAGTTGGAAGAAACCCCAGGGGTGATCTGGTCCAACCCCCTGCTATGCAGGAACACCCATCAAAGCATTCCCAACAGATGGCCATCCAGCCTTTTCTTGAAAACCTCCAAAGAAGGAGATGCCACCACACTCCCAGGCAGCATAGCCCACTGCTGGACAGCTCTGACCATCAGGAAGTTCTTCCTGAGATTCAAATGAAATCTTCTTTCCTGTAGCTTGAATCCATTGCTCCTTGTCCTTGTCTCTGAAGCAGCAGAAATCAAGCCTGTTCCCTGCTCGATATGACATCCCTTCAAATATTTAAGCATGGTTATTATGTCCCATCTTAAGCTTCTTTTCTGCAGACTAAACATACCCAACTCCCTAAGCCGCTCCTCATAGGGCACAGCTTCCAGACCCTTCACCATTTTGGTTGCCCTCCTTTGGACACCTTCCAGCTTGTCGATATCCTACTTGAATTGAGGTGCCCAGAACTGGACACAGTATTCCAAATGAGGCCTAACCAATGCAGAATAGAGTGGTACCATTACCTCCCTCGATGTAGACACCATACTCCTATTGATGCAAGTTGGTTTCATGTTCACTATCACAGCTCTTCAGTTATTTGAAGACAGTCATCATGTCTTCTCACCATCCTCTCTTTTCCAGGCTAAATATGTGCTCAGATCTTTCAACTGCTCCTCATATGACTTGGTTCCAAAACATTTTGTCATCCTAATCACTCTCATCTGCACACATACCAGTTTATCAATGTTCTCCTTAAAACAATATCCAGAGACTTTATATCTGATGCATTCTCTGCATTTGTGAGCAAAATTTAGGGAGCAAAACATGTCCAACATGTTCAAACATCAGTCCTTCAAGCACTGGGAAGGCTCAAGCTCAGAAGAAGCTGTCTCTTGGAGTCCTGGCTTGAAATGTTTGGATTTCAGGCCAACATTCTCCAGCTGGAGAACAGGGACTGGATCTCTCACTCCTCTTCAGGATATATGGATGAGGTTGAATTAACAGATTTCTTATCATGCTGCTCAGGACCGGGGCCATGACATGACACCCTATTGGTTTATGGCTTAGGTTTTGCACAGCATCACTTTTTTTTAAGGACTAAAATAAATTTATGAAAAGCTCTATCTGTAAGACAAGTTTTATTGCAATGAAGAATAAGACTCCTGCTTGTAGATAATTGCCAGAAAGAAGGTTCAGCCTTGATGACCAAGTATAGTTTTAAATCAAAACATTCTGACATCCTTCAAATGTTGTTCCATGAGTTGGTGGGAGAAAAGACATAATGGTCCCAAACAAGGGTACCTGCAACTCTGGTTGCAGCATTGATTAATGTGTATTGCAGTACTGCTAAATGTTTCCTAGTGGTCAGCCCACACATTACACAGGTAATAACAATCATTCAGTGATTATGTAGGTTTCACAGATTCAAGGGGATCGGGGGTCAGGATAATGCAACCATCCACATGTTGTTGGACTGCAACTCTGGGCAAACCAACCAGCATAGCCAATGGTTAGGAATACTGAGGATTGCAGTTTAACTGCATGGGGGTGGTATGATTCCCACTCATGCTCTAACACTTTCATTTAAAGTACTGTTTACTTTCAGAAGTCCCCCCACACTGTATCTTTATTCATTCAGATAGCTTTTCCCGTTTTCATATAGCAACAAGTGTTTGGGTGATAATGCCTTGTCATCAGATTAGATGTTGGGGTGGAGATGCAGGAGAGTCAACAGCCTTTTTTTTTTTTTTTGGCGTGGTACTATTTTTTTCCCCATGTGATGACTTGTAGAGATTTAAAAAATATGTTGACTCCATATATATCTACGTAACTCTTTATCACTGGCTTGTAATTAGGCTTGTAAGTTTAGGGCATGAGGTATGAGAGATATTAAGATAGCCAGCATGTAGTGGGGTTTGAGTGTAGGACTATGACCCTACAGACAACGGCTCGATTCTCCACTTGACCATGGAGACCCACTGGGCATGTCACACATTCTCATCCCCAGAAAACCCCATGATAGGTTTCCCTTAGGGTCTCCATAAGTTGGAAATGACTTGAAGGCACATAACAACAATGTTTTATAGCTGTGTAACATGTTGTATCTTGCTGATTGGAGACACCTCCTTACAGACATCCATTTGTCTGACTTCCTTACAACTACAGGCCTGTATCCAGCAGATTGCAGCAGTTGGAATCATGTAGCCATGTTGTTGGACTGTTAGTCACAGCAGCCCCAGCCAGTACAGCCAATGGTGAAGATGCTAGGAATTGCCACCCCACAACATTTGGAGGTTTTATTCCTATCCTTGGCATACTGTTGTTGTTGTTGTTTTAGTCAGTTTGTTGTGTTTGCTTTTTAAATTTGATTGGCTGTATGTACTTACACTTACCATGTATAATGCAGTTTTCTGAGTGCAGAGCTGTAACAGTACCATGCATAAGAGTTCCCTTGGTGTGCTTCTGGAAATGCATGCAGTGTGTGGGTTGCACATTGCCTGTCTCTGCTCTGTAAGATGTTCTTTCTCATGGTGAAGGTAGTGGGAATCTGTCTGCTGGCCCTGCTCCTGATGTCAGTGTGATGTAATGGTTAAATTCTGGGACTGGGACTAGGGAAAATGAGGCACTAGTTTCCACTGAGCCTGAAGCTCACTAGGTGACTTTTAGGCCAATCATTCTTTCCATCTGATTTGCCTCACAGAATTGTTGTGAGGAAGTGGAGAACAAAGTAAATGTTCAGCTATCTAGAGAAAAAAAAAGTAGACAATAAAGACAACTAATAAATAAAAATAATGTCATATGTATCACTGCACCTGCCTCTTTGATGCCTTGGACCTATCTGCATCCATGCAAATAACACAAAGAGCACATGGACCTGGCTTATAACAGGGAAGGCTTTCTCGTTCACATTCTCAACATCTGTGGTTTCCAAGCTATGGGTCCATAAATGTTGTTGATCTACAGCTCCCAGAATCCTTCATTGTTAGCCATGCTGGCTGATGCTTCTTGGAGCTGAAGATCGACAACATCCAGGAACTCTAGGTTGTGGGCCACTGGTCTACACAGATTGGCAGGGGCTACTGGAGATTTCAGACAGCAGCTTTTTTACCCAACTAGAGAGATGCTGGGAAGACCTTTGAGGTCTTCTTAACATACATATGCCAGTGACAGAGGGCCAGCTTTGGCCTGGTTCTGTTGTTCCTTCTTCTTGTATTTCATATGTTTAGGGTCTGAGTCAGTGTTTGAGTGTTGGACTAGGATTCTAGAAGACCAGGGTGTGAATCCTGGATTGACAATGGAAACCCACTGGCTGATTTTGGGCAAGTCACAATGTCTCAGCCTTAGAGGAAGGCCATGGCAAACCCCCTCTGAACAAATCTTGCTGAGGAAACCCTTCGAAGGGTCACTATAAGTTGATAACAACTTGAAGGCACACAACAACATATTTAGGATAGTATACAGAATGCCTGAAGAGAGCTTGATTATGTACATAACCTGGAAAGCAACCAAAATAAAACAGGAGATTGCCAATGCCTTTGTGTTAACTCTGCAAAAAAGAAGAGAAGGTTATTGAGAGCCTTGAAGTCTGGAGGCAAATTTAGATGGGGAAAATTCATACCTGACCTAAAATAACAAGTAACATATCTATTAAACACAGGTAAAGTTGAATGGCATAAAATATGCTCACTCCAGTCACTGCAACACCCAAAGCACTTGTTGTGTGGATTACCTAAGTTTCATTCCACCACCTCCCGCCCGCCGCTGCTGCCATTGCCTGTTACTCTGCTTTGCTCTGTACTGTTCTTCCTCCGAAACTCCATGTGTTAACAGCTTTGTGACAGGCTGTTGCTTGCTAATTGGGAGCCTCAGAATGGAATTCCAACAGCCAAATTTTCTCAGCCTAGGCTCCCATGGCAGTATGTGTCTTCAAACCCACATGATCTTCCTTGCACCCTTAATAAGGCCCTCATACCGTACCTGTCACTGCTCCTCAGTGAGCAGTGAGTTTAAAGGACTCACTGAGAGAACATTTAGAGATCCTTTTGTGCTTGGAAGAAGAACACCCAAGTGGATTGTAATTGGGCTGTCAAGGTTTGTTTTTTTGCTTGTCACTGGAGGTGTAAACATAAAACAGCACTGGCTGGGGAAAGAGAGCAAGGAGTTTATTTGATCCCACTCAGAACAGGGAAGCATGCCGACCTTGAGAAATCTGGGACTGAATTATCTTGCTTCCAGCCAGGGAGTCTTGAGGAATTTGTTCTTTGCGAGTTCTGATATGACCTGACCTGGCCCAAAGCTCCCAGATTAATGAAGGTTTGGAACACAGTTATCCTTTGGATTTTGCAAATCTCAGTTTTGTTTAATGCAGTTCACGATGCATGTTTGTGGATGGTTATTTTAATCCAGCAATTATTTGCTGAATTATATTAAAGCTGGTTAACTATAGTTACAGCTAGTTATAGTTCCAAGGCGCCAAGTGGGTAATTAATTTTTGAAGAATAACTGTTTGCTTTTCTGATTCTCAAAAGTAATTAAACTATTTTCTATTACTTAATTTTTTTCTTTTAAATGAACATTACAGGATGTTGGCTTGTGGTGTAAAATCCTCCTCTCTTTTCTGCCTCAACATACACAAACAAAATAGCAGTTAGCAATAGCAGTTACATTTCTATACTGCTTAGTAGGGCTGAGCACTCCCTAAGCTGTTTACAATGTTTTTAGCTAATTCTCCCCAACAAGTTGGGTACTCATTTTACCAACCTATGGAAGGATGGAAGGCTGAGTCAAGCTGGAGCCCTGCAGGACTGGACTTACAACATTGTGGCTGCAGTACTGCCATTTAACCACTGCGCCACCAGGGCTCTAGTGCACAACCCAAGCCAGAACTTGAATTATGTGACATGCCTATTTTGCCAGTTAGTGAGGCAATCTGCCTATAACCATTAAAGTAACTAAAAGTTAGTTACACACTAATGGCATGATGTTGCTTCTTGCTAAATTATGAGGGATATAATGTAACTTAACTGTTGCTTCACTGTTTCACTTCACTTCAGCTGTTTCTTCACTGTCCAGCTTTCACAACCACTGATAGAAACTGGAACTACAATGGCAGGGACAATCTTAACTTTAGTATTCGATGAGATATCTTTATATCTCAGGATCTAGTTCCTTCATAATTATCTCTTCAAGTGCTTCCTTTGATTTCTTGACTGCAGTCTCCATTCTGATCAATGACTGAGCCATTAATGACTGAGTATGGAAAATCTTGAACTATTTCATTGTCTCTATTGTCTACTTAAAATTATATGAATCATCTGTGGTCATTATTTTTTTTCCTTAATCTTCAACTGTAAATCTGCCTTTGTAATCTGTTTCTTGACTTTACATATGATATGTTCAGTTCACGAGTTAAACAGATAAGCAATCTTGCCTGGCCCTCTTACCAACTGGAAAACATTCCATTTCTCCATATCTTGTCCTGATGGTAACCTCTGGTTCTGAGTACAGGTTACACATCAGAGCAATCAAACATTCTGGCCATTTCCACACAGGGTAAATAAAACGGTGCAGTGCGTCCTCCACGGAGGACGTCTGCACCTTGGAGCGGAATGGGTCTGGACTGCTTACCGTAGATCCGCACTTCAGTCTGCTCCGGAGTGACTCCAAGTGGTCCTCCAGCGTGTTTTTGAAAAACCTGATTTTTCAGGTTTCTCAAAATGCTGGCGCACGCCATTGCATGCCTGCTCTCCGATGCAGATTCGCAGGGTCGCACCAATGCGAGCCTGTGATCTGCGGAGGGCAGGCTTTAGGCTGGTGAGCTTCAGTGGTTGGTTGAGACCCACAACTAACCAGAAGCTGCCATTTTGGATGCTGGAGCAGTGCAGATCTATGATCACGCACTGCTTCTCCTCACCCCGGACCGGACCAGACCCAAAAAGGATCCGGTGAATAGCAGCAGGGAGCGATTCCCTTGCCGCGTGCGGAAATGGCCTCTGTCACACCCATTTCTTTAAAAGTGACTCAAAGTTTTTCGTGATCTACACAATCAAAGGCTTTGCTGTACTCTATAAAGCACAGGCTGATTTTCTTCTGAAATTCTTTGGTGTGCTCCATTATGCAATGTATATTTGCAATATAATCCCTAGTGCTTCTTCCTTTCCTGAACCCAACATGGACATCTGGCATTTCTCACTCCATATATAGTAAGAGTCCCTATATAGTAAAAGAAGTTTGAACATCACCTTGCTTGCATGGGAAATCAATGGTCCTGTGGTTACTGCAATCCTTGGTGTCCCCTTTCTTGGGGTCTGAAATGCATACGGAGCATTTCTAATCTGTGGACCATTCTTCTGTCTTCGTATTTGTTGAAAGATTTTAGAACTAGAACTAGAGTAGATAATGCTTGATAAAGTGGAAGGCAGTAAGGAAAGAGGGAGTCCTCAGTGCAAGCAGATGGATTCAGTCAAGCCAGCCGTGGCTCTGAGTTTGCAAGATCTGAGCAGGACAGTTGATGACCTCTTGGGGTTGCTCTAAATCTATGCCAAGTTGGTAGCAAATAAGAACAACAACAAGGAAGGGGAAAGAAGGCCTTTGAAGCTGCCAATCAACAGTTATCCCCAGGGCAGCTGGCATTAAGTACATCTGGTTACAGTCAACCTGACTATGATGAGATTTATTTTATTTCTATTTAAATTAGTTATTATTTCTAAATTTGCATCTCTACATATAAAACAGCATATGCAGATTAGGATACTCTTTTGTCATTTTCCATAAAGCCTTCTTAATGCTGGTTGTTCCAAAGGAGAAAGACTCTCTTATTACAACATGTCTGGCTGTGGGTTTGATTGGCAACCCACAGATTGGGTTGGGTTAACCCAGACTGGGTTACAGATTGGGCATCTGTAATCCAATCTGGGTTACAGATGCCAATCTGTGGATGCATCATATTTATTTCTGCATCAACAGCAAACATTTTGTACTATGAGTATGTATACAGCATCACAGGCAGCAGAATCATACATATTGAGATGAGTATTAGTTGGAGAAGACAGAGAACATGGATCTTCAGAAAGCCTTATATTTCTTGGAAGACTCACTGTTCATTTTAAAGCAGAATGTGGTTTGTGGGCCCCTTTTTTGTCTCCCACTGGGGGGGGGACCTTCCCCCCAGTGTCAAAAACAATTTTTGCAATTTTTAAAATCAATCAGTCTCCTTCTCTTGCTCTCTCTTTCTCTCTCTTGTCCATAAATGATACAAAAATGAGGGCATGAGGTGTATCTATATACATTTTGCAGCCTCCCTAGGCCAATGTAGATCCAGAAGAAGCCTTTTTGAAAACTCAAAACATGGTGAAAATGCCCCAATGCTGACATATCCCCTAGAGGGAGTTGTGCACAAGAATGTTTTTTTTTTTAACATCTTCAAGGTGGTTCATTAGACTCCTAGCCTTCCACAGCTGCCCACAGCTGCCCACTAGGCACTAATGCTTCCTGCAGTGGAAATGCAGTGATAAAAGATTCACTGGCTGAATTTCTGACTGTGGGTGACAATAGTGATGAAGGGGAGAGTGACAATGTTATATTTTGCCCATTGATTTAATATGTCTACTTGGACAGAAACCCCTGCTGTTTTTGTCCCACAGACAGGACATTAAGGACCAATTGTGGAAAATTTCTCAATTTTACAAGGTG
The DNA here is from genome assembly GCA_030412105.1 of Cyclura pinguis. Taxonomy (NCBI): domain Eukaryota; kingdom Metazoa; phylum Chordata; class Lepidosauria; order Squamata; family Iguanidae; genus Cyclura; species Cyclura pinguis. The sequence goes on from CM059605.1 coordinate 11,676,738, forward strand.
TAAAAATGAAAATATGCTCTGTGATGTGGAGAGGTTCCATGAACTCACCCAACATTAGAGTGTACCTTAAGAAAAATATATGCCATTAAGGCAAAAACAACCTTGATGACAAAGGAAAGGTTTAACTCATTTGAGGGGAAAATAACTGCCTCTATTACCAACTTCTCAGTGGATGAAGGGGTTAGAGGGGTCAGGAGCTCTTAAAGACTTTTGCTCATGTGCCAGCAAACTCACTTCCTCAGTTCACTTGATCAAACCTACAAGGCACTTATGTTCCCAGGTTTCGAAGAGGCTAAAGCCATACCCTTGAAGGCGAGTAAGAAGCTCTTTGTCCTGAAAGTGGAGGAGTAAGAGTATACTGAACAGAGTTCCCTCTCAAGCCATTTTTGCAGAATCATGATGATTAGAGGAATCTCACTTGGAATGCAAACTCATAGTGGCTGCAGTGGAAATCTACTAAAAATGAAGGGGAAGGGTGTAACCCAGGGAGATGTTGTTGCTTATGAGCTCTAATGGTGGACACATCACTTGGATTTTGTGGGTGGCCTTTGAAATGAAGCACCAGGGAGGTCAGATCCTTATCAATTTTTTTTTTTTTGCGTCATTTCAGAGCGGGTCAACAATCTCTTTCAAGAGCTGACTCTGTTGCATACCTTTGTGTTTCTGGTTTCCATGATACCAATCAAATTCTTTCTTGCCCCCTCACCAAAACCCAAGAATTGTTTGGCTCCAGCCAGATATCTAAAAGGAAATAAACATGTTAAAGTTGCCTTCAGCTGTCTTTAAGCAGCAATTCCATCCGACTGTAACAGAAGGAGATCTGAGAAAGGAGAACCCTCTTCATTGGTTCTACTGATAAAGCAGTTGATATTTGGCATCATGAGAACAGGCATATTTTTCTCTCCCTCTCCAATCCCTTTTCATAAAACTTTCTGACCTTAAAAGGGGATGTCCTTGCGGCAGGCATATACTATATTTTTGGTTCATTTGGGATAATGGTAATACCACACTTGGATTCAAAATGGCAGTTTCTATTGTTAGTGAGTTTGCACATCTAGTATTCTAGGGTGCCAGAAGGGATGGTGTGTCAAAGGTTGGGAGGAACAGGAGAGCTTGTTCCTTGGTGACAGTCCACGATAGAAAGCTTTCAGTATAATGACACAATCAGATAAAAGGCTTGACTGATTATCAGTGATCAGAGAACCATTTGCCTGTGTGGCATCTATACCCTGAAACATTTCACAGATGAAGACAGGGACATGAATGGCCAAACAACATCATATGTGATCAAGATGGCAAAGGTATTAATAAGGAAGGTGACACAAGTTTAGAGAGGCTTGCAGAAGTTTGCTGTTCCTCGAATTTACAGGGAAGGGTAAGATTCTGCCCCTTTCTCTCTTCTCTTCTGGGCTGAGTTAATTGAGCGCAAATGTCTTTGCACTTTGAACTCTGTTTGCAGCAGTGGAAACAGTGGCATCGCTACAGGGGTGTGGCAAGGGGGGGGAGCAGACTGCACCAGATTACAGACCCCAAAAAGGGGTGATGACAAGCCTACTGACACCAATGAATGGAAGTAAGCTGAGGACAAAGGAGGAAAATGGGGGGAAGAAAGAGAAACTGGGATATTTTAAAAACAAATGAAAAGTACGATAACAAAAGAGTAATCAGGACTGTCCCTGCAAAATCGGGGCAGTTGAAGAGTATATAACCTGCCTTTCCCACTCCAGTGCATGGAGCTTTTCTTTTTCTTTGGGGGGGGGTCATCCTTTGGACCCCATGAGAGGCAGAATGTGTGGCCTGGAAACCTCCTTCTCTATGGTAACAATGATGATTACAAACTCTTAGGGCCTTTCCACACTACATTGTTATAGTGCTATTATTCCACTTTCAACATCCTATGGAATTCTGGGCTTTGTAATTTACTGAGGCCAAAGAGCTTTCTGGCTGAGAAGTCTAAATGCCACTCCCTCAACTGCAAACCACAGGAATTCACAGGATGTTGAAAGTGGAATAATAGCACTATAACAGTGTAGGGCAGAAAGCCCCTTAATCTGTGAAAGGATTTTCACATTGAGAAAGTGGATGCTTGGTTCCATGTGCTTATCCTTTCCTTCATCTCTGTCTCATTATCTTAGTGCCTTATCACACTACACTGTTATACCACTATTATTCCGTGGTAACATTGTATGGAAACCTGGGATTTGCAGTTTAGGGAGGGACATTTAGAATTTTCAGCCAGAGAGCTCTTGGGCCGCAGTAAACTACAAAGCCCAGAATTCCAGAAATGTTGCCATGGCAGTTAAAGTGGAAGGCAGTGCGACCTCTGCTGGTGTGACCTCTGCACACACGGTTGTGAAGTTGCATGAAGCCTCATGTCCCATTATTGTCAATGGATGTTCTGGGCACACACCCATGCCAGCATGGAGGCGCGCACATTGTGTCCATTAACAATAATGGGAGAAGCTGTCATTTTTTTGCTTTGTTTTATACAAGGGTTCCTGGAATGGAATCCCCACATATACAGAAGGGTGTACTGTAATAGTGCTGTAACAGTGTAGTTTGATAGGACTCTTAAGAAAACAGCCTCTTCTCCTCCTGTTCTTTTGGCCTGCTTTTCATCTACCATTTGGAACTCCCTCTGACTACATGAGCAGAAAATGCTTCAGGATAACTTGTTGACCAGGATGGGACGAATCCAGAATTTTCCAAATCTGAATCTAGATTCAAATCCCTGGAAGGTTCTGGGAATCCACAAATCTCACAAATCTAAAATCTTTCGAATCCTTTTTAAAAAACAGTTTGAAAAGCAAGGGAAAGAAGGATAATCTTGGGCAAGACACACTCTCACACAAAAGCCTAGGCAAAGGCAAACCTCCGTCTGAAGAAATCTGGCCAGGACAATTGTCATAGTTTTGCCTCAGGATCTCCCCAGATTGAAAATGATATGAAGGCTCTTTCTACACGGGCACGAAAATGTGGATTAAACCCACATTTTCCTGCCTGTGTAAACAGGGCCACATACTACAGAACAGAGATAATCCAGTCAAAACTGGCTTTTCTTTGCATAGCTCCTTCTGGTATCCTGGGGTTTGTAGCTGGATGATGTACAAGTACACTTTGTCAGAGAAGGCTGTGACACCTTGTAAAACTGCAAAGCCCAGAATTGTGTGTGAAAGAGGTTTGCAAAGGAGCTATGCAAAGGAATGTTCCAGCTGTCATTGAAATCTCAAGCCTGTAGCTTCCAGTCAAGTACTGAACTTAAATATGAAATGTTCAATTTAAATATCTTAGAATACAAGCCCAGATGTAATTTGTGAAATTGTTAGCAAAGGCCATTATTACTCCAAGAGAAAACCTCACCTACATACTATCTTCTGTTGTATGTATGGTCTCCCAGGTTTTCAGGCATCCAGGTCTCCAACAATCTATTTAGTTGGCGGATTCAAAAGATTCAGTTTGCCTATTTTGGCACAGGGATTCAGATTCGGGAATCTTGAATCCTTACCCAGGATTCGAGGATTCGGTTGGCCCATCCCTATTGTTGACTGTACAGCAAAAGCACATCAAAATCTCAAATACATTTTTTATTGGCTAACCAGAAGGTTCTAGTATCACTTGGCCCAGTAAGGGTATTGCAGCATGATGGATTTGGGATTTTTTTTTTTACATCATGAGAAAGTCCAGTAGAACTTCACTGTTTTACCTGAACTGATGTATTTTACATGTCATAGGCATATATTAAGTTGCAGACTGGAATAAGATCCTTTATATATAGCACTCTCTCCCCAGTTCTCTTTTTCTGTAATGATATTTTGTATTTAATCAGCCACTTCCTAGCAAAGTGATTTCCTGTTGAAAATAGACTTAATCACTTCTGCCCATGGAGACAGTTTGGGACTTGAGCAAACATTGATAGTGCTGAGAATGGCTGCCAAGATGGGAATTTCCTCCTCCTCTGCTGATGGATTTTCTTACTTGGTAAAATCTGTCTGCAGAGCATGATTTCTGCATCTGTAGAATTAGTCACTGTTCTCCTTAGGAGAGCTTTGGTATTAATATCTCTCAAGTCCAGCAAAGAAGAGGAGCAAGAGAAGGGGGAGAGAGAGGGAGAGAGAAACCTTGGTATCAAAAAGTCCAGCATTTACTCGATAAATACAGCACAGCTGACACTTCTTTAAACTCAGCATTAGCACACAGCTTGGTGTCTCCATTTTTATCAGAAATTTGTTGACAAGGATTGCTGAAAGCACTACAAATAATGCCACAGAGGGCTGATGGAGAATGTATTTGTGGAACACCTTGGTAAAGGAAATCACAATTTCTGGGAGATGAACTTATCTTCTGCCAGCGTATAACAATTTATAAAGCAGTCACATTTTCTTTTTTTTTCTTTTTTTAAAATTAAAAATATATTTCAAACCACAAACCAGCTGTAGCTGTGCCTAACTAGTTATATATGTCTAATTAGGATCCTTGGTAAAGAAATATATTTAGGGGTAGCTGTGTTGGCCATGCACCAAAATACAACAAAATCCAGAATCCACAAAAAGGTGATACCTTTATTGGCCAACTAAAATGCAGCCTGGATCTCAAAAGGTTACTTTTCTCTTGCTAATGGAGTTGAAATTTTATTACCTGTCTTTTATTATTCTTTGTCCCCAGTAGGTCCCCACATGGCCAAGAAGCGGGGTGGCCTCTACTTGCGTTGATATCCACCTAGACCATCTTAACTGATAACACAGAATCTATTTTAGACAAAATGTAGACCTCTAACATTGTCACTTTTCTTTTGTTGTATGATTTTTAACATTTTTGCCCAATGATGAAGCTAGTAATTCTTGAAAAGCTTGCATGATGTATTTTTTGCATTTTGGTTAGCCAATAAAAGTATTGCTGTTTTGTGGATTTTAGACTTTCTTGTATTTTGGATCAAGAAAATTATACCTGTCTTCAACAGCTGATACACCCACACAATTTGAAGGGGACTGGATGCACACTGCCCATGAGAACAGAAGTGTGGGTCCAGCAAAGGGATAACATGATGCTCACCTCTGTTCCACATCTAATATATAAAAGTCAAAGCTTGTTTGTCTATGGCCCTTTCCACACCTTACCTTCTTCCAGCGCTGGGGTGCGGGGATCGCGTGAGCAGCCTCCGGCGAGAGGCTCTCTCATCCGGGGTCCTTCGGCTCCGCACAAGCTGCCTGCTCGCTCGAGAGCCCCACCTCTTCCTTCCGCAGTGCAGCCTGGGACCTTTCCAGGCTGCGCTGGGGCAGGAAGCACAACTGGTGCAGCTCCGGAGGCTCCGCATGCCAGGTAAGTGCTCACGGGGCCTGGGAGCAATGTGTGATGGCGCACCATTTTTGGCTTCTAGCCAAAAATGAAAAGGTGCGCAATCAGCGCCTGCCCTACCCTGGAGCATCACGCAATCGTGAGTGCATCGTGCAGATCGCTCCTCACAATCTCGTGACGCTCCAGGCACCCTTTCGCATGGAAAATGCTGTGCGAAAAGGGCCTATGTCAGGCAAAGACCTCGTATGACTGGCTACCTGAGAAGATTCTATGGCATCCTGGGGTTTGCACTTTAGGGAGGGGCCTTTAGAATTCTCAGCCAGAGAGCTCTTGGGCCTCAGTCGACTGTGTCTGTCTGGAATAGGATGGTTGCTATGGAGATGAGGCCTAGCAGCAAGGAGGAGAGCACTGTATTCCCTCAGGAACCAAACCTCTATATGTTAATAACTCTGAATACAGAGTGGATTGGGGAATATGGGGAGAAATTTCAGGTACTGGACAGGACAGTTTGGGGGAATTAGATGAGAAAATAAAATCCCGGGTAACGCCGGGTATGTACACTAGTACTAAATACAACCAAAGCCAAGGCACCTGAATGTAACATCAAGAATAATAGGGCAATGCCATTCCCATCTGAACCCTAGCTTAGGATGATAGCTCAGGAGGCACAGGACCAGTCATAGACAGCTCTGTCCTTTATCATCTTTCTACTGTATCTCAGGCCATTTCCGCACGACACTGTTATAGTGCTATTATTCCACTTTCAAAATCCTGTGGAATTCTAGGGTTTGTAGAAATATCTGGTCTTTATTCCTGTGATTAATTGTTGGTGGAATTACAATTTTTTTTTAATTTACTTGTAAACCCCTTTGGATACTTCTGTAGGAAAACAGGGTGTAAATAAACTGAACTGAAGTGAATGAATGAAAGAGCTATTTTAAAACCAAACATTTTGACATATACTGAGGTGAATGTATCGTTGCCCATTTATTAACAATGGAATGATTGATTTACAAATAGTATCTTACAGTGTCACTTGTGCATATAGCCAAGTATCTTATATAATTCAGCTTCTACTGCACCTTGCTTGCTTGGTGTGCTGATTTCTTTCCCTCTTTAGTTATCTCATGTTCTCCCCTGAGATCAAAGTGTGGTATGTTCACTGAAATCTTTGATCAGCTTCTCCCTTGCTTCTTTCCCTCAAAGACATATTTGCCCCTGGTGTGGTGCAAAAAGGGAATCTGTGCTAAGGAACGACACAGTTTTCTGTGCAATCCACCACCTTCTCCTCTTCCTATCACTCTTTCTTTTCCCCCTCCTCCTTCTGCACCTTTCCCTTTCTCCCTGTGGCCACGCTGCCACAATTCCAGTTTCTGCAAGGGAAGCAATGATGAATTTCCAACAGTGGCATTACAGACAGTCATAAATAATGCCTTACTCTGTGGTGCCGGCAGTTTCCATTAGGACTGTCTGGATTGGTCTGCTGATACCCTGGTCTATGCTGGGACTAGCAGTAAAATTTATCAGCCTGTTTTCTTCACCTCATAAATCATCCCAACTAGAAGCCGTGTGGCAGAGAAGCCCTTAGAAACACATGACTGCCAGCAACTGCGGACACCCAGAGCAGATCCTCCTGGAAAGAAGATAGAGAGAAGGAAAGGGCAATGAGGAACCATTTTTCCAGTCTACGTTTCCAATTTTTCCTGCTGCATGAGTTTGGGAGGGAGAGTGGGCAATTTGCCTTTGCAAATATTTTGAAAAAAAAAAAATCACCAAAAATGTCACAGGACACTTCAAAATGGAAGGGGTTGCTACTTATGGAACCTCATTGTTTTATGGCAAACGAGTCCAACAGCTAGACTTATCTCACTCCAGGCTTTTTTTAAAAATAGACCTAAATTATTAATGTGTGATCAAGTTTATCAGCATTGTTCTTTTGTTGTTTTAATATATTGTTTTAATATCCTATATATGGGTTTATGGATATGATATATTTTAATTTACAAGAGATTTTCTTTAATGATGATATTTTATTCTACTATATCGCCTTCTGTTGTATGGCGTTGAATTATAATGCCTTTTGTTGTTACTAAAGCAACAAAATTGTTGTTATTGATGATTTTTATGTTGGGTGAAATGATTTTATATTTTTTTTTGAAAAAAAAGTGCTAAAAATAAAAAAAATAATACTAATAAATTGGGAGAGTCAGCACAGTATAGTGGTTGGAATGTTTGGCTAAGACTGTGGGAGACCAAAGTATAAATCTCCACCTGGTCATGAAACCCAGGTGACTATGGGCAAGTCATCCTCTCTCAGCCTCAGAGGAAGGCAACAACAAACTGCCAAGAAAACCACCTGATAGGTTTGCCTTAGGATCGCTCTAAATCAGAAATGACACGAGGGCACACAGCAACAACAAATCACAGAGGCTATCTGCCTGTGCATTTCTTTCCAAACATCTGATTTGAGCCACTGGTGTTGAAATGAGAAACTTCTAGCAGCACTGCTAGATCCAGCTTGATTAAAAGGCACTTTAATCAATTGTAGAACAGTAACTCAACATTTGTGTAAATCTCATTGATCCAATGGATATGCTTTGGCTGGGCCTGTCAGTTAGATCTAGACCACTGTTTCTATGTCCAGTTGCTCCATGCAAGCAATAATCAGATCTGCACTTTGGCACATCTTCTGGGCAGAGATGAATTCTTGGGTAGTGGTACAATTTAGAAAAGATACTTTTTGGACTGGAGCAACAGCTCTCCAAAAGTAACAAAATCATGAAAACCTTTCATTTATATTTTTAAAAATATGATTTATTTATAACATATAACAAACATTTCCATGGCTTAGGTGAGGGGCTTGTTCTCAGTCCACACCTACATCCCTCAGGTGACACACTAATGTGTCGCGACACACCATTTGGAAAGCCCTGTCCCTTATTTCTCTGGCAATCCTTGTTATTAACTGCCATAAATTTGAATTCAGCTTATGGTGACTCTATGGATGAGAGATCTCCAAGTCAGCCTATCTTCAGCTGCCCTGTTCAGCTCTTGCAGATTCAGGGATGTGGCTTCCTTGGTTGAGTCTACACATCTATAATGTGGTCTTCCTCTTTTCTTACTGCCTCCTGCCTTACTAAGCAGTATTGTCTTTTCTAGGGAGTCATGTCTTCTCATAACATAGCCAAAGTATGATAGTCTCAGTATAGTCATCTTGGCTTCTGGGGAGAGTTCAGGCTTGATTTGGTTTAGGACCCCTCCATTTATCTTTTTAAGACAAGATTTTTTAAGTCCAGGATATCCGTAGAACTCTTCTTCAGCACCTTATTTAAAAGGAGCTGATTTTCTTCCTATTGGCTTTCTTCACTGTCCAGCTTTCACAAGCAGACGGAGAAATTGGAAATACGATGGCATGGATAATTCCACGTATGTCTAAAATGTGCGCAACAGTGCGTACATCTGGAAAAATCTGCACAGAAAAGGAAGCAAATCTGAGTTTCCTTTTTCTAAAAAAGTAATATGCAAATCTGTGGGCCAATGAGTCATACATTTTCACACCCCTTTGGGAATTATACTCTATAAAGTGCCCACATGTTACTTAATTATGGATGTTAATTCACCCATAATAGGACAATTGCCATGTATAGACATGTTTCTATAGAACAGAGAAGCACAAGTTTGACTGTTAGGGACATGTGTATTGGAGGCTTAATAAACTATGAAAAATATGATTGGATTTTCATAATCAGGTGCTGGTTAGTTAAATTATGTGCCATGCGATTGAATATGAAATACTTTCCTACTTGCCTAACCTCCAACTCTCCTGATAGTTCTGATTAGTTTTCTGTCATCTCACTTTTTCAGATGCTTTTAAAATGCCCCAGCTTCTCTCTCCTCCTCTTACTTCCCCCCCTTGGCCTCAGCTTACTTCCACTGATGCAAACTGAGTTCAAAGTGCAAAAGTAGTTTGGATTCAATTAACCCAACAGGGAGGAGATGAGGGGAAGGGGGTCTAATCTTGTCTGTCCCAGTAGGCTCAGGCAAAAGTAAACTACTTTAGCCTCTTCTAGCTTGTGTGCTATTCTTCTATAACATTTTTTTTCCTGTCTTGACCACACAGTGATGTCCCTTGGCCACATGTGTCCCAGTTTTCATCTGTAAAATGTTGCAGTGCCCGTACCTGCCATGGTTGTTTGAAAGAAATTGGATCCATTGAGCAAGACGTCTTCCTTGACTGGTACCTTTTTTTGTCATTAATAATTTGGATGCCCTACCATCCTCACAACTTAAATATTGGAAGAATATTATGGCTTTATGTTCTTTGATCCATCTTTACTGCTCATCTTCTTGGTTTATTTTGTTACTGTTCTTGCTGCTGTTCAAAATATTACTATTCTTAATTGATATGTCAACTTTACATTTCCCATATATTATTAATTACAGCAAAACTAAATAAAAAATGTAAAAAAACAATTGAGTGCCACCTTCTGACAACATCTGGTAATGTAAATGAAAGACAAAGAGAAAGATATATTTTTTTCTTCATAGAATATGGAGGCCAAATAGACCTGCCCTTAGCTGGCCAGTAGTTGAGTAGAGATAGAGTGAGGAAATTATACTAGTGAGGAAGCCAAGGGAACGTCTCAAGATGTTGGCTTCCAATGGCTCCTCATATAAATCTTGGAAATGTAATCAGATATAAGAGACTTTTTTCATATGTGGTTGAAATGTGAAAAAGCGAAAAAGTTTTGGGTTATGATACATCAGTTTCATTTTGAAGATAAAAATTCAATTGAAGCCTGAGTTGTTTTTACTGGGACTGATGGACTACAAGATAAATAAGAACTTTGTAAGAATTATACAATATATGACAACAGTAGTGAGAATACTCTATGCTCAGAAATGGAAATATCTTGCAATACTGTCTCAAGGTTCCCGAGTGATGAAGTTGGGCAGGGCTGAGATGGATAAATTGATGATATTAATTAAAGAAGAATCTTTGAATGAGTTTAAGAAATAATGGGAGTAGGTTATAATGTTTCTAAGAGATGTTGGGGGTAGACAGTTGAGTGAGTAAGATTTGAATAATATGGTTAGATATATTATTGTAGAGTATTATATTTCTTATATCGTAGCTTTACTACATTTAACAAAGTAAAAGACCAATTATAAGTATAAAAAGAGTTAAATTTTATATAACTAGTTTTGTAGATTAGAAATAATTTTATTTAGTTACAGATATTCTATTGTACTTTGAAGGCGTTATGGTTGGTGTTTTGTGTTTGTTAGATTTTTTTTTAGATAGTAGTTGTGTATTTTTCTTCTTCTATTTATGTTGTTTTATATATTTTTTAAAATATTTTAATAAAAATAATTTAATAAAAATATTTTTAATAAATTGTTTTAAAGAAAAAGATGAAGGCTTCAGATAGGGGGATTATATGGCTGATTCTCTAGACTTCACTTCTGACTAATAAAAGTATCAGAATCTTTCAGCCTAAATCTCCCCTTGCTTCTAGTTGTTACCATGGATCATTCAAGGCTTCACTCTGGTTCAAAGGAATTGTTTCAGGCTTATCATCAATATTTGAGATCCTACATTGGAGACTATGAGCTATAACTTCACAACGTTGTTAACTATAACCCTGACAAACCGCACAATCCTTCTAGTGAATTCAGTTGATGTGTATGCATCAGAGCATCCTATATGATGTCCAGTTGTTCAAGGGGAGTTGCTGTTGTGCAATGAGACCCAATGTGCAACGGATCCCACAACACTCCAATGCTCATTGTTCAATGGAACCAATCGTACAGTGACCACACTCCTGCTTCCATTTGTGCAATGGTCCCAGAGACGTAGCCACATCTCTACTCCCCTCCTGAGAATACAAGCATTGTGAAACATTACAATTCACCTTTGTGTGATCATAGGTCAATTATGATGACATTAATACCTTACAGGATGTGAGCCAGCATTTCTAGGGTGACCTCCATGTTGGAGGCTTCAGGTGCAATGTTTCTCCACCCACAAATAAGATGGAGGACTTTTAGAAGCCATTTCAACCCAGTTTTAGTTTACACCTCCCTTTGTTATACTGTCATCAAAAAGGATGCCCTATCAAAATCAACAAATAATTACAACACATATCATATAACAAAAACGTAGTACATAGACAAATAAACACATATTTACTTCCTATAATTAAATAAAAACCTATGTAAAATATATATTTACTATGAAACTCTAATTTTTCAAATCTCTTAACATGCCAACTTTTTTTAAAAAATAGTCAATTTATCAATTTCTGCTAAACCTACATGTTTTAGAATCTAATCTTCTCGTGTTGGAATATCTGGCTTCTTCCACTTTTTTGCAATAAGTAATCTGGCTGCACTAGTCCATACTGTAAGATTTTCTTTAGTTTAGACTAGTTTAGAGAGTGTAGCTCAGACAACGTGTGCTATTCAACTTATAAATCTGTCCTTTGTACTTTGCTGCAATTCCCCATCCTCCACAGCATTTGCTACATAAGACTGACAGATCAGCCTCCCCTTCCCTGAGATTTCAGGGTCAAAAGCTAAGACTAGTAGGGGAGTTTTGTAATATCATAGGAGTTGGCCCTTGTGATGTCATGTGATGAGTCTTTCTTGATATCAGAGGAAAGATGGGGAAAGTTTACAAGGAAGGTTGGGACTGCTTCTGGGTGAGCTCACTGTAGAAATGGACATGAGCTAAATAAGATAAATCCAGAATGTGGATAAAGTCCATTCTGAAAAAGAAAAAAATAAAATAAAATAAAATAAAATAAATAAATAAATAAAATTGGCAGCTGGGCAAGCTGCAAAATGCACCCAGTAGTTGAAGCAGATGCCAGCATTCCAATTAGGGCTTCCATTCCATTTGGCCTTGTCTACAGGACACCTGATATGTGGCATGGGGAGTTTTTCCAGGTCCTACAGTGTTTCTGCAGTTAATGCAAGGCCCTGTACCAGCCCTTAGGAAATGTTTGTGTTGTTTTTATATGCCCTACATTATTGTTGTAAGGGATTCTAAAAGACAAACATGAATAAGTTGCTACTTGACACTGCTCCTTGCTTTACTCCAAATGACACGAAGTTCCCAAATGCAGGGGCCCACCGTCTCTCTCCCCAGTCCCCTTCTCTCTTGGCTTTTTGTGTGCCAATGCTGCAAAAGTACAACATACTTGAAATTCCTGAAGATAGTATCCCTGACACTACTGGGAGTGGACACAGAGTGTGCCCAGTCATATGTAAGTCACCTTAGAGGTTTTTTTTTTAAATCATACTTCTGCCCCTGTTATGAAGTTGTTTTGGAGATTAGCATTTGGAAGGCCAGTGCAACTTGATGGTCAGTTGCTAGGCAAAAGGAATAGCACCTCCAGAATGAAACCCAGCACCATGTTGTGTGTGGGAGGGGCTCATGAATGAGAGGAATTCTATATGAAGCAAAGTTTCTGTGTGTGTTTTGAGACTTTGGTGAAAGCTAGCCAGACAGAAGGTGGTCTTGGTTTGTGATTAAGCAGTTGAGCGAAAGATATCGGGAATTGGTGTCTAAAGCAGGAATTAAATCATGAAGTCTGTCAGAAGTTTACCTGCTAACGTATCAACACTGTACTTTAACTGAACTCTAACAAGATACTTTATTTCCAGTGTTAATGTAATAAATGTTACAGTTTGTTTTATAATTCCAGAGTTGGCCTGAGTTGTCTAACTGTAATTACATATACAGATATGTAAAAGAGAGAACATGCTTCGTTCTGTGAAACAATTAAAACTCTAGCCCTGTTACACTAAAGTTGTGATAAAAGGGTAGTCAAGCAAAACGATATTGACAGGGTGCCTTATTGGATTGGAGCTGCCACACTAATCTGAGAGAGAATAAAGCCTCCTCCGGTGCTGCTTGAGCTGAGATTTGCCCCTGCTCCTGTTTAGAGATTCAGCATAGCATAGAAAGTCTCTGGGTTTCATGTAAAAGTGCTGCGTTGTGGCAATCCTATGGTATCTGAGGAGGTTTCCTCACTTGGCCCACTGATAACACTACTGATGAATATGCCCATTCTTAATTATGTGAAATGGTGCAGACCTACTTTGCCACAGACTCTTCCATTTTAATCGCCTTATTCTTCTGCAAGGGTAGGGCACACCGGGCCTAATTTGTCTGTAGCATGCTATGAGCTTTTCCATAGGATATACAGATATGAGACAGACCTTCCAGCATGGTACAGTACAGGAATGAGAAACCTGATGCCTTCTGGATGTTGCTGGATTTCAAATCACATCAGCCGCAGGCTGATAGAAGTGATGGGAATTGCTGATATTTTTCTGCCAAAGATGATGTAGAAGGTAGGGTCTCCTCCATTCAACCTATTATATGATGACCAGAATAGCAGATGAATGTTACTTCAGCACAGGTGGAAGAACAGCATGCTCCTTCTCATTGGAGGGCAGCAGATTAGCTTAGGAAGGGGGTGGCAAGGTGCATGGAACACCGAGTTTTGTTATCCAGCCAAAGAATAGTCAGGTAGCTGCTACTCCTTCCTCATCACACATCTGTAATGCGGGTAATGTGCATTGTTGATATCTACTCTCAAGTTGATTTTGACCTACAGCAATCCTATGAATGAAAGACTTCCAAGGCCATTTCTGCACTAGACTGTTATAGCACTATTATTCCACTTTCAACATGCTATGGAATCCTGGGGTTTGCAGTTTAGGGAGAGGCCTGAGGATTCATTGGATGTTGAAAGTGGAATAATAGTGTTATAACAATCTAGTGTGGAAATGGCCCAAGTCACGCTGTTATCAACAGCCATCCTCAGGTCTTGTAAGCTCAGAGCCATGGCTTCCTTAAGTCTGGCCTTCTGCTGCCTTCTCCTTTACCAAACATCATTGTCTTCTCTGCATCATTGTGTCTTGGTGTAAAGTAGAAATGGGAACTCTTAGCCTTCCTCACACTTTAGACCACTACTCACCTAAGTCCTTAAGACTGACCATGGCACCATTGGCTTCTGGGAATGGAATTCCAAAATGGGTGGGAAGGTTCAGTTATCCTGTTCCCTTAGCCTTACGGTAGGGCTGGCCGAACCCATCATTTGGGTGTTCTGAGGATGAGTAGGGAAAACCATGTGTACCACCATGAGCTCCTTGGGGTAAAGGCAGCGTACATGTAAACAAGTCCTTATCTGGGTTCCTGGCTGGCATGATTTGTTGTGTTTATTATCTCTCTTGCCTGCTCTCTTAGAAGAAGGCAGAACAAGCTACTAACTCATCTGCTGAAAAGGTGCTTGTTTGATGTTTTCTAAAGTTTCAGCAAATGTGTGTGTGTGTGTGTTTAAGGCAACAGGAGGCAGGGGGAGGGAGGAGGGAGAGCAGCCTTGCTCACAGCTTCTCACAACCTTTGTGATGTCATCATGTTTAATACCTCCAAGGGGGGAGCTTGATAGGAACACAAAAGCAAGCTTGCTCCCAAACTGTAACCAATATTTGCACATTGGAGTGACTAATTCCCCACTCTACACTGCAGAACAATAGACATAATAGCAAAGAACATTAATGCAAAGTGGACTTGTCTAGTACCTTGGTTATTTGGCATATAAATAAGGAGAGAGGGGAGGTTTTTTAAAAAAATCTACCTGTGTATCACTATTCTTCAAACAGTGCTATGAATGCAGCTCCAAAAATGCTGACCCAAGCCTGCTTGTACACCTCCTGTGCTGGGATGGCATATGATTTGCAGAACTGCAGGAGTTCTATCACTGACCTCATTAGCAGTGCATTTCCTGCCTTGTTAGCATCATATTTGTATAATTTACAGCACCTTGGTTTTTATGGAATGTGTTCCTTGTAGAGTATAATGGCAGTAATATATTTAAACCTCTTCTATTTAGGAATGCTGTTGCTGAAGGCAGCCTGCAGATATAAAAGGGACTCCTATCTCCTTCTCTTTCCTTTGCTGCCTGCATTCTTCCCTGTTGTAGCTGCTATATATTTAAATATATAGGTAGCCTGTAAAATGTGCATAAAAGAAGACGCAAAAAGCAATACTTGTGCAATGACAGAGTTTGTTGAAGCTTCCCCAAGGTCAAGCAAGCCATCTAAACAGTTGCATATCACAATTAGAAAGCCCCCCCTTTGGTTGTTTTAAGGAAGATTGGACAGGTGCATATGGAGATCCCTTATATCAGACAGGAGAATCACAGGCAAAGGTCTTTCACATCACTTGCTAGTTTAGCTGGTCTTTTTAACCTGAAAATGCCTAGGGCCCAGTTTAGGAGTTTCTGCAAGCAAAGGATATGATGTGCCACTGAGCTATGAAAGAGCATGTGGACATTAGAGTATCCAGATGGGTCTTTCCTTTGTTTTGCTGGATGCTGCAGCGTTCATCTGAAGTGCTCAGATAACCTATGGTCAAGAAAGTATTGTTTCATCTCAGATGCCTCCATGTCCACTGTGAAAAAACCAACATGCACTCCACAGTGGTCAAACTCAAATCCCTTTCAGAGATGTCAAGTAATGGGACCTATACAGGTTGTCTCCCTCAAACATGTTTGGACTATGGGGCAATGATAGAAGATAAGTACATGAAACATTCCTCTTTCAGTCCCATTCTCATGACTCTGAGAAACAAACTTCCATGATGAATCTGGGCTGCCACTTCACATTTCAGATAAGTCCATTTTTGTGCAAGTTCATGAAATGCTATTCCACATTTCTTTTAATGGATATTTCTCTTGAGATAATCCTGCATCTTATGTTTCCTAAGACTATCATTCCATAGTTTGGAAACTGTATTTCTCTCTATGCATATGTAACTGTAGCACATTACAAGAAAATTAACACTGTTACAAGTTTTTTTGGCTGAGGGATAAAGTTTGGAAAATCAGAGTTCCTGTGCATTTAGGCAACAGAAGAGAGGCAAATAAAATGTGTCCATAGCGTTGTAGAGGAGAGAAAGTCAACAACATTTATCTTAGTCACCACATCCCTATAACTTAAGTCAACTAATAACCATGCACACACCACTGACTTACACAGTCCACCCATCCATGACTGAACAGAAACCAGAAACCAAAGAACTATGCAGACAAGATCCTGGAATGCTGTTGGCATACTGATGATGCTCCATTCAAGATGATTGTATACTATATTCTCACAGTTCCATCTAATGTTAAAAAGCACAGAGGACATGATGCAACCATATCATTAGCCACAGGGCAATTGTCAGTCAAACACATCGCTTGGTGCTTCCCAGGGTTAGAACCACTACCTGATCTTCATTTTGTGGCATATGGAATCAAAGGCTGATGATTGTTTTAGAAGGACAAACAGTTGCATACTACTATGTCAAGATTCCACCTATGGTAGGCAAAGAGCTAGACTTGATCCTGTGATCGTCTGTGGAGTGAGAGACATCATTAAAGTCTCAGAAATGTCAAGTGGCACACAAATGATCCATTTGGAAAAGTTTTGAGATCTCATTCTTTCTCCAATGTCCATTTTCCTCAGATCAAATTCCTTGCTTTTAGTATACTTTTCTGTCCTGGAGAATGCCTCCCAAGTATGTAGTAATTCAAAGGTGACTTGATAATTCCTAATGGGATAGAACCAGCAAACACTTCTAGATTCTGCATCAAAGTTCCTCACTGGGGTCATCAATACCTTCTTGATAGCCTCAACTTTAATTGCCAATTTTATAAACCTGAAGTGAAAATTGAAAACTTCCCCAGGGGACAAAGTTTGTTGAGCTAGAAATACTTGAGTGTTGTGACTAGAAGTCATTCGGAAGATTAAAATGCCTGCTGCTTTCATTATAATGAGGTGCTACAGCCCTTGCTCTGAATGAAGAAATTCACAGTTCAGTCCCTAGTGTCTCTCATTAAAAGGGGAAAGTAGCAGATGATGGGCAAGACTTTGGTCTCAAACCCTAGAGAGTTCAGGTCAAGATGGACAAATAGAACAGGCTATATAAAATAGGTTTCTGTGCCCTTCTAACAGGATGATGATGATTGATGATGATGATGATGATGACAGAAGTAAAGAAAATTCTAATTATTAGATGCTTGGGAAAGTATTCAGAGTTTTCATCAAGTCCAAAAGCTTGTGGGCAGATTGGGGTCAGTTACAGGGTGAAGATAATTTCCTTATTACAATGGGTCCATTTCTGGGTGCAGTTCAAATTGTTGTTATGACCTAAAAAGCCCTATACAAGTAAAAGCTAGGCCAGGGGTGGGCTGGGGGCCACATTAGCCCACCAGGAGATCTTAGAGGGCCACACTCCCCACAAATCATTCGTCTCCACACACATACACTCATCTCCTGAAGATATTTTTGTCCCCAAATGCTCTTGATGGGGTATGGCAACATTTTGACCACCTTTTTGGACCTTTGTGGGCCATTTTAGACACAGGAGAGGCCTTTTTTAAACAACAGGATATGAGTGGAGGTCACATACTGTTTTTAAAAAAGGGCTATTAGACTTTATTTAGCCTATCCCCTCCCCCCAAAATGGAAAAAATGCTCCAATGCCCCTTAGAGGGAATTTTATGACAGAACATTTTTAAAACGTTTTGTGAAAAGATCCCCCCCCCCCATGCTGAGAGGGGACCACATGCAGCCTGCATTTTGCCCACCTCTGGTCTGTTCATCTGAAGAAGCCCGTTTCCCCACACGACCCCGTCCAGGCTGCGCCCAAGCTGTGGGACTCCCTTTTAAGAAAAGATAGACTGCCCCCTCCCTGTTGTCCTTTCCCTGGCAGGTAAAATCGTTCTCATTCAGCCAGGCTTTCGGTAACTGATTGGCTCCTGGAGAAGGCTGTTTCAGAAGACGGCTATTTCTCTTATTTATTTTTAAATGATTTTGGAATTATTTTAATTCAGTGCTTGCTAGCAGTGGTAGTGGTGGGTGGGGTGGGTGGGGCGAGCTGTGGTGGGCAGGGGCAAGGCGAGGGATGGCGGTGGTGGGGTGAACTGTGGTGGCAGGTGGGGTGAGCAGCAGTGGGAGGGGGGTGAACGGTGGAGGTGGGCAGGAGCGAGGCAAATGACGGTGGGTGGGGGTGGAGATGGGGTGAGCATTGGTGGGTGGGGGAGAGGATGGGGCAAGTGGCGGGGGTGGGTGCAGATGAGATAAGCAGTGGTGGGCAGGGTGGGGACAGGGTGAGCAGCAGTGAGCGGGGGCAGGGGGCAGGGGGGAGGTTTCTCTTTTTTGTGCCCTGTTGGCATTGGTGCCCAGGACACCCTCTCCAGTTGCCCCACCCTAGATATACCTCTGGCTCTCTGGCTGAGAATTCTAAATGCACCTCTCTAAACTGCAAACCCCAGGATTCCACAGGATGTTGAAAGTGGAATAATAACACGATAACAGTGTAGTGCAGAAATGGCCAAGGTCTAATGATTTGAGTTTACGGGAGAGAAAATTTAAATTGAACATTAGAAGGAACTTTTTGACAGTAGGAGTTGTTTGGCGATAGAAACAATTGCCCAGAAAGGGGTGAGGTCTCCTTCTCTGAACATCTTCAGAAAGAGGCTGGACAGCTACCTGTTGAGGATGCGATTGCTTCAGCTGAGCAGAAGGTTGGACTTGATGTGCCATGAGGCCTCTTACAGTTCTATGATTCTAAGTGCATAAATCCAGAGATGTAGCTATGAGTGGATGAGGAGTAAAATGAGATAATGGCCCCCAAATAAGAATTCTTCTCTCCCCACAAAATGAAATTTTCCTTCAATTCCAAATTCCTAGCATTTCAGTAATTTAGAACTTCAGTTGAGCCATATTTAGGCATCCAAAGAAAAGGGGCAGGGCAAAGTTACTAAAGGAATGCAAACACAGCAACTGTTAGGGATCTATTTGTGAATGATTGTCAATGTCTCACTCTCTGCAATGCAAGAAACTTGTGGACCCAAGGAAAATTTTGTTGGAGAGGCAGAATTCTTATTTGGGTTGGTCAGTGTTCTCCCTCTCCCACAGCTGTAGCTCCGTGCCTGAAGAACTTTTCCATAGAGAGTATGCTTGGGTTGGGAGTCCAGGATCAACAAGTTTCCCTTCTTAAGTGCCTCCACTTCTCTTGTATAAATAAATATATACAGATTGGAGTACCTGATCATGTAGCTGGTTGCAGGATGCAGATGAGAATGTTAGAGCAGAAGTGGGGCCAATGGGAGTGGCCATACTCCCCCTTTCTCAAACCATAATGGTTTGTCATACCCTGGCTGGATGAAGCTTTGTTGAAGGTTGACTTGGAGCTTCATGAGCACCACAGAGAAGCAACCCATGTAATTGAAGTTTGTGGCAGATTGCTGGGGGACTTGGAGGAGATCACAATTATATCTTCCCCTTTAAGATGCAAACATTCTCCCTCTGAACTGGGGGGAGATACAGAGTGCCCACAGGGAACCCAAGCACCAAAATATGCAGACTAGGTTAATTGCCAAACTTAGACGTGCCTTCCTTATCTGCTCATGAGTAAAAGATTACATACGAATGGGATTCCTCTCATGAGTAGAACAATCCCACAAGTGACATGGATGGCCTGTATTCTAGTTTAGGTGGGCAAGGCTGATGGCTAGCATGGTAGAGTCACAGAGGCCAAAATGCAGGCTTCACATTTTGAAAGGGCCAGGGACCATAAGTAGTAGAAGCTGGACTGTTATGAGGAGATCTTACAGCTTTTCCAGGTGAGTTGCAGTGGAATTCTCCTTTCTAACTTGCAAGGGTAAATGAGAATCCATGTATTAAGGTAGCATGGTAGGAATGTGTGGCCAGATGTCGATTAACTGCAAGCCTCATCAGACCTAGCTAGTATTGTCAATGATGACAGATACTGGAAGGTAGAGCCTGACAACATCTGGAGGGTCGTATCTATCCCATCCCTGTGTTAATGACTCAGTGGTCTCATGGTAAATTTTGAAGTGCTGTCAGTCAGATAGCCAAATCTGCAAGGAGAGTCCAAATCTGCAGACATTGTGTTCATCCAGCCAACAAACTGGTTGGACTACTCTTCACTGTCTTGACCAAAAAGAAGTCTTAAGTAAAGCTAATGGGTCTTGAGTGTCCATTCAAAATCTCAAGCCACTCCCCAAATACTTTGCATTACAACATGAATAGTTCACAATAATATATTGTTGCTCTGAAAATTCACCCTCTCTCCTCTTTCTCTGGCCAGCTACTGCAAGGATAGTAGGGAATAGGGAAACCTGAGGCTAATTCACACTGTAGAATTATAGTACTATTATTCCACTTTGTCATAGTTTTGTCCTATAGAATATTGGGATTGTCAGTTTAGAGAGAGACTTAGAATTCTCAGTCAGAATGCTACAAACCCCAGGATTCCTTAGGATGAAACCTTGTCAGTTAAAGTGGAATACAGTGGCCCCCTCCACATTCATGAGGCGTTGGGGTGCAGAACCCTTGCGAAAGTGGAAAAACTGTGAATAACCCCCACCCCCCAATAATCCTCTTTCCATTCCCCTCTGGAGCTTCCTTTTCCATTCCCTTGCCCCTGACCCTGGTGCTCCCAGGAGGAATTAAAAAGACAAGGTAAAGGGCTTACTGGTACTTTCCTCTCAGATAGACAAGAGCAGAGCACTGAGTTCTGGCATTCTAGCTACTTCTGGTCGCTATCTTGAGAAAGGAGATTCCTTTCACAGGGGAGGAGTAGGAGCAAAGAGAGGACCTGACCAGTCAGTGGCCATTGCATAGCAGAATGTGAGGCCACACGGCAGAGAGGACATGCCTCCAGCACTGGTGGGGGCTTTGCTCACCCAAAAGGAAAAAAGTCTATTTTAAACACAAGCCTCACAAGCCTGGGGTGAAGAAAGCAAGGGAATGGGAGGAGGAGCATGGGGGAGGAGCAAGGTCGTGCCTTGTGAATAATCACATTCACAAAGGTCAAAGCCATGTGGGGGAAGGTAAGAGTACAAACCTCTAATTCTGTAGTGTGAATGGGCCCCAGGGGTGGTGGGAGGTGATGTCGTTGTTACTGCTAAACCAAGGTTCCACTGCCCTGACTCTTCAAGCATTTGATGCCACTGTGTATGTAAAAAAAAAAAAAAACCTTTCAAGCCCTGGTGCCACTACACCATATTACAAGCTGCATAAATATGAGTTGAGAGCAGTTATGGTGAAAAATCCATGATTTCTGTGGACTTCATTTGTAAAAGAGCAGCAGCTTTCTTCTGCCTTCCAAAAGGTTTCTGAAAAAATACATCAAGCCCTGGGAGCTGTTAAGAGATACTGAGGCAATGCAGCATATTATACCTGCAGATCATAGAGCTGTTTCCAGCTTGCATCAGCACAAATGCAAGGCATGCGGAACACTTAGCTCATATTTCCTGACAGTTATACATCCAGAAGGACCCACCCCATAAACTAGAAGCATCTCTTCTGTCCCCCATGAGCAACAACAAAGCCAGTATCAGATGTGGCATTTTAATGTTTAAATTCATTCAGATCACATTTCCAATGTCCGCAAAAGGCTGGGGTGGGGGGCTGGAATTGAACTTCACATTGATTGGTTGTAAATTGGAATCACTGCTGACTTCTTCTGAGCAATCTGACTTATTATGTTAACTTGTCGAAGAGGTCCTTTTGTGGTGGGGCGGTCTCAGTTAAAGGCCACCTCTGGCAATATGATCTTTCCAACAGCATTGCGTAGGTGACAGTCCTAATGAAACAGTTCATGGAAGCAGTCCTTTTAGGTCAAACTGTCCAAAGCAAATTTTGTTGAGGTTGCTATCATGTGCAGTGGTAGGATTGTGTGCTCCTGGGAAGTAAGAAGGTATGCTGATCGCAGCAGTGCTACTAGTATCTCCCAGGTCAGATAAGCTTTTTGCTGAAGAGGCAGAACAAATGTGCCAAATGTGCCAAAGGGCTATTGGGCTATTGGGCAACAGCAGTAGTCTGGGGTAACACTGCTGAAGGTTCTCATAGAAACAACAGCAGTGACACTTTCTTGTTACTACTGCACAGAAGAAGGCCATTGTCTTTTTCCACTCTTGAATACCTTCTACCTTGGCCATTTCTGCACAGGCTTAAAGAATCGGTGCTGAGCGTCCTCCAGGGAGGACGTCTGCACCTGGGAGCGGACTGGGTTGAACCTACTTAGTGTAGTTCTGTGCCTCAGCCCGCTCCGTAACGACCCAAAGTGGTCATCCAGCATGCTTTTGAAAGACCACTTGAAACAGGTCTTTCAAAAGCATGGAGCGCAGCACTCCGTGCCCCCGCTCCGGTGCAGATTTGTAGGCTCGCACCAGTGCGAGCCTGCGATCTGCCGGGGGCAGGTTTTAGGCTGGCGAGCTTCAGCGGTTGGTGGAGAGCCTCGACCAACCAGAAGCCGCCATTTTCATCCCCGGAGCAGTGTGGAGCGGTGGCGATGCACTGCTCCGGACCAGCCTGGACCCAAACGTGGATCCAAGAAGTCTGGTAAGTACTGGCACGGGGCGATTCCCTCGCCCAGTGTGGAAATGACCAAAAACTCTGTGAGGATGAAACAATCCAAAATGAAATATTTCAAAATGAATCATGATGGTTCCACTGAGGCATTGCTTTTCAGAGCCTGGGAAGCTATTTTTTTTAAAAAGCAATTAGCTATAGTTAGATTTCCAAATTTCTAAAAATAGGGAACTAGCCTTACGATTGTAACTTTAAAGAAACTCTTCACCTTCCCTATTTCTCAAAACTAATTAGAGCCCGTATTTTTTACTTAGTAACAACAAGCGAGAAGCTCGGAATGCTACAAGTTACTGGCCTATGGTACAGTTCTCCTCTCAGCCATCTCATTAAGAGCTAAGGGCAGCAAAATGAAGCACAACATGAACCAACTCTTCAACCATGTTGTATTCTTCTTCCATGTAAGAAGTGATAGCTAACAACTGACAGTTGTATAGAATCATAGGTGAGGGATTCCATGGACCACCTAGGCCTTGCTGTTGTTGCTGTTGTTGTTTGTCTACAAGTCATTTCTAGGCAAACCTATCACAAGGTTTTCTGAGTATGTGATATGGTCAAGGTCACCCAGTGGGTTTCCGAGACTGAGCAGGGAATCAAACCCTGGTCTCCAGGACTGTAGTCCAATGCTCAAATCACTATACCACCTAGGCCTATCATTTGCCAATATGGGAAATCCAAGACATGGGTATCTAACCTCTGTTTAAAAACCTCCAGTGAAGAAGGTTCATAGTGGTGGTAGGAATATCTGGCCAGACGTCAATGGACTGCAAACCTCCTCAACCCTAGCCAGCATTCATTCACCTTCTGGGGGAGTTTATTCTACCTTCAAACAGCTCATATAGTCAGCAAGTTCTGTCTGTCTGTCTATCTATCAACCAGTCTGGATATTTTAGAAGTATGATCACAAAGAAATAAATGAAAGAAAAAAACTCAGAAAGAAAAGAAAGAGGGTATATAAAATATGAATGTGGGCTAGGCATATACATCAAATATAAGCTGACTATATTTCCAAAAACATGTTTTGTCAAGAAGGTCTTGCTAATGCTTAGTCAGAATCTCCTTTCTTCTAATTTGAATCCATTGATTCAGGTTCTACCTTCTGGAGCAACATAAAACAAGCTTGTTCCATACCTATGTGACAACCTTCAGATATCTGAAGATGGATCTTGTTGTTGTGTGCTGTCAAGTTGTTTCTGACTTATGGCAACCCTAAGGCCAAACTGTCATGGGTTTTTCTGGGGCTGAGAGTATGTGGCATGGCCAGCGTCACCCAGTGGATTTCCATAACTGAACGGGGAATCAAACCCTGGCCCAAGGTCATAGTCCACCATTCAAATCACTATACCTCTCAATCTTCTTTTATCTAGGCTAAACACACCCAGCTCCCTCAGCAACTTTGGCTTCCCAATCTTTTACCATCTTAGTGTCCCTGTTTTGACCATATTTCAGTTTGTCAAAATCCGTCCTCAACTATGGTGCCCAAAACTAGATACAGTATTCCAGGAGAAGTCCCACCAAATGGGCTTTTATGGATTCCCTAGGACATTTAATACTGGCTGCCTCTGTGAATGGAGGAAGTGTGATGGCACCACCTTTTCCTTCCACAATGCAGCTGGGTGCTATCCCAGGCTGCACTGGGGCAGAAAGCGCAGCCGTTGCACTTCCAGAACCTCCAGGCCAATGGTAAGTGAAGGTGAGTGGCGGGAGGGCTGCGTGATCGCTGATCATTGATGGATAAAACCCATAAACGATTTACAGCATGATTGCACCATCTGGGGATGAGAGAAGGACAGGACACAGATGACATAGTGCATAAGCGTAGTCTGGGTTCCATCCTTCCCCCAATGCAGGATGACAATATTTTGTGGAAAGGCCCATAGATTCTCTTATTAGTTTTTTCCTGTTTTCCCCTCCCTTTCATAAGTATACTGCCTTTTTAGAGTAGTTGTTCCCTGTTCACTTGTGTGGTCTTGGCGTTGCTGAATCATCCCTAAATTAGACAGTTCCAATTTCCTGTTGAGGTGAGATTTTAATTACTGTTTTTCTCTTTGCACCCAGAACAATCTCTCAGTTATTAACACATGAATGCCAGTGACTGGAATTCAATAGTATTAGGGGGGAAAGGGCAGACGTTTGCATGATATAAATTGAGGCTGGGCTGAGGGAAGGTTTGTTCCACTTAAAATGGAAGTTGAGTAATTTTGGAGAGCTTTAATCACAGCTTTAGCAGACTAGACTGATACAGCAGAGGGGCTGCAGCTGTGGACTCATTTTCAGTGCCTTGGTGAGTAGCAGGTGTTTCCCATTGTACTAGTCAACAGTGGCCAGAAAGGACTCTACATTTTGATGAATATAGGGCAGTTAAAATGGAACCACTTAGTCCTCACTGAAGGGATGGTGATACTACATATTTCACCATCCTTTTCCTCTTAAGAACACAAAGAGATCTTTGAAGGAGCAGACAGAAGTCCTATCTTATCCATCATTCTGGTTCCAAGGTAGGTAAGCAGAAACCCCAGGAAGTCCTTGAACAGGACATCAATAAAATTGTTCACTCTTTCTCACGATGTCAATCAACTGACACTGAAAGATGTGCTGTCTTGCTGCTGGAGAAATATTATGTTTATTAACCATTAGGGATAGATGAATCTGTCAGTTTTGCTTTCTCCCACATTGTTTCTTTTTTAATTTTTTTTTTCAAAATCTACTGTAACTAAGGCCATTTCCGCGCAGGGCGAGGGAATTGCCCCGTGCCGGTACTTACCGGACTTCTTGGATCCACGCTTGGGTCCAGGCTGGTCCAGAGCAGTGCAGGGCCGCCGCTCCGCACTGCTCCGGGGATGAAAATGGTGGCTTCTGGTTGGTCGAGGCTCTCCACCAACCGCTGAAGCTCGCCAGCCTAAAGCCTGCCCTTGGCAGATCGCAGGCTCACAGTGGTGCGAGCCTACAAATCTGCACTGCAGTGCGGGCACGGAGTGGCGCTTTCCGTGCTTTTGAAAGACCTGTTTCAAGCGGTCTTTCACAAGCATGCTGGACGACCACTTTGGGTCATTCCGGAGCGGGCTGAGGTGTGGAACTACACTAAGTAGGTCCGACCCAGTCTGCTCCCAGGTGCAGATGTCCTCCCTGGAGGACGCTCTGCACCATTTCTTTAAGCCCATGTGGAAATGGCGTAAGTCACATTTATGGCAGAATCTACACATTTTGGAAAGTTCTCATAAAAAATGAACTCAATAAAATTCTAAACCATCTTTACCAGCCATGTTATACACGAACAGCTATTCTTATAATAGATATGAATATGCTGTATGGCACTTATTTGCTATGGCACTTATTTCCTATCACTTCCGGGGACCATGCCAATGCTTCTATGAAGAAATCACAAATTTCCTTATCTTCATTGAGGAAAGGTAGCTTGATATAATGAGATTCTCTTTGGATAAAAAGGTGAGCTACCATGAAATTTTTCACATTATAGGACATTTTTGTTTGTTCTTGTGCAGAAAACATTTTTCTGTATGAAAACATTGAAAAAGACTGACAGCAAAATTCTTAAACATGAAACATCAGGAAAAAATGTGCACAAAACCATGCCCAATGGGAAGAAAAAACTCTTGAAATTATTCCTTCTTGCATGACAATGAAATGAGAAAAAAAAATACATCGCTGAAGGCCTCCTTCAGACTTGGGACCAGTCCTAGCAGATCCACACAGCTAAGCAAATATTTGACAATGGGTTTCCTTCCACATTTACCTGCCATACTGTAGCCAAAGGTGTGCCACTTTAAACCTCTGGATATTTTCAGTGTGCAGTAGTCAGAAGAGCCCAAACATTCAATGGGGAGAGAATATGGGTACTGTAACCCAAAAACACCTGAAGTGCTTAACTTTTTTTCTAACCACTATGCCACATTATCTAAGTCTCAAGATATACTCCCCATTACAGCATAAGGAGAACACACACACACACACACACAGAGATTACCAGTAGGTCAAGGGTGGAAAGAGAACAAGCATGGGGTAGTGGTTTGAACGTTGGACTATGACCCTGGAGAGCAGAACTTGATTCTCCACTTGGCCATGGAACCCCTTTGGGTGACCTTGGGTGTGTCAAACACCCATAGCCCCAGAAGCAAAGGTGATAGGTTCACACTAGGGTTGCCATAAATTGGAAACAATTTGAAGGCACATAACAAGGGTGAGAAAAATTATTTCTGTTGAAGGACCAAATTAAATTCCACATAAATTTTTGGGGCCTGCATTCATCTGGTCATTAGGGCCAGAGAATAAGGTTGGGACCAAAAGTAGTAGCATGTTTTAGTTGCTAACTCAGCCTTAAAAGAGGCATTTGGAAAACTGATGTGGAAGGGCAGGTTGCCATCTGGAGAGCTCAATGAGGTCAGATTGGGGGCTTAAGGAGAGGGACTGCTGAGTCCCAGGTCCTTGAGTTCTTCGCTGCTGTGGCGTCTCTTCCCCCTTTGATGCCCATCTTTGTCACAGATATTCACGAGCCTAACCTAGTTCAGGCGCAGCAGGCTCTATTCTTCCTCCTGTGGCTTCCTCTCCCCCCTCTTCCCTTTTATAAATGGCTTTGCAGCAGTTCGCTCTAGGGATGAAAGGCAGCCCCTGTAATATCTCCATGGCTTCTTGTTAGCTGCACTCTAAGCAGGAAAGTGACTGGCCCTGACAATATAATTTACATTGCTGTATAAAACTATCTGTGGAAGCCAAGCTAATTTCTGCCAGATTAGGCTATTTGTCTCAGCCACTGTCTAACGGCGCAATCTATCAGAGGGCTGTTTTCAAATATCGCTTTTCAAGCGTGCCCTTGAGAGGCAGGAATTGATTGGGATCTTAGAAAGCAAAATTACAGCAATAACTTAAAAGAAACAATAATTACTGAATCATACCAGTGTCAGCACTCTGCAAAACACGAAATAGCCATCAAACACCAATCCAATATATTCTGAAGCAAATTTATTGAATGGAAAAAGCAGTTGAACGAGAGTTTTTTTCCCCCCTTCTCCCTTCACTCTCTCTCTGCTCCCTCTTTCTCTCTCCCTCCTACCCGCTACATATGGTTATCTCCAAACCACAAGTGAATGAGTCGATAATTCTTGTCATTGACTGCTCCATTTTCAGAGAGTCCAGAAAAGATCCATTAGCTCCCTCCCTGCACAGTATGTGCCTCTCCCCTTCTCCACCAGTTGTTTGCTAGTCTGTGTTCCTCGGGCAAACAAACATATATAACTAATCATCTGTTAAAATGCCGAGTTCCCTAATAAATCTCCGCAACTGAAATACTTTAATGGGTAATTAATTGATCCTGTTCCAGAGGAGTAATAAGATAATAAATTAGACAATATTTCACTCAGTTGTGTCACTGTACTGTTAATGGCACTGTGGGGCTCAGCTGAAGGATAATAAATTACCCAGAAATTAACTGCTAAGAGCTTTCTGTAGAGAAACTGGCTGACAGGCAGGACTCAGTGATTTAAAATCCTGGTGCCATTCGGATGTTCTCAATATCATTTCTCCCTCCAACTCCTTTAGCTGAAAAATATTAACTCATATTTGGATACAGAGGAAAGGATGTGCAAAGGACAATGGCCAGAAGGGGGCAGCACGCAGAACGTTACCTACAGACTTCACAGTGTTGCCAAATGCATTCCAGTTGCTGTTACCTGTTCCAGATTTTTAGGAGACCTTGGTGAGTGAGATCTTCCTCCCTCAGGGTGTCCATCTTTTCTGCTCCATCACTGTTGCTGCCACTGCCTATTCACTTCCTTGTTCCTCTGAGCTCAATACTTGTTTTCTCTGGTGGAGAGATGAAGGTATGTGGCAGATTCCAAGGAGGTCCAAGAGCTATTGCTGCCTGAAGCAGACGGTACAGTAGCACACCCACTGCACACATTCTGCATACAGAAAAAAAAGTGGACCCATGGCTTAAGACTGCACTGGTAATGGGACAGACAAAATCCTGAAGTGTAAAAGATATATCTTTGAATACTAAAGTTAGGATTGTCCATGGCATCATATTTGCAATTTCTATGTGTGATTGTGATAGCTGGACAGTGGAGAAAGCTGATAGGAAGAAGACCAAGTCCATTGAAAGGTGGTATTGGAGAAGACTTCTACAGATACCCTGGGTTGCTAAAAAGACAAATGAGTGGGTCCTAGAACAACTGAACTCTCCCTAGAAGCCAAGATGACCAAAATGAGGCTATCATAATTTGACCATATCATGAGAAGGCATGACTCACTGGGAAAAATAATGCTTGGTAAGGTAGAGGCAGTAGGAAAAGTGGAAGACCACATTACAGATGGATAGACTCAATCAAGGAAACCATATCTCTGAATCTGCAAGACCTGAGAAGAGTGGTTGAAGATAGGGTGACTTGGAGATCTCTCATTCATAAAGTCAACACAAGTTGAAGTCAACTTGAGGTCAATTAACAACAACAAAGAGGACAGTGCCCTCCAGGAGGTCAATAAGCTAGTTTATGGGTGTCAGGACAGGCTGTGCAGCCTATATTGCTCAGACGTCCAATATTCATTGAGGGAATGTTCAGAAAAGATAGAAGGAATGTTTAGTTGGGTTTTGCTGCTACCCCCTCAGCATTTCTCCTGAATTGTCCCACTCTGCCCAATGACAGCTCTGGCTATGGGAGGTTATTGATCCTCCTTTCTCCTCTCATTGGCAGCTCACTCAGAATGAGCAGGTGAATAGGCAGAGAAAAGGCCAGAAAATTCGAGGGACTGGCAGTGGGTGCCAAAAAGAGATATCGGGTTTCAGGAGTTGCCCAACAATGCCAGCGTTGGATGCTGGTCCTGAAAATTGCAACATGAGATCATAGCCTCTTGCTTCTTTCTTATAAAATCAGTGCATGTTGTTTCAGCTAAATGCTGTGGTGCTGACAGGTTTATCTTATTTATCTTGGTGTAAAGTTATGCATTGATTTCTAACAGGAAAAGTCATCATGCAGTGATTTTTCTGTCTGTCATTCTGCAGTATGGTTCAGCATTCTTTTTAAACTTCCTGTATATGCGTGCATTTAGATTTCATCATGGCATTGTTGGGCAACTACTGAAACCCAGTTCATTACAAGGGGCTCACTGTCAGTCTCTAATGTCTTCCACAAATGAAAAGCCACATCACCCTTAGGTGCCATTTCCTGCCCCCTTCATTCATTTGTAGAATAACTCCTGCAGTGACCGTCTAATACAGGCACTCAAGAGCTTCCAAAATTGGCTACATCTAGATTTTTTCAAAACCGGTTTACCCCAGCTGCATATCCCAGGTTGAATATGGAAACAGACACAATTCATGGTCAGAAATCTACACATTTCTGAAACTATGATACATTCTGCAGTGGAAAAAAAAGATCAGTAACATCTACACACCTTTGAAAAAATGCAAAAACCCACTGGGTAAACAAACATGCTTTCACAAACATGCTTCAGTCCATTGGAGCATTTCGTCATTAATGTGTCTCTTATTGTGTCTAATTTAAAAAGTGCACAAAAATCTATATAGATTTTTTTTGCCGTCACCACCCAAAATTAAAAATTAAAAAAAAAAATCCACAGAAAAACTTGGGAAATGGAAAAGGGAAGAACTCTGAAGAAGCAGTTTTGGCCTTTCCTACTTTGCATTGTAGATTATGATAACTGAAAGGAAGGAACCATTTCCTAAGCTAGGGCTTTCCAAATGGTGTGTTGCGACACATTCGTGTGTCACCTGAAGTGTGTAGGTGTGTCACCTTCCTGGGCTGAGAAAGGTTCCCCTCACCCAAGCCATTCCTGTTGCCACTGCTCTCACTGGGGTCTTTCCTCATCAAGAGTGAAGGCAGCAGCCCAGGATCCAGTAGGGGGGCTGCCTTTCCCACCACCGCCTTCCTCTCCAGGGTCTTTCCTGGCAAGGGCAATGGCAGCAGACCAGAAATGGGTGGTGGTGGGGGTGCCTTTCCCCAACCTAGATATGCCTCTGGATACTGCACATGTGTAGTTGGTTAGTTTAACCTCTGGTTTGCTAGTAAAATTGAATTACTGTGTCACAAAATGATGCATGCCTAAAAAGTGTGTCATCAACATGAAAAGTTTGGAAAGTTCTGTCCTAAGCTCTTACAGAAATGCATGAAAAGAATATAAGGATAAACATGTTGGTAGCAGTGGTAGCACTGGTGATGTGTGCAGGAGTTTTCCAACTAGCAAAGGAATTATTTGAACCACACCATCACCAACTGGAATCAGAATGAAACCGGAAATACTAAGGTGTTGGTGTAAGTTTGCACATATTTTTTTTCTTTTAAAGAAAAAAGACATCTCATGTTTGTTTTTGTTCTAAATACTTTTAGGCAAGTTACATTTACCCTGGCAGAGAATGGGACAGCTGATCTATTGGTTCCCCCAAAGGCACAGTATGCAGCTGCTATCTCTGAGGCATGCCCACGAGAATAGTATTGATTTTTAAGGGAATATTTATGTCTCACCAGGTCTCAATCATGCCTCTGACACTTGGGACACTTCAAAGGTCAGGAGCTTATGTTTAACACTTGATCCAGAGTTTTCGCTCTCCTGACTGACCCCAAAGTGGGAGACAGGGTGATTCTAGCCAGTCAGGATCACAAGGGTTGTAATGGAACGGTATTCCAGAACTCCCTTTACATTGCCGGACAGGGCCCGGGAAAAAACAAAAGTGTGTGTGCGGATCATTTATAAACTGCTAATCCCAATAGTTGACAGTTTTATTACCCTTGATTACTGCTGAGCTTAAAAGGACATTGCTGAGATTCATACCACTATCAGATCTTCACTACTGAAGGTAAAAATAGGAGACTTGGGTTGTAACTCTGCTATGTTGTCATCACACCTTGCCTTCATTTACTTCTCTTCCCTTTCAGGCAAATTAGGATCCTATCAAAGTGCAGAGATACTAATTAGCAATACATCTGCGTAGTGGATAACCTAATCACACTCTTTCTTGAATACAATGAGAACATTAGCTTCTCTCTCTTTCAGAGCAATGTTGTTGCTCATTTTGCTTATCCTCCAATGGAGAATCACCACGGGAAAATTGCCAACAACACCTTTCTGGGGACAACCCAGGGCAAACATGTCACTCTGTATACAAAAGGATGAACTGGGACAAATAACTTTTTTTCTTTAATGATAACAAACAGAAAAACATGTTGGTCTCCCAGGAAAACTCTATTGCTCCTCTGAAAGTAGCAATTTTTAAGCAAAGGGCCATCAAAGGAAGTATCCAAGACAGTACTTCTGAAATCAAATTTATTTGCAAGTTTGATTATATTTGTCTGATTATAAAAATCAAGCTCTTACTTTCTCTCCTATTACCATTGTTACGTTAACGCTTTGCAGCTCTTCAAACAAGTGCATTGCAAGCAACATAAGTTGCCCTAGGTGAAGCTGCCAGATTTATAAGATCCACAGGGGAGGACTTTCTCTTGGTTCCACCACCATCACAGGCTTGCTTGGTGAGGACACAGGAGAAAGCCTTCTCAGTGGCTGCTCCCATCATCTAGAATTCCCTTCCACAGGAGGCTAGGCTGGCCCCCTCTCTGCTCTCCTTTCACCAGCAGACAAAGATAGTTTTGTTTAAACAGGCTTTTGATCTGTAATCTTAAAACTTTCTATGCTTTCTTATTAACTTTTGTATGCCTTTTAAATGATTTGATTGCTATTTTGATGTGATCATTGTCTTTAAAATTTTATTGGCAAGTTTTAATTGATTGTTTTTGGGACCTGCCTTGGGGCCCGTTCTGGGAGAAAGGTGGCATATGCATGAAATGAATTAAGGTTTGTTTTTGTTTTTTTTCAAAAAAGAGGAAAAGTAACTAAAAGAAATGAGTAATGTAAGTAACAAGAAAAATAAGGTGAAGAGTAACAATTCCTTTTAAAAAGTAACTTTTCAAACTCTACTGTTAAGAACTGCAACCAAACCTAAGCAGGATGCACTTTTCCTAGCTGGTACTGTTTTGGTCCTTGTGTTTGTCTTTTGAGCTTTGCATAGAAATGGATTTTGCTCTTACATTTCATGAGCTTTTGGCCTCTTTCTTTACAATTTTATTTGCATAGCCATATCCATACTCTCTCTCTCTCTCTCTCTTTCCAAATAAGTGAGGTTGCTCATGAAAAGTGGCAGCATAGTAATGCCACTGTATGCAAGGTCTAAATAGCATGAAAGCTTTCTATGTGCTGATTTGGGTAGATGGTGGTAGAAGAACATCCTACAACTTATATGGAGTCCACGGTGGTATAGCCTAGACAGTATTTAGCATTTCCTCAGGATTATGCTTTATTGCTCCATATTTCACAAGCTTCTGGGATTGTTTTGAATATCAATAACCATCAGAGGAAAGAATGTTCTGAATTTTGTGTTGAAGTTCCATTTCAGATGTAGTTCTGAGAATGGTGAAAAGGCACACATTTTTTAAAAAACAACAATTCTCATAAATAACACATTTTCATAAAATGATAGGGACAATGTAACTTTGTCTGTGAGTACAGGATGTGCACCCTGGTATACATACACAAACAGAAACAAGGACAACAGGATAGAATTCTTTTGATGATCACCCACAGAGATAAGGAGACCAGATGCACAGATCTGGGTTGAATAAATGCCATTTTATTTAACCTATAACCTATTTAACCGTATTGTACCTGAAGGGAGCAAGAAGGGGGAGCAACCCAGGTATCACCATTGACTCCCTCCTCAATCTTTTCTTGCATAAATCACTTAAGTCCCAAGGGCAATCCAATAGGTGGTTGCTCCTTGGCTGACCATATATTGGAAGACAACCTCAAGGTACTCCCTCGCAATTAACAGGACTTAAAGTGAGGGCAAGACTCTCAGGTCCACCTCAAGGGCAGACTTCTTCCCTGTCCTCTGCGTCACAGGACCTAAAGAGGACGTTCTAAAGAAGTTCTAGAGACATTCCCTTCACCAAAAGGGTACCAAGTTATTCACTGAAGGTCCTACTTTATTCCCCCACCACCACTACTTGCCACAGACACGTGGCTTCTTGGTCCCTTTTCCCCTCCAGCCCAGCCAATAAGTCCTTCACTACCTATTGCAAATCCCCCAGGAAGAACATATTATCCACTTGCAACAAATGGACACCACCTGCCCTGTAGAACTCAGCATGTCAAAATACTATAATGGGATGTGGGAGAAAGTGGTCCAACCCTTTCTACAATGCATTTCTAATCTCCCTGTTTACTTTCCTATGGGCCAGATCAAGGTGTTGGAGATCCCCTTCACCCTGCCAAATTTGGTGGTCCTTTTGGACCATCTACTCTGTATGACCCTGATACCCTACAAAGCCTGGAAGACCAAAGCCAAATCCAGCAAATTCAACAAATCCAAGTCATTTCCAACAAGGTGAATAACTAAAACAGATGGAGGAGGCCTCAAACAGCAGAGGCAACAAGACATTCCAACAAAGGCCTCTTTTCCCAAGCCAGTCCAATATGGTGTGCTTGCTGTACTCCAGTTGAACCCGAAAGTGGCAGTTGCAAAGTTGACACTGTCCTATGGTCACAGATCAGGACTCACCAACTTTCCAAACAGAACTGAGAATCTGCAAATGATAACCACATTAATAAACATGTAATATGTTAGCAGTTTAGGTGATGCATATACCTCTTAAATGCTGTGGATATCTATGGCCCAATATGTTGGATTGATTGGAGACTCAGACCCATGGATTGTAGATCCGGACCCATGACCCTAAATGAGTACTAAACTTAACATCCTGTGATCCCTGGATCCTGTAACAGGATCCCTGGATCCTGTAACATCCTGTGATCCCTGGCTTTGTAAGGCTCTGGATGTAATGATACAAAACTGGTATCTGGTAAGAGGAAAAAAGACAAAATAATGGACCATGGCTGGCACCTCTGACCTGAATATATCTCTACAATGCTTTAACAGAGCACGTTGTCAGGTCCTGACAAAGTCCCAATTCAACCTTTGTCCTCGTTCCCCTTTGCTCCATTTTGGAAGAGTGGATCTTCAATACAGCTAGCTCTCCTGATGGGGTTAGGTCCCTCAACTCTAATGCTTTATTCGATACATCCTCTCTGGACAGCACAACTAGCTCATTAATTTGCAAGGCATCAAAAAAAGGCAGTTAAAGCTCCCACATGAAACAAACGTCTTTCATAGTCCAAGGCGCAAATTCTTGACCAAATGCCACTCAATCCCCTGAGGACAAAGTAATAGGAGCAATCTTATCATGCCTATGAGTACAGGGCATGCACCCTGATATACACGCACACAAACAGAGCCA
The DNA here is from genome assembly GCA_030412105.1 of Cyclura pinguis. Taxonomy (NCBI): domain Eukaryota; kingdom Metazoa; phylum Chordata; class Lepidosauria; order Squamata; family Iguanidae; genus Cyclura; species Cyclura pinguis. Next base: position 11,711,810 of record CM059605.1, read on the forward strand.
AGGACAGTGTTCTTTTCTTTGTATGTATACTCAATGGAAATCACTCAGAAGTTTAAAAAAAGGTGATAGAAAAGGATAGATATGGATGGGGTCTTCTCAGATGCTGGTGGACACAGGGTAATGTGGCACACATTCCTAGCCATGGAAAATATATGTAGATGTTGCCAAAGATATTGGGCATTTCTTAATGTTGCCTTTCATCACTGGAAGGTTCCTAGTGTTGTGCATTGTAAACATATATTGACTTTGGGATGGTCCCTTTCTTCATACAACACACTATGGGCTACATAGTGTTGCATGCAGTTGCTTTCAATCTCTGATGCTGAAAAGGAGGGAGTAGCCTTTATTTGCTGAGGTGGGGTAAAGAGAATTAAGGATTGTCCCAATCTTAGAGTATATACCAAAGAGAAAAGGGTCTGACATTGATTTATTTTCCTCCTATCCTGTTGGAGTGGTATTCACAAGATGATCTTTCCAAGTTTTATAGATCACGTCAAATATTATCTGGGACTAGAGGATCTCAGGTCCTTTCTGCACCCTACCTGATCCTGGCAATGTCCCATGGGAATCTTGGTAAATGCTCTCTTGGGAGCGGAGTGTGACAGGAGCACTGTGTGACAGGAGCAATGGGGAGAACCCATCAATGATTTGCAGTGCAATCACACTGCCTGGGGATGGAAGAAGGATGGAACTTGGACAAAGTCATGCAGAATCGTTGTCTGGGTTCCATCTTTCTCCAGTCCCCAATACGATGACATACTGTGGAAAAGGCCTCAAACTATAGTACTCAGGCCTCAGCTGATTCTCAGAATCCATTCATGTTGTCTGCAGGAACATTGCAGAATCTCTAATCATATCTGTACTTGGACATCTGATTTCTTCTTTCTGATGGTAGAGATGGCTGTTTTGAGTGGGGCTGGATTGCTGTGCAATTTATTTATTTATTTTATTGATTGATTTAGAATATTTATTCCCTGCCCTTCAGCCAAAAAGACTCTCAGGGAGGTGTACAAATCATTCTTTTGACAGTACCTTGCTCTCAGGCTTACAGTCAAAATAAGACATGATACAGAAAAGAAAAGGAAATGGCAGTGAGGGATGGGATTGTGTCCAGTAGATGCCCCCCCGCCTAAGCCAGAGTAAAAGCAGATAGAACATAGGGGCTCTCACCCTAATAAAGCTTAGAACCTAAAGCTTCCATAGTATAGTTCTGGTGCAGTCTACTAATACCCACCTAAAATTTACTGATCTTGCTTCATGCAGTAGCTGAATTTTGCAGGGCTGGAAGCCTACAGCCCTCCAGACATCAATGGATTAATGCTTCCATGTTCCTTCTCCACTGGCTAATCTGGAGGGTTACAGTTTCCCAAGTAATTTGGAGTCTTTCTGCACTACACTGTTATAGTGCTATTATTCCACTTTCAACATCCTATGGAATCCTGGGCTTTGCAGTTTAGGGAGGGGCCTTTAAAATTCCCAGCCAGAGACATCTTTGGCCTCAGGAAATGACAAAGCCCAGTATTCCACGTGATGTTGAAAGTGGAATAGTAGGACCATAACTGTAGTGCAGAAAGGCCCTCGGTCTATACAAACCATTCCTAATTGCAACACTCTTTAGAAGAAATAATATTCCACAGCTGATGATAGAAGCACCATACGACTAGGTTCAGAACTGGCTGTTGAAGCTATATGTTGCTGTGTATTTTTTGCTTTCCCCGTGAGATTCGGAGCAGATCCTACCTCTCTTGTGCAATGTTATAAAGGGAAGGTCACTTGGCAATTGGAAGCCATTAGTGATATAAATGAAGGAAGTACTGGAGAGCCAGTGAAGTCAGCCAAGCCATTCCGAATGTCTCCTTTCTCCTCTCTCTCCCCCTCTCCTTCCCTTTCCCTGCTGCCGTTGAAGGGAGTAATAATCAAGTAGGGCACTGGCAGAACTTGCAGATGAGATTAAAAGCAAATCAAAGAAGAAAAATCATGGCACGGTTTATGTCTCCCTAATTAAAACCCCGCCAGTCTTCCTTTTCTCTCCCCCCGCCCCTTTTTTTCCAGCTAATGTTACACTAACGAGCTGAGTTTAGTGGCATTTATGTAGATAAAAGTCCTGATGATTGATCTCAATGGCTTGTTAAAATTAGTTTCAGTCCACCATATTGATTTAATTCCATTGCTTGAAAGTGCTAATTAATAATGATAATAAAAGTGTCTGGGCTCATTATTATCAGTAGGCAGGTTGGGAAAGAGAAGTGCATGTGTGAGTGAGGGTCCATTGCTTTTTTTATTTCAACTCCCAATTGTCTAGAGGGAGATGTGAGGACCAGCAGAATGCAGGGAACCAATATAGACTTCACAAGGCACTGAGGACGGAAACTAGTTATTCCTGTACGTGCAAGATAAGTGACGAACATTCAGACCTTGCCCTTCTGGAGTCTTAAATTTATTTATGCATTTTAATGTATACACACACAGACACAGCCAGCTACAGAAGGTTTAAAGTAATCTTTTAGACTATTTTTGTTCAAGAACCAGCTTTCGTATTTGGACACATTGCATTGTACTGGAGAAGAGCCCTCCTGGGCCAGAAGATTGCTCAAATCAATATTGCTTGTTCTGATCAAATGATGCTGTTTCTACAAATTTTTACAAAATTTGGACATATATAATCATTATCATTATATTATGGTAATCTAAACCTGCTGGGATATACATTCGTATGAATATTATCTTTGTTTTGGTTTGACTTTTATAGTAATGGGCTTGCTCGCAATAGCCTCCAAGCTTTCCCGACTGTAGCATCTTTCTCTTTTTTTACAATCTGAAAACAGCAGGAGGCAGTTTGTAGTGTGTTAGTCAGTACATTTATTGAACATGTTATTACAGAAGCCATGGACATCTGCAGAAGGACATAAGGGGGCAGTTGTTTCCCCTGCCTTTGATTAACTGCAGTTCCCAGATTCCCACTTTTCATTTTTTTTTTAAAAAAAGTAGGTTTCCTGTTCTTGTAGAAGCCGAACTAAGAAAGAAAATGTTCTGTCATTATTCTACTCATTTACTCACGTAAATGGGAAGACAAGGGAGTGAGAGAACCAAGTTTAGAAAGGTAGTTGTAGCTCCTCACCTTGCTTTGTTCTGACGCCGTCCCCAAAAATTCCAGTAACTAAAAGTCAACGTGGCAGCAATCTATAGTTAATCTTTCAGTGAAACCCCAGATGAGTCTGACAATTCTGCTTCCTCTCCCTCCCCATTTTCTAAAAAAAACCCCTCAAATTCTTTTCACTGAATAGATGAGGAAATTGGCAAAGTTTTGAAAGTTCTTATTTAAAAAAAATGGAACAAAATTTGTATCCATTTGTACTGGCTACCTTCAAAAGGTACCACTATTCTCATCATGGAGAGCAGTATGATAAATCTGTCTGCCATGTAACTATTAAGGATGAGTAGCCTGTCAAACTGAGGTCGCAATGCCACATTCTGAAAAGCGAAGTGCTTTGAAGAGCTAAGCTGGGTTTTGCTTTCTCTCACATTTTTTTTTAATATCTAACATTCTTTATGCTATATTTATGAAGTAACCACAGATTTAAGAGAATTCTTGTCAAACAAAAAATAAGTAGAATCTTGTCCAACTTTATGGATTCTCCACATTGTTTAGGCCAGTTTGGATACAGGGAAGAATGAGCAGCTGCCGCTGTGAACAGACAAACACATGTGAAGAATATTTGGAGAAAATTCTGAAAATAGTCTTCTTCCTAAGTAGGAAGCAGTGAGTGAATTTAAACTCTCTGATATTTTTGTCCCCAGAAAATATCTTTGAGAAATTTTTTATCAGTTCTGAATAATCACCGGAGTATCTATGGCTATTGCTGCCCTACGCTGTTACAGTGCTATTATTCCACTTTCAATATCCTGTGGAATTCTGGGGTTTGTAGTTTACTGAGGCCAAAGAGCTCTCTGGCTGAGAATCCTAAATGCTCCTCCCTAAACTGCAAACTCTAGAATTCCATAGGATGTTGAAAGTGGAATAAGAGCACTATAACAGTGTAGGGCAGAAATGGCCTCTATGAAGAATGGTGGAGCACTGTGTGGAATTTTACCACAAAGTTTCTGATTCCCCCATTTCCTAAACATGATTTTAATGCATCTAACCCACTCAAAGCAAGGCCCATACAAGCCCAGTAGATCTTAGACTAATTGATGGGGTTTGCAAACCTTTCACTTGGCTTAGTGATGCCAAATGTTATGACAAGTGAAATTAAGCAGCACCATATCTAGGGTTCAAATTGGTTTGGACTTTTGTCTGAATTTCATGTGACAGTTGTAGTGAATGTTTCCAAAGACGGTTGTCATGTGGTGAATGATTTCCAAGATCTGAGGAGGGGAGAGTTAGGCCCCAAGTGGCCAGTTTGTCAGCTCCAACAAGGAGGGGGAAGTTATCTGATAGTATAATGACCTTTATTATTGATGTAGCATTTTAAAAATATTACTAAGATAAATTTTGGGATCAATATTCCTTGTCTATGTGCATATAGATCACCTAATGCTGGGGTGGGAATCATGCAGCCCTCCAGAAGTTGTTGAACAGCAGCTCCTAGCATTTTAAAAGTTCTGAACATGCTGTCTGAGGCTGCTGGGATTTGCAGTCCAACAACATCTGGAGAGAAGTACAGTTCCTACCTGTGCACTAATGCATGTTAATTTTCTACATTGATGAATAAACAAATTATATAGAAGGCTCTTGTAGCTCTGATGTTTTTCCTTTCAAGGAAACTAACCTTGCAAAGCAGTGGCTTCCCAGTGTGAGTTTCCTAAATGGCTAGTGGGAGTCCTGACTACTGTTACATGTTATTGGAAGCCCTGACTATTAGCTGTGACACCTAGCACTTCTGGTTTCTGTAGTCTAATAATGTCTAGGGCCCCAGGATGGAGAACCACTGCTTTAAAAGGCTGCATTGCATTTCTAGCTGTTGCATGAAGTTATTTTATTAAGGGAATGGGGATTTTCTTCATGTCCTGTTTATTATTCTCATCTCAGGACTACTGAAGAAGAGGAGGAGTACTACCAGCCAGAGGAACTTTGCAAATGATCATGCTGGGTTTGCATGTGAGAGGTTTACTGGCAGCTACAACACCAGACCATTATGATAGTGTTTTGCTAGAACAAACTATCACCTGGGTGTTCTGACAGGAGGGTTCCACTTACAGAAATAAATTAAGTCAGAAGATCTCTCTCTCTCTCTCTCCTCCCTCCCCTCTTCTCTCATTCTGTCTTCTCCCTTTCTAATTTTCCCTGTGTCTCTCCCTCATTCATCATTTTCTCATTCCCTCTGTCTCACACACATATAGCAAGTCAGCTAATGGAGTCAGGCAATAATTCAGACTTGCTTGACAGCAGCAGTAATTTCAATAAATAATTATGAGACATCATTTTGCTTCCTTCTTGTGGTCTCATCATCAAGTTTTCCTGGTTTATTAGAAAAAGAAATCTCCACACTTACCAGTACTGCCTTGGCAGGGCCAGCAATAAGGGTGTGTACAAGATTTTTTTTTTTTTACTTTTTACTTTACTTTATTTTGGTAACATGTTACATTTTTGTGTTTTTTAAAAGAAACTCATTTATTTCCTTCTCCTTTGTTAAAACTACATTATTTGTTCATTAAACTCACATTCATTTTAATTACTCTTGTGTGTTTATTTTACTAGCTTTTTTGGCATTTCTTTGCAATGGGCACCATTTTTGCTCAATGTCACATCAGGAGCGTCCTGGAGTAGTATAAAGTGTTCTCGTACAACAAGGTGCCACAAGGACCCTTGTGCCATTGGGAAGGCAATTCAACATGCACTCCACTCTACTCCAGAATGAGGGACAAACTGGGATGAATGAATATTGGGCTGGGATTTGGGTGATCCAGCTACAATTCTAAACTAAGCAGTGAACATCAATGGATGACCTTGGACACATCCCTCTCTTGCTACCTTATCTACCTTACAGGATTCTTGTAAGGATAAAATGGAAGACCGATATGTATGCCATCTTGAGTTCATTGGAGGAAAGGTGAAATACGAATGTGACAAATCCTAAATGGGAATGGAACAAACAACAGGTCAGATTTAGCACACTTGCCAGTTAGGACAAGGAAGGTTTCTTGAATATGGAGACCTCCATATGTTTTGAACTGTGACATCTACTAGGTCTACTAGCTCCAGATGAACGGGGGGATGGGATCTGGTGAGGAAAACATCTTGAGTTCATCAGGTTGGACACCTTAAAGGAAGTTACATTCATCAGAATCCTATCTAGGGCATTTGTAAGTTGACCTCACCTTTCACTTCTGCTACCTTTATCTGCTGTGGAGAAAGCACAGTTGTACAAGGCAGATGCATGACACAAAGAGTTTGGTATTTGTTTGCACATGAAGCCTGTGGGGCCTGGCTGGGTCCAGAAAATTGTGACTAATGAATTAGCTGCTCAGGAGGCTTTCCAGCTCACACCCCCGCTGCATACCAGGACACCAGCTGCCCACTCAGTTTGCTTTTCTCCTCATTCTCTCCCCACACCATCATCACTGAGTCAGGTCATCCTGCTGAAACAGTAGAAAGTGGTTTGCTTGGACTTTTTTTTTTCTCACCAAACTCATCTTTCAAGAAGAGCCAAATATACACAAACTTGGGACATGGCACATTAGATGAAATGACTCATACAAGTTTTATAAGATGGATATGAACACCTGTCTGCTGGAAATGCAATGCCAAGTCAGGACCTCACACCATTCATTGTGCGGGACCCACCAGTAAATTTAAGCTGCTTTTGTCTGGTTCAATTGCTTGCCAGCTAATTGAATTGTCTTTTCTTTGGGGGCCTGTTAGAGAAGATCCATCATTCATTCATGGGTGTTATGAGACAATTAGCTTTGCCCAATTGGATTTTGAATCTCTCAGATCATTGGACACTTTGGTGTCCATTCTTATTTCCCATATGTCATGTGAGAGTGAATCACTGTGTTGTAATCCTTGTCTCTTTGTTCTTTTTGCTAAGAAGATCAGTTGGGGAGATTTTTAAAAATATTTACCATAAATGCATATGTTTAGAAATATGCGAGTTGAGCTATGTACAAGTATTTTTTATGAAGGGAGAATTACAATAAGATACCCATGTGAGAACAAACTTTCATATGGATACTAGAGAACCTGGAACAGCTCAGATTTTGCTAATTCACATATCCCTAGTGTTGACATTCCCCTCTCACTTCCTCTAGAGCAGGAATGGGCAGCCTGTGGAAGTGCACAGACTATATGGCTTACCCAGAAACCTTAGAAGGCTGCAAGTCCCACCATACCCAGAAAAAAAAATATATATATATTTTTGCCCCTAAATGACCACAAACCCCCTCTGGGAGTGTGAGGGTATTTTCACCATATTTCTGGGCCTTCTTGGACCATTTTAGGTTTAAGTGGGGCCTTTTTTAACAACAGGAAGTAAACAGAAGCCACTCCTTGTTTTTTTAAAAAAGCCTGTCCAGTGCCCCAACTACACCACAGTGTTGGAAATGCTCCCACCTCCCTAAGGGTTTTTTTTTGGGGGGGGAGGAGCAAAGAATTTTTTGGGGAAAAAATCATCATTTTTTTTTTAACCCATGGGGGCTCTCGCATCCAAAAATGGGCTGCACTTTGCCCACCCCTGTTCTATAGTATAGACCCTGTTGTGATCTTATTCCCTGCCCTTCCTTGATTCTGACACTTCTTTTCTCAAGTCTCATTCTCCCTTAATCCATGCTCCTCTTGTTCAGTCCACTAATGCTCTGCAAACGTCCTTTGGCTCTCTTCTTCCAGGCTCATTCTTTTTTAGCCTGCTCAATGAGTTTCATCAGTTATTTACCAGTTTCATTCATATCTGTTAATCCCACATTCATCCATTTATCCCACGTGCACAGTTTTATAAAAATCTGAGTTTCTTTCTAGCCCGTTTATAATGAAATTTGCAGAGTTTTGTAAAACCCTATAACTTTCCTAAGTCCCAGTCTCTAAACCTCAGAAGTCAGGGGCTGAAATGCTGTGGGATTCATGGATGCAAAACCACCATAGTTAGGTTGCTATACAGTGAATGTTGGCCCACCTCACTTCCCAGTTCCCACTTATCAAGCAGCAACCACTGTGATCAATGGGAGTCTGTTGTCCTGTTCCTGAAGAAGCAGCTTTCTGCCATTTCCACCTCCTCATGTGAATCGTGTCTGATGTGACAAACCCAATTCTCCCTTGTGCTGCACTCATGTGATGAAGTGTGTGTGTGAGACCGTCAGCCGCCTGCTTGTTGATCAAGAAGGGAACAGACCCCCTTCGATCACAGCAGCAGCTTCCTAGTAAGTTGAAATGGAGCACTTTCTTGATCCTTATGTAGCTTCTAAACTAGGTACTATGTAGGGATTATGAATACATAACAGTTACATACGTGTAACTCTAGGTTGTTGTTGTTGTGTGCCTTGAAGTCATTTCTGACTTATGGAAACCCTAAGACAAAATATCACAGGGTTTTCTGGGACAGAAAGTGTCAGAGATTCCAGGCAGGGAACCCTGGGAAAATGATCAGCCCACTGCAAAGATGTTGCATCATGCCCCAGCTGTGGGTAATTGCAAGGTTGCATCAGAAACTGGGGTCGTGTGCAGATGGTAGAGGGAGGTGTGCAAACCTCTACCTGATCGGTTGTAAATATGTATATAAGAAAGCAATCCCCAGTATGATTTTGTCTGTTGACCAAACCGGTGTCTGGTGCAAGCCTTTGTCCGTCTGTTCCATGTTTTGTACATAACGGAACTTTGCTGCAAGATAAAGTACCTCCTGTTTGGAAGAAACTCCTCTGTGTGTGAGTATCCTTACTGGGGAACAAGGCTGCTACTGTTGGCTCGCTGACTTCTGGCTTTTCTGCTGCATTTCTGTGGGGCTGAAACTCCTATCATCCCCCAACAGTGGTTATGGGCCCAGACCCAGAGTGCACAGCATCCACAGCGCACCTGTAGTTGTTTTCCCCTGGATACTAGGACTGTTTTTGACTGTTTACCTGGCTCTCCGGTGCTTCGGGAGTCTGTGTTTTGGCAGAGAGACAGTTAATTTTTAGTCCGGTGCTGTTCAAGGACACTTTGGAGGAGGAAGCCGGCCAGCTGCATTCCTGTGTTTTGTTTTTACAAAGGCAGCAGAATGGCTGAAACAAGCTTTGTGCGTTTTGAAAGACTAAATGACACAAATTATCAAAGCTGGAGAATTTATGTGAAAGCATCTCTGATAAAGGAGAACTTGTGGCACGTTTTGGAGAACGAGGGTCAGCCGCCTGCCAGTGCGTCGGCTGCTGAGATAGCAGTGTATCGTGTTGCTGATGAAAAGGCCAAAGCAGTTATTTTGCTAACTTTAAGTCCTTCCCAGTTGATTCACTCTGCTGCTGCAGACACAGCATATTAGCTCTGGGAGGCTCTGAAGCATGTGTATCAATCTTCCTCGTGTTTGTCCAAAATGCTATGGATGAAAAGACTGTATAACACAAAGTTATGTCCCGGAAGCTGTGTAAGAGAGCACCTCATGCTGATGAAACAGTTATTTGAAGAGGTAGCCAATAGAGGAATAAATATCCCAGAAATGCAGAAAAGTTTTATTCTGCTGGGAAGCTTCACTAACGAGTGGGACTTTTTGATGTACAGCCTGCAGGGTGTGCGTGAGGAAGAGCTGACTGTAGACCTGGTAGCCGGGAGGATCCTGGAGGAAGTCCAACGTAAGCAGTTCGATTCCAGACTGCAGTCGGAGGGGAGAAAAGCCAGCTGCCAAGAGGAGGAGGCATCTGACTTGGAAGAAGGAGCAGTGTGCAGCTTTGCCAGATGCTGCCACAGATGCAAGAGAGTCGGCCATCTCCAGAAGGACTGCAGAATGCCAGCGCCGAGCAAAGGGAAGAAGACAACCCAGAAGCGGAGGGGCGTGTCGTCACAGGCTGAAGGCCATGTGCTTGTGGCAAAAGAACAGTCTGAGAGTGGTGTGTGGTTGCTAGACAGTGGTGCAACTCACCACATGGTGAACAATTTAAAGCTGTTGAATGATGTTACAAATGCAAATATAACAGCAATTTCCCTTGCAGATGGGGCACCAAGCAAGGTGCAGAAGATGGGTACTGCATATGTACCATGCTTCGGTAAATCATTCAATAATGTGTTATGTGTTACCAACTTGCAGAACTGTATTATGAGTGTCTCCCAACTGGCCAGTGAGGGTTACAAAGTGGTGTTTGAAGGGGAGAAATGTACAATAACTGCAAATGGTGTGTTTTGTGCAAAAGGGGTGAAAAAGCAGGGGTTGTACCACATGTTGCCAAAAGGAAAAGTGGCAAACGTTAACCCTTTGTGTAACAAACCTCTACATGAAAAGTGTGTACATTATCTTCACAGAGTGATGGGACATGCCAGCTACAAAAGTTTGCAGGAGTTGGCAAAGGTATGCCCTGGGTTACAAGTCAGAAATTGCCCTAAATTCCTAGATTGCTCTATATGCAAAAAGGTTAAGGTAAAGGCTTACCCCATTGCCAAGAAAAGCAAGTGTGTCACCCAACGGCCTTTTGAGGTTGTACATGCAGATTTGGCTGGGCCATTCAAGCCAACTGAAGGGCAAAATAGGTATGTCCTGGTCATTGTAGACAGACACACCAGGTACTCCTATGTCTATCTGCTGAAAGAGAAAAGTCAAGCAGCTGAAAAGATCCAAGAGTGGGTGAATGCTGTTGAGAGGGAATTTCCTTATAAAGTGGCCAGTCTTGTATCAGACAGAGGGGGAGAATTCCTGTCTAATAGCCTGTAAGCCTGGATGCGCAAGAAAGGCATAAGGCATAAAACCACCAACCCTGCATCTCCTGGGGAGGATGGTCTCGCAGAAAGAAGAATTGGGCTGTTAAAACAAATGAAGGACTGTATGATGGAGGATGCCCAAGCCCCAGCAGGACTTTGGGGAGAAGCAATAGTGACAGCAAACTACCACATAAACAGGATGTGGAGTTCAAGTGTGAAGCAAACTCATATTACCTATTGCATGATAGAACGCCAAACCTGCAGCATCTACGTGTTTGGGGTCAGCTTGCTAGTGTGTATATTCCCCAAAGTTTCAGAAAGTCTGGAGAGGAGAAATCTAGACAGTTACGCTTTATGGGATATGAAGGTAACAAATATAGATTTCTACGCCATGCTGGCAAAATAGTGTATTCCAGGAGTGCAAACTTTGAAATCCATTCAGGATGGGATAGACTGCACTGTAACCAAGAGGTTTTGATTCCCCTGGGTAAAAGTGTGAAAAGTGTTCCAGAAATTCCTGAAAATGGAGGGGCAGTAATGTCTGATGAGGAAAAGGACAGTGTCCCAGATACACTTGACAGCTCTGAAAATGGAGGGACAGTGATGTCTGATGAGGAAAAGGACAGTGTCCTGGATACACCTGAAAGCTCTGAAGATGGAGGGGTGGTGATGGTTGATGATGAAGAAGAAAGTACTGAGGAAAGTACTGAGGAGGAGAAGCCAGAAGTCTCACTCGACGTCACACCAAAGAGTTCAACACTGCCACCTAGTGCTGAACCTGCGTTTACGGTCAAGCAAGAGCCTCGCACTGAGGTCAGCACTAGGTCCAGCAGTGGTTCCAATAAAAGTGGGTCAGGAAGTACCCAACTTGCTGAGTCAGAAAGTAAAGTTATGCTTATCCCTAAGAGGTCAGGAGGAGGGTATTTTGTTGCCCCATGACTGAAGCAGAAAACTTACAGTGTAGGACTACATTGGGGTATAGTATCAAAATGTGAGGCAAATGGTCCAAGATGGGATTTTGTGCTTGCGGTATTGTCCATCTGCGAATTTGCTCACAAAGGCACTTCCAGTAGTAGGCCATGAGAAGTTGACAAGTAAACTGGGCCTTGCCACCAGAGTGTAAGGTGGAAGATGAATTGTACCCTTGAATGTATGTACTGTATGTATTATGGAACATGTATTGTATGATATGTATGGATAGTGAAAATGTCCTACACAGTGGCCTGACCATTTTGGAGGGGATTGTCAGGGATTCCAGGCAGGGAACCCTGGGAAAATGATCAGCCCACTGCAAAGATGTTGCATCATGCCCCAGCTGTGGGTAATTGCAAGGTTGCATCAGAAACTGGGGTCGTGTGCAGATGGTAGAGGGAGGTGTGCAAACCTCTACCTGATCGGTTGTAAATATGTATATAAGAAAGCAATCCCCAGTATGATTTTGTCTGTTGACCAAACCGGTGTCTGGTGCAAGCCTTTGTCCGTCTGTTCCATGTTTTGTACATAACGGAACTTTGCTGCAAGATAAAGTACCTCCTGTTTGGAAGAAACTCCTCTGTGTGTGAGTATCCTTACTGGGGAACAAGGCTGCTACTGTTGGCTTGCTGACCTCTGGCTTTTCCGCTGCATTTCTGTGGGGCTGAAACTCCTATTATCCCCCAACAGAAAGTGTGTGGCACACCCAAGGCCACCCAGTGGGTTTTCATGGCTGAGTGGGGAATCAGACCCTGATCTCCAGGGCCATAGTCCCAGGCACTACACTTTACAGGCTCTCTAGCGTTCATAACTCTCAGAGAGGATTCTAGCCATCCATATTTCTCAGGCATCCTCCAGGAAGTTTTAATTCCAGCCAAACAGCCATTTTCTCTTTTAACAGAGAAGCTGGACTACAAACTGTTCTTTCTCGTAAGCCACCAAAATTAGTTCATTCAAACAGGAGTAAAGGCTTCACTGTCATGAGTACAAGGCGATACCAATAGGGAAGTATCCCTTGGTGGCTTTGCTCTTGGTTAAAAGACAGAGTAAAGGTCCCCAAGTTCACTCTTAAATAGTAATGATAGCACAATTATCAGGCAAAACAAAAATTAAGTTTAATGATGCAAAACCAGGGTATAGTTTGAGGGTGATTCATATTAATTATGTTTAGATTAAAAGCTTATTTCTTTTGTTAGCATCTGTAAGTTGGAAGTTAGTGTTAAAAATATATATATAATTACTGCATCTTATGGAGGAGCTGTGTTAAACTTAATGGAGCATTCTACTTCTCTCTGGGCACACAATGAGAAATCATATTAACATTTTGCAAAATGCAGAAGAAATGAATTACATGTTTAATGATAGGAATTACTTAAACTGATTATGGGACTGGATTGGCTAGCTAATATGGTGAGAATAGTCAGATGTACAAAATATCGAAATGGGAGAATAGCTCTGTTAAAACTGCTGCTGCTACTACTACTACATGCCTTCCAACTATTCCTACTTGGCAGGGAGAGATCCAAATAATTCTCTTATCATCCTACTTTTTCTGTGGCTTTTAAAATGTCCCAGGTTCTGTCTCTAGCTCCCACTTCCCCTTTTGTCCTCATTTTATTTCATTTACTGATTTCACAGCAGACTTCAAAATACAAATGTCATTAATTCAGCAGCAAGGAGGGGAGAGCAAGGTACAGAATCTTGTACTTCTCCACAGACTCGGACAAAAGCAAAGGGCTGCAACTTCTCCTAGCTTGTTTGTGTTTTTTTCTTATTGTTGTGTTCTTGCCATGTCCTGCCACACTGGGATGTTACCTGGCCATGCACATTCAGGGTTTCATCTGGGAAATGTTGGAGGCTATGCTATTAGTAGCACTACTACTATTTTGGTGATAGTAGTTTGTTGTTGACAGCTAGTGTGGTGTAGTGGTTTGAACACTGCATTATGACTCTGCAGACCTGAGTATGATTCCCTGCTTAGTTATGAAAACCCATTGGGTGGCCTTGGGTACATCGCACACTCTCAGTCCCAGAAAACCCCACAATAGTTTCATTTTAGGATCACCATAAGTCAGTAATGACTTGAAGGCACACAAGAAGGAGGAGGAGGAGGAGGAGGAGGAGGAGGAGGAGGAGGAGGAGGAGGAGGAGGAGGAAGTAGTTTGTTGTTGTTTATTGCTATCAAGTCAACTTTGATTTATGGCAACCCTATGAATGAAGGACTAGTGCTATTCTGAAAGAGGACTTTGAATAGCTGCTTTGAGGTTCAGTGGGCTACAAATAAAGATGATCATGATGATGAAGAAGAAGAGGAAGAGGAGGAGGAAGAGGAAGAGGAAGAAGAAGAAGAAGTGTTATGATGAGGAAACAAACTTCCTACAGGTAGGAAGCATGTAATGACACTTTCTTCACTCACTTTGAAAGAGTTTCAGAGCAGAACAAAGACTGAACCAGTACTATCACTGGAGGCTCAAGAGGCTCCCACCTGGAAGGTGTGCTTTTGGAACATAGGAAGAACCTGTACTGAGTCAGAATTTGATCCATCCAACCTATATTATCAACTTAGGTGTGGCAGTGGCTATGACCAAATAACTGGCTAATATAGCACAGATGCACCTGAATGGGGAAAAATGAACTCAGGGAAGGAAATTCAGGAGGCAGGGAGAGTTGTAAGACCAAGATTGTTCAGTGATGTTATACAGGGCTAGATTCAGATTCTAATACCTCTGGCAGCAACAGCAGCTCTCCTTGTGTCTGGCTGTACCTCACTTTCTGAACTGAACCAGCTTTCCCTACCATTCCACATAGGACTTGATTTTTGCTCTGTTAACAGGCTGGTTGTTTTCCTCTTTAGTTTTTTCAATATCCATCTTAAAATGTTTTTGGAACTTAATGCAGTACTTCAGATGCATTCTGACCAGCACAATATGGAGTGAAATCATGTGTGTGTGTGAGAGAGAGAGAGAGAGAGAAAGAGAGAGAGAGAGAATGAGAGAGAGAATGATCCCCTGTTCATACTATTGATTGCATTCTAAATTCTAATGTTAAATCCATTTACTCTGTTATTCTGGGGAGTACACTCAAATTCATACCAAATGATTTTTTTTTCCAGGTGCGGAGTACAAAATTACCTGAACTTATGGAGGCTAAAACTTTGGACTTCAACTCCTATAACTCCTTACCACTGGCTATGTTGGGTAGAACTAATGCAAGTTAAAGTTAAAAAAAAAATAGTACACTCTGGTTTCCTACCCCTTGCAGCAGATGATTTTCCAGAAAGGGCTGATAACAGAGGCCTAACACAACCCGTCATAGGCTTTCTGTGCATTGGAGTACATCAGAAAAGTCTGATGTACATCTGTGAGGTTAAAGCACTCTTTAGAAATTAAGACAGAAATCTTAGCTAAGGGGGCTGTTTCCAAGGCCCTTTCCGCACGGGGTAAGTAGTATGGCGTGGTGTGACCTCTGATGGAGGTCGTCTGCACCTTGGGAGTGGACTGGGTCTGACTACTTGTCGCAGTTCCGCACCTCAGTCTGCTCCGGAGCGACCTGAAGTGGTCACGCAGAGTGCTTTTTAAAAACCTGTTTTTACAGGTTTTTCAGAAGCACGGAGCGCGCCACTCTGTGCCACTCCGTTCCCGCGCTCTGGTGTAGATTTGCAGGTGCACACTAGTGCGTGCCTGCAGATCTGCTGGGGGCGGGCTTCCAGCTGGTGAGCTTCTCCGGTTGGTGGAGAGCCTCCGCCAGCCGGAAGCCACCATTTTGGACGCTGGAGGACTGCAGAACAGCGAGCTCGCGCTGCTCTGCATGGGGACGAACTTACCCGGCTGCCGGCAAACTCCGTTTCAGCACGTTTTCCCCTGTTTCCCCCTCCACATGCGGAAAGGGCCCAAATCAATGTGAAAGGAGGAGGTTATTTCTTCTCATTTACCTAGGGACACAGGATAAGGACCAGGTGAGCTGGAGATCTACAAACACTCATTTCCTCTTTCCTAAAGCTGTGCCAAACTGGACAATTTGTACCCTTGTCACCTGACTGGAAATGGCCCTTGAAAAATGGACACTCAGGCCATTTCCGCACTATACTGTTATAGTGCTATGATTCCACTTTCAACATCCTATGGAATCCTGGGGTTTGCAGTTTCGAAAGGGGCCCTTGAGGATTCCATAGGATGTTGAAAGCAGAATCGTAGCGCTATAATGGTGTAGTGTGGAAATGGCTTCAGATCCAGGCCCTGAGATCTGACAACCCTATCAGAAGGTCTGTGTCATGCTTCCTTCTCACCAGTTCTTCAGTGTAACTGAGCACACAAACAAGGGGCTGATGGCATACATATCCACTGTCCATATTTAATGTTTCAGAAACAAGAATAGAGATATACTTCTAATCGAAATCCTGTTTTTATGCCAAAGATGGCTACCTGAACACTGTCACCTCCCCATCTATGCCCTGCATCTGAATACATGGGAAATGAATTTATTTATACATTTATTTATACAAAAGATATGTGATGAAGTGCCACTGGATATGGATGAAGAACCACTGGAAAATTATAGAAAATGATGAGTACTGGTTTTGGAATTATATGTATTGAGGAGTATGCATTTGGAAGTTATTGATTGTCATTTATTGGAGGTTTTGGAAGAGTGGCTGGATAGATCCCTATCAAGGACAGCATACCAATGGATTGTAGCAATAGCTATACACTAGCCCCAAGATTTTGTCTGGACCTCAGTTTGCTACTTTGGAAAATGGACAACTTCAGCTCAGACCAAACTGAAACCATTTCAAAACACAGTTCAAATAGTAAAATTTGCCCTAAGATCAGAAGAAGGTCCTCTCCTTTGCTTAATCCCACTCACTAACCACCCCCTTCCCCAAAATTCCAACTGCCAAATTTTTGGCATTTAGCAGAAATGAAATGTAAGCTGCTTCCTGATCTCCCCAGGCCAATTTTCCAAAACCCCCAAGTCTGTTCAGTTCTGCTAGCTATGAAGGCAAAGACAACTTTGACATGGAAAGGATCAGAAGGACTCTGACTGAGTTCTAATTTCAGGCTCCATCTACCTCCATTGCCTGCCCAATGCCCAGTTATTGATGGCCAGCATCTGCAGGGGGTGGGACTAGATATCCTTTGGGGTGCCATTCAAATTTGATGGCTTTATGCAAATGCTCCACCTGAAACATGGAAGCTGGGGAACAGAAGCAGTGGATGTGACCCTTGTCAGGGTTGTTCCAAGACATTCCATGTCTCGACAAATGCTCAAAGGAATGAGTGAACAGGGCTTAAGAGCTTCCCATTTGCCTTGAGCAAGAGTAAAGGGAAATCAGCAAATAACAATTAAAAACATGCACAGCATAGAACACATCCCATTATGTAAACCCTCTGCTCCAAGTATCCCCTTACCTTCTGTCCCACATAAAGATTTCCTGACACTATAAATTCAGTCACAATTGCATCATTTTTCTCTGTCTGTCTCCCCCTCTCTCTGCTCTGCCCCACCCCTAGAACAGCACAGATTAAGATAAAGTGATAGTTCTGTGTCAAAGACTGCTTTACTGCCACACTTGGGATAAAGGAGGAGAGGTTAATTTATCATCGCTGGGGAGAACTGACAGAAGAGAGATATACTACCGAAGGGGGATTTAGCACAGGGCCAAGAAACTTCACACTATTTTTACCATCTGTCACATGCTCTAATAAAGCAGGACAAAATATGAAGAAAGGAAAAATGAACTATCAAACACTGATGTAATGCAGCCCATAAATCTAATTTAATTACTTTGCATGGAGACAGGTCCTCCAGTCCATGTGAATATGCTGGATTTTTTCTTGGCAACTTAACAACTAAGTGTTTTAATAACATCATTCTATAATTTATTCTGCCTGAAACACAAAATCTCTTTTGTGTGAGTTTCATTCTTTTTTTTTTTTCCTTTTTGCTTTTTGTTTTGCAAGAACTGTTAATTCTCTTTCCTAATGTCAAAACTGGCATAAATTCACATACAAACTTGAAGTCTTGCTGTGAAAAAAGGGTGGAGGTTACTGAATGCCTTTTCATTGTTCAGAGTCTTTTGTATGGAAGTGCATTATATGCTTTTTTTTTTGTTCTATGTGTTTTTCCTTCCTTCCTTCCTCCCTTCCTTCCTTCCTCCCTTCTTTCCTTCCAACTCTTTTACTCTGTTCTACTTCCACCTGTTCTTCCTTTGCATTAGAAATGATTGGATCTGACAAAGCTGACTTAAGTTGAAGCAAATCTATCAGAAAGTGTTTAATCATTTCTAGATGATTCTGGACAGCCTGTCATTTTGTTTGTCATTATATTAATATATATGCCTTTCTTTTAAAAACTCTAGAGAGGCTTATATATTAATATAATGACAAACAGAGTGGGAGGGTGTCCAGAATGCATCTAAAAATGATTACAAACTTTCTATTAAAGCACAGAATTTTCTTCCCCAGGTTTCGTTCTCTGCTGTCCCCGAGTGTGGGGTCAGGTGTAATGGTATCTAGTTACAGGGTATTCAATGGTTCAGTTGAACATCAGGAGGAACTTTTTGATGGGAAGTTTGGCAATGGAACCAATTACCTAGAGAGGTGGTTGGGTCTCTGAACATCTTCAAAAAGAGGCTAGACAAATACCTATTGGGAATGTTCTAGCTGGAGTTCCTGTATGAGCAAAGGGTTAGACTTGATGGTCCATGGAGCTTCTTCCAAATCTATGTTTCTAGGACTCTGTATCTGCAGAGAACAGCAACTACAGTAGCAGCATATAGAATGGCTTAGCTTTTCCCATCCCTGTCAGAAGTAGACACAATGGAAATGAAATGAGGCAAGGATAGACCATTTCTCATTTCAAAGATGAACACTGGAAGCCATTTATACCAGGAGAGACTATTTTGTCCATCTAGTCCAGCACTGTCTGCTCAGGATTTGGTTCTCAGAGGTCTTAGGCAGAGGTCTTTCCAGAGCTTAGAATGCTTACTCAAAAAAAGCAAATGGTTATTTCTCAGTTATAGTTCTTCAAAAGTGTCATGTTACTCATTTACCATTACTTTCAGAAAGGTAATAATGAAGGATTAACATGGGTGTTGGACTATGACTCTGGACACCAGGATTCAAATCCCAACTTGGTCATGGAAACCCACTGGGTGACCTTGGATAAGTCACTTCAGAGGAAGGCAAAGGCAAACTCCTGCTGAACATATCTTGCCAAGAAAACCCTGTGATAAGTCCATCTCAGAGTTGCCATAAGTTTAAAACGTACAACAACAAAACAAATCATATTCTCTTCCCATTACTACCAAGAACATTTTTTTTTTAAAAAATGCCACCTTCTCTACAAAAAATTACTCCAAATGCCCCTCCCAGTAAACTCATTACACTTGGGCAAAGATTCTAACATTAACATCATTGTCGGTAAACATTTGAAAATAACATTGGTCATCGTTATTTGAGAGACGAAGAGTAGCAAGTAACAATGGTGTTCACCCATTATTTCCAAACTCTGATGCTTTCATTTTACTTACTATCTCATCTTTTTCAAATTGGAGATGCCAGGGGTTAAATCCAAGGACTCCAAAAAATGTTACTAACAAAGTTGGCATGAAGTATTTGGACCCCAACATATGGTAACTGGGACAAAGCAAAAATGGCTAATATATATATATATATATATATATATATATATATATATATATATGTATATATATATATATATATATAGGTGGATAGTTGAACACTGTAGAAATTCAGGAGAGTGTAGGCTTACCTGCTTTACATGACTCCCCTCTTTCTATTGTTGTTGTCAATGTTGTGTGTTCCTAAGTCATTTCTGACTTTTGGTGACCCTAAGGTGAACCTATCATGGGGTTTTCTGGGGCTGAATGTGTGTAACGCACCAAAGGTCACCCAGTAGATTTCCATGGCCAAACAGGGAATCAAACTTTGGTCTCTAGGGTCATAGTCCAATGTTCAGACCACTACACCATGCTGGCTCTCCCTTGTTCTCTCCACTTTTTTTAATGATCTCCCCAGTATACCCCAGCATCAAGTAAAGTTCTGCCCACAGGGAGGTGTACATCTAATGGATGTTAATAGTTATAAACCATGCTGGGTTTCCCTATGATATGGTCTGAGTTTTTTTTTCTCTGTTTAGATTTGCATATCTCATGTAGTGTATACGAAGGGATTTCAATAAGGTTCCAAAGGTACAGCTGCTTTTCAGTGCTACTGTAAATGTTTAAAGGTAAAATAGTAGCATGAATTACAGCAGACGTGATAAGATGTCTTTATTAACATAGCTTGGAATACTACCTTTAAAAATACTTGTTTCAGTAATGGTTTTTGATATATTATTAACATTGGCGGTGGATATTTTTAGTTTGTTACATTAATCATAAAGTGGGATTATTTTAGAAGAAGAAACTATAGGCAGTCTGCAAACCAGAGCTCTTCTTCTGTGCAAACCTTTATCACTTCTCACATTAGAAGTACTGTTCCATGAAAAAAAGTCTACCAGTTTGCACAGTACAGGTACTAGCAAACTAGACCTCTTGTTCAATTCAAAACCTTCTAAGTCTGCACACCAGAGTTCTATACAAAACCTTGCCAATCTGCACAGGAGACCTCTCGTTCTATGTTATACCTTCCAGGGCTGTAAACTAGATTTAATTTAACTCTATACCTCATGGTAACTTACCCTCAAACTTTGGTTAGTGGTTAGAGATAAGACAAAACTCACTATTTATTGTGTTCAAAATATAACCAGCATAGATATTGTTAGGTATTCATCTACATTTCCCATCCAGATACCCTCCAAATGCTTTGGACTACAGATAATGATATTTCCTCTTGTTATTCAGAAAACACCAGTGAACACATCAAGTTATTCTCTGTGATGCACCATTGGACATAACAGACTTTTCCCATTTGGTCCCCTACTGATATTTTTGGCTGCAACTTCAAACATCTCAGATCAGTTGCTCTTGGTCACTATGGCCTGAATCCTTTTGGCTAGTATCAGCTAAAGTAGACCCATTGAATCATTTGTTGAATGGTGAGTCAACATGTAGGCAAATTTATTTCACAGATCTACTCTAGTTGAGACTAGCAGGATGATTTATGACTGAGTGCGAAGAGAGCTGTAGTGCAAAACAAGTGGAGAGTTTCAAGTTTGGGAAGGTTAATTGTAAAACAAGAGGTTGCTTGGTAAATGAAGAAAAACAAAACAAAATTACCAATATGGCTCAGGTAAGAAACTGCAGGGCAGAGGAGATAATTTGGGAATTAGAATTACTACTGGCAGTGCATATTTCCTCTGGTTTTGATAACTAAAAAAGCCCAAAATTCTGCATCAGAGGTTTCTGTTCATAACTTTATGATGTCATAGCTACATCTTTGACAGGACACACAATCATTCTAGAGCATTGTGATGCTGATGTGTATCATGACATCATGTGTGGTGTTCTGTCATGCCACGGCAGTTCCTGTTGTGCAGTGAGTCTTATAACATTCTGCTGGCCTTTGGGCCGTGGGACCCATGGTGGAATGGCCACACTGTTGCTTCCATTTGCACAATGGTCCTGGAGACATGACTCTGTTTCTGCTCCCCTCCTGAGAATACAAACATTCCACAACATCACAGTTCACCTTTCCATGATCATAAGTCAGTTTATGATGATATAAATACATAACAGGATGCCAATCATAGTTAATAAGTTAAACCATATATCAACAGGGATAAAATTATACTGTGCAAGGACAATCTCTTGGCGTTGTTTTGAACCATTGAAGATGACGTCTGACCTACTTACTTTCTCTGAATGATGAGACACTATTAAACTTGATTTCTACTAAAACTACCATTTGACTCCTGACTCTGGACTTTGAACCCACCATTATAGTGTCATCCACCCAGAGGAGGAGGTCTGAAAAACTATAAAACGATAGATGATCTTAGCTGGAGAAGGAGTGAAGGAAAGATCAAGACTTTGACTCAGGTTCCCTTAGTATAGGTCTTTCTGAGCCCTCCTACCTAAGGTTCCTTTCAATGGATATGTTAGTGAAGACTTCTTGGCACCTGTTCTCAAAACATTTTCTTTTCCATGCGCTTTATATCACTTGATCTGTAGTTGCATTCTGGTTTCTTTGGGTTATCTCAATCTTCTTGGATTGGCACTGAAAAATTTGGGTTAGTTTTGCTAACTGAAGATTTGATTGCTTCTTCCTTATGTGTAGATGGAAAGAATATTCAAATATATTCAAAACTGATTGAAAAAAAAAAGCGTGCTTCTCAAGCGTTGCGAAACTCTGATGAGAAGATTCCTGCACTGACAAAAATCTTTGCAGTTTAGAACTTGTTCTGTGCAAAATGTGCATGTGGTTGTTTTGAACATAAAATAGCCTTTCCCAATTGGGAAACAATATTTTCTATGCAGAAAATAATATTTCTACACAGAAGTATCATTTTCTGATTTTGAAAACTGTTTCCTGTGCAGAAACTGGGGGCTTATTTGGACAAAATATGCATGTGGTTGATTTGCACAGAAAATGAGATTTTCTGTGTAAGAATTAAGAAGCACTCTTTCCTGTGCAGAAAAAAAAATTTCTGGATAAAAATATTATTTTCTTCACAGACAATGCAATTTCCTGTATAGAAAAGGCTGCTTCATGTGTGAAACAACCATGTGAGAATGTTGCACAGGATATGCAAAATTGTTTTGGCATATTGCAAATAAGATTTGCGAACTGCATGGCTTTAAAAGATTTTCCTTGAAGAAGGAAGAATGACTAAAATTACTCATTGTTTCCTTCAACAGGAAGCGTAGTGAAAAATTGTATTCCCATTCTTGTGCTGCGTAGATATAAACTCCTTCCTATAAAGACAATACAAGTCTGCGCTGCTTGATTCTCTAACAGAAAGTGGCCTTGGGAGCTGGCCTCCATTTCTTACTTTTTGAAGAGAAAGGTAACGATACCGATCCCCCTCCCGCTCCTCCTCCTCCTCCTCCTCCTCCTCCTGAGCAGTGAAAAGTGGAAATGGAAAGACTGAAGGAAACAAGGCTTTGGGACTGATTTCCTAAGTAGTGTGTTGTCAGCACTGGAGACAAGTTTTCCAGGTTGGTTGCAGCAGATTCAAGAAACACAGGACTAGAAATAGCAAAGGCATTACACACAGACACAAGCACATACTTACTTATGATATAAACACCTAACAGGACGCCAATCATAGTTAATAACTTAAACTATATATCAACAGGGATAAAATTCTGTTGTGCAAGGAGAATCTCTTGGCTTTGTTCTGAACCACCGAAGATGAGGCCTGAACGGCTTACTTTCTCTGTAAGTGAAGCGACACTGTTAATAAACACATTGAGTTGGTTTATCAAGCTAGATCCATTTATTAAAAGATATTTGGCTTTGTAACGCTTTGAACATTTTTGATGGAATTGTTCCGTTGTTGATAAGAATACTGTTGAATATCATGAAATTACTGGGTTTACTTTTTGTTTGTGTCCAGATGCTGTAACACCATGGGACGTTGCCTTGGGTCCTATGGTCGGGAGAAAGGCAGTATACAAATATAATAAATAAAATAATAAAATTGCCTGGCTGCTCCCTTTTCTCCCCGGTCACTAAATACCTGGTGTGTGTGTGTGTGTGTGTGTGTGTTTGTGTAGAGGGGCAATCTGGCTGCATGTTGTAAGTGAATGGAGGTTCTGAATCCCTCCATCTGCTGTGATCAAGTATACGTCTCAAACAGGGTGATGATCTCATCACAACAAGCCATGCCTCTACCCTATAGCTAGACTTGCTTTCTGTGCTTGGTGGGTGAGGGAAGCAGGACAGTACAGGTGGAAACAATCCATCTGGTTTCCTGGGTGCAATCCAGCTAGGACTTAGAGGTAATCATGAATACTTTGAATTGAGCCTGGATGCAAAACAGCAAGTAGATGAGATATTGCAAGATAGATGTAAGGTGACCCCATATCTGTGTGCTTAGTAACACCCTTTCTGTCAGATTCTGGATTAGCTGTAGTTGCCATGGGCTCTTCAAAACTAGCCCTTTTGGAGTACCGTACAGCCATTTGATCTTGATACAACTAAGCAATGAGATATGAATGGGAAGTTACTTTTACAGCCAGATTTTACTTCCCCAGAATAAGATCATGGCTGATAATTTGTATACTCACAGACCTTACTAAACTTATCAAAACTGCATCCTCGAACAAGAGGACTTCTTTTTCCCACAAAGAAGAGAATGTCTAAAAGAATGTTGACTGCTACTGTTTCATGCTTCATTTCCAAACAATTTCCTATTCTTTCCCTTCTTTCCTTTTCAATAGTATTGCTTTATTCATCAACAAACTTAAGCAGATTTAATGGCTGATTTAAGCAATTAATTCAGTAAATCACAGATGATTAATTGACTGGGATTTCTTTAATAGGGCAACAGATCTAATTATATATCCTTCGAGGCCATGCATATATAAGATGCACAGGCTCGAATCCTTGGATCTGCCTGAGGGCAGTTCCATATTACATTTCTTCCACAAGTGGGAAAGGCCCATAACTCATGAACTTCACAGGTGGGAGTCACTTGTTTGTTGAGTACAAGAAATTCAAGTGCCTGGGTGTGACATGTTTCTATTTATTCTCTCTGGATTAATTTCAGTATATTTATACATCTTTCAGTTTTAAGGGGTCTTCTAGTGTTACTATGTGCAAAATGGATGGCAGGTAGGTAAATGGCTAAGGTTACCAGAATGTCTGCTAAGAGTCCAACTACCTCATCCAGGTTATGACTGAACATTCTGTTCTGTTTTCAGAGAAAAAAAGAACAAGACATAACAGCACCATCCACGTTGAGCTCAAGCCAAATCTTATTGATCCCCTTAACAGTCTTGCTGTTTACTTCTGTAGGTTTTGGGTGGCAGCAAACAGCAGCGGCATTGCTTGGGAAAGTCAGCTGGAGGATTCAGGGAGTTGCAGTCCAAAAAAGTAACTTTCTCAAGCTCTGCTTAGGACTAGAAACTTTCTTTCCCCCAATGCTAAATCTGTGCTTGCAATTTCTGTTGCTCTTACTGTGTGTCTATAGGTTGTTTCTGACCTATGGTGACCCTAACACAAAACTGTCTTAGGGTTTTCTTGGAAGGATTTGTGGAGGGGGGGGGTGCCACTGCTTTCCTCTGAGGCTGAGAGAGGATGACTTGCTCAAGGTTGCTCAGTGGGTTTCCATTCCACAGAGTGAGGAGGTCACCTGATGCAGCAGATTTAAGCTGTCACAAAAAGGCAAGAAGCTGATATTTACTTGATTACTATTGAACCTTTACTGCCAGATTTGCCTGGCTTTGGCTTCTATGTACTTTGACCTGTGTAGGTTCATTTGCTTTTCTGCCTCAGGCAGCAAAATATCTTAGGGTGGTCCTGCTCAGTAGAACATCTGTGGAGAATTCCTGATTCTGCCCCATAGGAGAGGATTTTGCTCAGTCCCATTAATTAAAATATTTCCAGACAGAATGGAAAGAAGAGTCAAAAGACATCATTTCTAACCACAGACCTTTTGAATCAATTTTCATTACTTAAAATAACATAAAATAAAAAAGACAGGGTAAAACATTCCAGACGTTAAAGAGGATGTAGATAAGCATAATCTACCTACATGCTCCTGTACCTACCAATCCTGTCTAATTTATCTTCTCTGTCTTTCTCTCTCTCTGTATACACACACACACACACACACACACAACACATTGTTGAACAGAATGGAGGTTTACCACTTTTTTTTTGTACTGGAGACAATGAAAACAAGTGTATTTAAATTAACTTCCAGTTCTTCGCTGGATAAATTGCAGCTGAGGAGGGAAAAGAAAGAAAGAAAGAAAGAGAGAGAGAGAGAGAGAGAAAGAAAGAAAGAAAGAAAGAAAGAAAGAAAGAAAGAAAGAAAGAAAGAAAGAAAAAGAAAGAAAGAAAGAAAGAAAGAAGGAGCCTTTCTCAGCATGTACGCATAAACTGCATTAGGTTATTGGGAAAGGAAATGTACAATTGTATCCAGAGTGTACCTTTTGCATCAAGATTAACTGATGGCTGTGGCAAGCTGCTGATGAAGGCAGTTTGTGTAAGAACAGCCCCTTCCTAGAGAGACTCATCAGTCATTGCTGTCATTGGTTGCTTTGCCAGCTCCCCAGAATGTAGAAGCTGCTCTCAGGATGTAAGAGAAACAGAAGTGTGTATTGGAGTATGTGTCACTTATTTGGTGCCTGATTAAACCTCTGATCCCTAGCATGTTTCCTTGGAAGGCAGAGCTATTGGAACAGAGGAAGAGCCCAGTGGCCCCTGGAAGATGAACAGGTACATTATAGCATTAACTTTCATGGCCCACAGCCCAACTTCCTTAAAAGAATGGAGTTTTTGGACCAGAGGTCCAGGCATATATGCAGCGTACATGGTTACGAGTAGTGTGTTGACAGTGAAATCTGAGTGAATATAAATGCACAAAGTACTGAGTGTGCCAATTACATTACTAACGTGGGCCAAGTAAATATCCTGCAATTCATCTCTTTCATATTGTGACCTAAATATTTTGTGTTTTTATCTTACTCTCCCGCAGGAATAAATCATAGTGTCTGGCCTGGACCTTGTAGACAACTTTGAGTATCATAAAATAAGGGTTGTTTTTCTGGAAATAGAGGTCTCTCTTTTGGCATGTGTGACTGGGAGGTACCAAAAGCTCTGTCCACCACAGATTCATCAGACATCTTTAAAAGTTATGCATTTTCTATAGACCATCACAACATTCTGTGTCAGTGAGTTCCAGGGGCTAATTTATCTAACAAAGGGGATCTTTTGCTTCGTATTTGCTGCTTGTCGTTGCTAGTGGATGCTAACAGTTGGCCAAACTCTATGTTCTCTCTCATTTCTCCTCCTCTTTCTCCTCCTCTCTTTTACTTTTTCATAGCCAACATTCTATATTGGCTACTAAGTTACAAATGAATAACTAAGTAGCATTTCCTGGCCTGAACCCCCAAACCCATCTAAATAGCCAGCAGCTGACCTAGGCAAAGGAGGTCTGTTCACCTGCCAGATGGGGTGCAACGAAGATGATGTTTTAGCTCACCCCCATCAGCAGGCAAGATTGTGACAAGGAACAGTGACAGGGTTCCTGCTTCAGATTGTTCCACTTCACATGCCAGCGACAGGGAGCTGGTAATGCCATTCTCCTTGTGCCTTCATCAGCAGTTGAACAGATCTCCTTCACCCAATGTGGTTAAGGGTAGGCCAAGGAGGCATTTACCTAGGCTTACAGTAAACCTAGATCCAGTGCAGTATAATGGTTTGAGTGTTGAACTATGATCCTGGAGACTAGAGTTTGATTCCCCACTTGGCCATGGAAATCCACTAGGTGACCTTGGGCACGTGACACACTCTCAGCTCCAGAAAATCCCATGATAGGTTCATGTTAGGCTTGCCATAAGTTGGACAACTGGAAGGCACACAAGGAGGAGGAGGAGGAGGAAGAAGACGACTGTATAGTGTTACTGAATACGAAGCCATTATGAATCCTTAGCTCAATGTTACGAATCTGTAACTGCAACACTGAATGCCAGCCCATGTTTTGTTTTCTTCATGTTTACAAACGAATGCAAAATGTATTTTTTCCCACCTTACCCATTTCTTTGTACATATTATAGCCTTGTACACATACAGGAGTTATGTACCATGCACATTTGTTGAGTTTGAGGATAAAGTTCCAAACTGCCAAGTTCCCAGTCCTTTGCCATGTCGCACTAATAGCTTCCAGGTCCCATCACATATTAAATTCATGTGGTTTCAGCGAAGCCATCTATTTAATGCAATTCACTAAATGCCTGTGTAGCCCTCCTGACAGTGACATATTAGTTTTGCAGTCTTTTGCAATCTGATATCTCTGAGTTTGCCACTGTACTAAAGATTTGATTAATGTGGTTCCATTTTGGTGCAGTAATTGGCTACGACTGTTGTAGAAAATAATCAGGCTTTCATTCCTTACAACTGCACAGACATGCTAATGAGCGAGTGGGTTAATTAAGCCCCAGGCAGGAGGTGACAGTTACTGATGACTGTTATGACAAACCACCAATATGGCATTTGGGAGCTGGACGGCCCATTTGCACTTTATGAAATTACAGGGAAACTGGGACACACGACGCAAAAAAAGTTGCATATACATGCTGAAAAAGCGTGTTTGTGTGAGGGAGGGAGGGAGGGAGGGAGGGAGGGAGGGAGGGAGGGAAGGTGGTGGTTCAAAAGCTGTCATAAACTTAGAAGTTTGTAAAAAGTGAATGTGGGACGACTTATTTCCTTTCCCCTCTCCTGCCCTCCTTCAGTCTCCAGGGCGATTAATATGCCTGCTGAACATGAGATATGAGCACCTCTTGCTTAAGGATTTGCATTATTGCAATGTAGCAAAAATGGAAGTGTGGCAACTCTATTCAGCTGGCATTCTGGAAAAGGAAGGGCAGGCAAAAATAAATCACATAGCTGCAAGATGACAAATACAGCTTTTTTGGGGGGAAGCCTCTCAGAGGCTGACTCACCTGGAGTCAACACAGGGAGCCATCTGACTAGTCGTGGCCATCTCTGCCTTTTCTGCCAAGGCTACAGGATGATGGTTGGTAGGGAGAGTCATTCCTCTTTGACCAAAAAACAGAACTGCTTGGAGACTTCAGAGTCATTAAAGTTTCATTAGCAGGAGAGGTTATGGACCTTTTGTGTGATTATTTCAGCTTATTTAAAGCAACCCAGACTTGAAAACCAAGCAGTTTTTTTTTTCCTCCGTTGGTTGTTATCAAGCCAAGTGTAGAAAACAATATAAGTTCTTCTAGGAATGGGAATACCAGTGTGACAGTCAGTGGAATACAATGGTTAGAGCAATGGACTGGGATATGAGAGATAAAAGCTCACGTTCCCATTTAACCATGAAGCTCACTGGGAGACCTTGGTCCAGTCACTTCCATTCACCCTGTTATATGCTGGTTGATTAGCTTTGTAAGAAAACATTCAGAGTGCAGCAGAAGCATTTTATTGAGGTAAAGTGAGCAACATAACAGATTTTAAAAAGTTGCTCAGACTGGAGTACATTGATCAGTAGAAAGGTTTTATACTAGAACATACAAATTTAGGTGTAAATGACATTGATTGGTGAGGGCTATAAATGTCACGTTGCCCACCAGATCCCAAGTGTTCCCAGAGTCTTTGGATGTTTACCTACTTTCATCTTAGGAACCTGAACTCTTCCATGTTCTTATCTCTACGCTTCCTGTTGTTCTTACTCTATCTTCTTGGGATTTCACACTTCATCCCTCTGATCCCCCCTTCCTTGCAGATGCCCTACAGCATTTCTCCTGACACTTAGAATCATAGAATCATAGAGTTGGAAGAGACCCCAGGGACCATCGAGTCCAACCCTCTGCTATGCAGGAACACATCAAAGCATTCCCAACGGCTCGCCACCCAGCCTCTGCTTTAAAAACCTCCAAAGGAGACTCTACCACACTCCGAGGCAGCATATTTCACTGCCAGCCAGCTCTGGGAGCCTTTGAACCTATACTTGGATACATATAGCAATTTATATTCAGTATGTTCAATACATTCTTGCAAATTATAATTAGCAATGGTTACAGTGCTGGAGTATCATACTGTATTTCCTCCCCCTGCAAGCTAAGCTAAGCAGGGTTTTCTAAGACTAACATGATAGAAGCCAGACCTCCTCCCCTACCTCACAGGGCTGTTGTGAAGATTAAATGGAGAGGAAGAGAGTCACCCTGAGTTCTTTGGAGGAAAAGTAGGATATAAATTGTCCACTTTTCTAAATTACACCCTTCCTTTTCAATTTGTTTTTTTCCCATGAAAAATCAAGGGCACACCAAGATTGATTAAAAAGACTAGAAAGTCCCACATTTTGTTCCTGTTCTTTCCAATTTTATTTTGGAGATCTGTCATATTTCATTTATCCCAAAATATTTTTTGTCAGCTCCCAGTAAGATTGGAGACTTGTTATACCACTCCCCCAAGTCAGTTTATTTTAAAGAACAGAGACACAATATGGGACTTTTCAATCACCCTGGATGTGACTCAACATTGTTTTATTTCTTCCAAGGAACCCAGCATGGAAGGAGGGGTTTGAAGTAAGGTGGGATGATATTGTTAAGATCTGCAGTGAATAATTCATAGTATCCACTTCAAAACTAGATTTCTTTATATATTTTGTTATTTATTTTAGTTATACAAATTGCCATAGTTCATTTCATGCATGGATGTCCAGTTCATATGTGTGACTTTTTTACTCAGTCACCTCAGAGAATGTAAAGAGAACCTCTTCAAAGTGGGAATAGTATCCTCCTCCAGCATTCAGTCTATTTGTAAGTGAAGATAGTTGGACTGAAGTCCTCCATGAATCAGC
Organism: Cyclura pinguis; assembly: GCA_030412105.1. Classification (NCBI taxonomy): domain Eukaryota; kingdom Metazoa; phylum Chordata; class Lepidosauria; order Squamata; family Iguanidae; genus Cyclura; species Cyclura pinguis. The sequence continues at coordinate 11,742,033 of CM059605.1, forward strand.
ATAGCATAGTAGCTTCACATGCAGAACTATGCTGTACTGAGTCGTTTGCCACCAACCCCAACCTACTGTAGGGCCATTGAAAGAATCCAGCAATGGCTATTTGTGCCTGGAGGAGAGCAGAGAAAGATTGCAGAAGCATCTGGTTTTGTCCTTGCAGCCAGACTTGAAGCAATTATGTCATCTGCTGAAATCTGTTGGAATTGTACAGAGGTCAGCAGCAGCTGATGTAATAGTTTTGCATCTGGCTGCAGGGACATATTCTGATGCTTCTGTGATCCCCGCTGCTCTCCTCCAGCTCTACGGTAGGTCCTGGTGGGCTTTGACCACTGCAAAGTGAATACAAATCTCCTCAATGACCACAAATAGACATGCACAGGTGTAGGGTTAACTCATAACTTTGCATGACACTAACAGGATGACAGCCTGTGTATGTTTTTGCAAGGAAGACTAAGCTTCTTTCTTTGTCTATTTGACCCTGTGTGGGGAGGGGTGGGTGGGAAGGAACCATAGGAATGATTGTTGTTGAGCTTTTGCCTTGTCAGTTTCACCACTCTGCTAGAGAGATCCATTATTGTCTCTCACATTGCCCACTAAATAACCTTTTTGCTGCCATGCAGTGTTTGTGTACCTGCCCACAACTGACTTAACTAAGATTTGATTAGATTTGAAGCTGTAGCATAACTGTGATCAAACTTATAGGCTCCTCAAACCTGTCATCAAGAAAAATTATTTTTTTTCTCCTCTCATCTGACACGTGTAAACTTCCATTATTCTTTATCTCAAAATATAAAGTTCGATGGAAAAGGAAATGAAAATCTTCCTGTCAAACAGATGCATTTAAGTAAAAAAATTCACCAGTGATCAGAAGATGAAACCTAACATTTCTGTCTAGTTTTAAATTAAAATTCTTAAGAGTAGAATTTGCATTGTATTTCCCAAACATACCTGCACATCGGAAATGGAGACTGTGAAATTCCACCTACTGTCTCGGGTGCACCTCTGCCCCGAAGAATGCATCAAAACATTATACAGATTTAAACTACATTGTATAACCAATCTGATTTAAATTAAGGACAGGATGCAATTGCTAGTCCCAACTAGAATAAAGCCACTGAATGAGTCAACACTTATGTATACCCAGTGATTTAGTGGGGTGTATTCTAGTTCAGAATAGCAGTTGGATATAGTCCTATCGGCTTCTGAAACTAGTTTAGTGAACTGATGCTTAAGTTTAAAGCTCTAAGTGGCTTGGGTCCAAACATCCACTCACGTTAACCCATGATCTTGAGATGAGACCTTTCTCCCAGCATTATCACTAAGGGAAATGCATGTTGTGCAATTGGGGAGGAGGGCCTTTAATGCTCAACATGTTGCTGGACTTCCCATAATTCCTGAACATTGACCAAGCTTGCTGGGGCAAGTGGTAGTTGGAGTCATCCAACATCCAGAGAGTCCTAAGTTTTCCATATTGTGTATACACAAGGAAGAGGTCCCTTAAAGTGGTGATTCCCTGACTTTAGGATATACATTTTTTTTTGTTTGATCTGGCAATGTAATTCATTGTATTGCCTCTGCTTTGGGTTTCATTGTTTGTTGTCTTTCAACTTTTATTGCTGGTATGTTGGTTAGGTTTATTGGTATGTTTTATTGCTATGTTTTTCTTTTTTTTAAAGATGGAACACTACCCTGGGATCCTTTTTGGATGAAGAGAGTTTAGAAACTTTAAACCAAATTAAAGAAATGAATATATTAATATAAAACGACAAATGCAATAAAAATGAGCTAAAAAATGCAATTCAGTGACCAGAGAGCACTAGAGTAAAAGGAGTGGACCGTGAAGAGGAAGTACAGGGAAGCTTAGTGACCTGACACATATGGACAGTTTAAAGCTTCCCTGTCACTCAGTGTTGACAATATTGGGCATGATATACCAGTGTGTGTTTTAGACTCAGTATAGATACTGTATCCCCTAAGCTGAGCCTGCCAGAGTTTTATGATGCTTGAGGGAAGGCTCTCTCTCCATCCCACCATCCTCACAGGCATGTGAAGATACATGTGAAGACACAAATTGTGGAAGGAAGCCAAGTTGGTCCCCTCTCTGATCTCCTTATACTAACAGGCAAAGATCTTTCTGTTTGTCCAGTGATAACTATTTTGTTCAGGAAATCTGTTAATCTGTGTTGTGTTGGATTGTATTTGTACTTTCATTTTTATTTTTATATTTTAATTGCCTTTCAAAAACAATTTTGAGGGCTTCTTGGGGAGGATGTCCAGACTGGTAACTTCATATAAAATTTTTGTTTTATATTCTGCCATACTTTAAGAGAGGTTTCTGAATACAGTGATTGTTAAAGTCTCTATTTACTGTGATTCTGTCATAACATAAATAACCCTGCCAGCTGAATCTGTTATCAAAACTTTTTAGATCTAATAATGATGTTTTGTCCAGGACAATCCATTCTTTAATCCATACCAAGCAACTCGCTTGGTAATATAGCTTTAAAGAAGGTAAGTCCATGCTACCTCTTTCTTTGATGTCCTGAAATATCTTCATTTTAATTCTGGGTTTTTTCCCTGCCCAAATAGACAATTCTTTTTCCCACTCTTGGAAAGGTTTCTCATTAAATATTATGAGAAGGTTTTGAAATAAAAATATAAGCTTCAGAAGTATGGCCATTTTTGTCACATTTACTCTCCTCAGTAATGAAAGGTTGAGTTTTTTCCATCTTTGTAACTCTTTTTTAATCTGATTCCATGTTTTTTGATAATTATTCTCAAATAACTCCTGGCTTTTCCTTGTAACCACGATTCCTAAATATTTCACTTTAAAAATTATTTCAAATTAATGTTACTTAGAGTGACTATTTGTTTAATTTTTTTAAACTTCCCATATTGGGAGAAGAGCAGATCATAAATAAAATAAATAGATATAAGCTTGCTACATTCCTAATGTGATACATTACAATATTCCTAGAAAGAGAGTGAGATGCTGCCCGTCTGCCTCCATCTGCCCCACTAAATGGCATGGGGTAGGGACATGGCTGCAGGATGGTAAGTGAGGAGGACGGGGTAGGTGTGGGCTGCTGTCTGGCAAAGCTTTATGCTCTGTCAGCTCATCTAGGAACTTGGCCTCTCTATATGGAATGTCTCAGGCTTGTTCTCTGCCACATCAAAGACTCCTCCTTGCCCAGAACCCAGAGAGTCACTGCCAGTCATTGGTGAGAATACTGATGCGGATGGGCCAGTCATCAGACACAATATAGAGCAGCTTCCTCCATTCATTGTGGAGTCATGTGGATCAGTACGTCACGCATACACAGTTTGCTTTAGCTCTGTCCCTCCTTGAAGCCTTTTCTAAATCAGGCCCTGTTTCCTGAAGACCATCAAATGATTCTGCTCCTGCTAGATCTTAGGCATACTGTTCCTGCTGGCTGACAAGCGGGTTCCTGTTCATTTTATACCTGACAGGGCCCTGCAAAGAACCCCTTGGGGAAAAAGCTATAAAAATGGTTTATGTAGGAATTGGTGGGTTTCTGTGCAATAAAACCTGAAGCCATTGAAAAGCAAGCTCCTGTGTAATTACAAAGAGAAAGGAGATGGCTTCCATATGTTTGCGTGGGTGTGAGAGGCCCGGGGCTGGCATCTGTTCCCTTTGTTCTGTCAAAGGGGTGGGGGGGGTAAGGGTAGAGAAAAAGAGGTAAGGAAAGAAAGAGAAAGACAGGGAAAAGGTGGGTCTAATGAGAAAACTGACCCTTTCATAAACTCTGAACAGAAGAAGGTCTACTGGCTTGAAGCATCAAATGTGGGGAACATCTGACTTTGGCCGTGGCATGGGGAGCTCTGGTTCTTAAAGAAGAAGAAAACATTATGGGCCTTAGATCAATAAATTACTTTACCAGGCATGGAGTCCGGGCAGTCCCAGAGCCATTCATTAACAAGCTCGTTAAATGATTGATAGGCTTAATTTTCCTGTCAAAGGTATACTTCCCTTGTAAACATGTCAGTGGAGAAAAGTTCAAGCTTGTCAATGGGATTTATGGCAGGGATAATATGTAGGTGGAAAAGAGTGACATGTCCCTTGCGACCCATGCTGCCTCCCCACTTCAGTGTGAGGCCAAGGAATCCAGGTGCTTGAATGTCATTTTCCTCCTCCTCTAGCCTTTCTTCTCACAGCTGAGATAACAACACATCTACAAACCAGAAACAGACCCAAATATGGCCCCAGTAACAATTAACCTATTTAATTTGTTCATCTTGATAAAGGAAGAGGCATCTTTGCTGTGGAATGCCTTTGATGGCTTTTTAAAAAGAAACCCCAAAGGCCTGGCTTCCCCCTCCTCTTCTCCTTGAAACTTCTTTTAACATAAATGTCTGGGGGGAAGGAAATTCCCATCACACCTGACGTGTGCTAATTTATAGCTTTTTACTGGGTTCCACCCTCATTCACCAAAAGAATTAATCAACAGGCAGTGAGTGTTAGTTGGCTAGTTTACATCTGCCAGATTTTTCTCCCCATCTTTCCCCTATGATGTTGGGAAGCTCACCCATTTTTGAAAGGGGACACAGTTAACATCCCAATTTTTTGTTGTTGTGTACCTTCAGGTTATTTCTGACTTATGGTGACCCTAAGGTGAACTTATCATGGGGTTTTCTGGGGCAAAGTATGTTTCAGAGATGCACCCAAGGTCACCCAATGGGTTTCCGTGGCTGAGTGGGGAATTAAACCCTGGTCTCCAGAGTTGTAGTCCAATGTTCAAATGACTATACCACACTGGGTCTCTAACCTCCCAATTTACTGGATCCTACATACAAACAGCAAGCTCATTCTTTCTGGGTGATATTTTTTATGTGGCTTTAGTGAGTTGGACCTTTGCCACAAGGCAGATAGTAGTTGGAATCCTTGTTAGCATCATGGCTAAATATTAACAGCTGTCCAGTAGAAAGTCAACTTGTTTTTGTAACCTGGTAAGATACTTTATTTCATTAGCTTGGAAGTTGGAGACTGGGAGAAAATATAAAGGTGGAGAACAGAAGGGGAGTGTGAATTTCCCCCTGTTGCTAACCTGGTTGTACAGTTGTCCTAGCTATTAGGGGTGGGGAGAAGGGGTCATTTTTTTTGGTCCTGCTCTGTATAGCCCTTGGGAATCCATCTTCCACCGGTTTTACTCTGGAGGCGGTCTACACTAGTCCAGGGATCCCCCTCATATAGTCAGCTCTAGGGACTGATTTTGTTCACTAGCCTAACATCATCTAGGTAGAATTTTTTGCTTAGCCCACTGCTACCATTGGCAGTGAAGGGATGCTGGACCTCGTCAATGGAAGGGATAGCAGTCTTACCTCTTACGTAGAATCTGCTACATCATTTACCACCAATAAAGCTTATGCTACAGCAATAATATATGTCAGTGTCTGGCACTAAAGGAACTCTTGGGGAGGCCTATACCCCTTCCAGAACAAAAGTGAAGCCAAAAGTTATCTACTATCTATGCGGGGTGGGCAATTGCAGCAGGTCTAGGGGGAAAGTGGAAGGAGGAGAGAGAAACGGACATTTTTAAAACAGATGGAGGAAAAAAAGTGGGTGAGTAGAGTATTAGTTGGGATTGCCTTTGCCCAAGTTGGGACAGCTGGAGGGTATGCTTGCCTGACCTGGACACTCTTAGCGGCCTCAGAATTCTAACCAACTGCTCTAGGAGGGTGGGAAAAATAGTGAAGGTGAAGGGCATAGTTTGTTTACCCCTCCCCTCACATGTGGCAGTGACAGCAGTGATGGCATGGAATGGATCCTCTCTTCTTCCTCCCCTTCCTCCTCTCTCTCTCTTTCTCTCTTTATTTCAAGATTTCTCTTTTACAAAGATGAAGTCGGGGCATACCTGAATAGAAACTAGCAGGTATTCCTGCCATCTTCATTACTTCAGAGGCAATGAGGATTTGGTTCTATTGCAGCTTTGCTCTGTAGTGCCCACCCCCACCCCCACCCCCAATTTCATTAAGCCATTTTCAAAAACAAGAATTTTTGTCCCAATGCTCCTGTTTAGGACTGCTCTGAGCTGCAGGTTCTTGATGTCTGCTTGAAGATCTGGAGCTAACACTGCTCCTGACCACAGAACAATCAGCTACTTGGAGGTTGCCTGAGGTCCACAAAACCTTTTTTTCTTTTTGCAAAGCCAGACCCATCAGCGGAACAAACTTAGTTTTACAGTTGACCTTCCATGTTCATTAGGGTCAAGGGCACAGGACCCCAATGAAAGAGGGGAAAAATGCAAATATCAAAATGTGTGTGTGTGTGTGTGTGTGTGTGTGTGTGTGTGTGAGAAGAAGGTCAAGGTGCTGTGGGAATAGTGGACATCCAGGGTCCAAACCAGGTCAGAGAAAGGGAATGAACTCCCTTCCTGGAAAAAACAAACTATTCTAAAATTGAGTGTGGACAGGAATGCTCAGTGGCCAAAACAAGGCCACTGAGAAAACAAGAGAGTGGTAGCATGCTCAGAAAACCCCAAAGATTTGCAAAATACAGTCAAGCGTCCACATTTGCTGGGATTAGGGGGTTAGGGCCCCCATAAGTGTTTAAAAACCCCCACAAATACCAAAATGTGTTTTGTGTGTGTGTGTGTGTGTGTGTAGGGGACAGAGGTGTGGTGGGGAGAACAAACACCCAGGGTCCAAACAAGGTGAGGGAAGGGAGAGGGAAAAGGGATGGGTTGGCATGGTGGCCCTATGCTTCATCTGTCTCGCACATCTCCTCCTTGGTTATGTGGGGAGCATATCAGGAGAGCGTTTGTGGTGCTGAGAAGTCAGGGTGCGATCTGTCCTTAGCTGGCGAGGCATTGGCTGGTAGAGGAAAAGGAGGACCAGAGGCAGGTTTTTGAAGGACTGTACAGCCTTACTGGAGTCACCAAGAGGGAAGATTCTCCTGCAGTAAAAGCACTTGGGGTGGCACGGGACAGGGGCTGGAGAAACTCGCAAATGACCAAATCTGTGAAAGTTAAACCCACAAATACAGAGGGCTGACTGTACAGTGTGAATGGAAGCTAAAGTATGTAACAACTAAATAAACACACAAAGAAAACAAGAACAAAAAAGTCAAAATTGTATTGGATGAGGCCAATGGTCAGGAATAAAATGTGGTTGGCAAGGAAGAACACTTGAGCCAGGACACTGGGAATCGGTTTTTTTTCTGGGTACTTTCGCGAGTTTTTTTGCTAGGTTTGGTTTGGATTTTTTTTTTTTTTTTTGCAGGGAGGAGGGGTTTGGGAAGAGCTGACCAAGCAAAAGGAGGGAACACCTTCTAGCCTTGGAGATGGTGTAAATAATAATGTTGACAAGAAATGTGCAATTTCTTCCCAGTGCTCTTTGAATTGCTTTTCTTCCCAGATTGAAATGACCTTAGAGGTTTGAATGTTGGGTGTGTATGTGTGAAATTGCACTTCTGTATCCCCCTTGTGGTGAATACTGGGGTCTACACAACCTATAAGTGGAACATTGGGGTTTCTTTTGCTTTTGTTTTCACTTATCTTAAAGATTTGAAGTCTTCACTCCACAGCCTCAGTCTCAAGAAACACAAATTAACCTGTAATAGTATGTCTGTGAGAGTATTGGCAGCACTTGGATATTGTGCTAGATTTGCCAGGTGAAAAACAGGCCAGGGCTCCTTCTAGTTGTACAGAAGAGGGAATGCAGCACGTCTTGCTTGTAACAGAAGCAGCACCTACAGAATTTCTGTCTTCAGAACCACTGTTAAAGGTACAGGAGCCCTGGCCTGTCTATCACCTGGCAACCATAATTCTATATATCTCTTCCAGTTCTGCATTAATACATCAGCTTAAGAGTGCTTTCTGGGATATATTTTATAGTCCTATAATTAATACCATAGCTTGGGAAGTTACTTCTAAAAAAAGGAGTTGCTCTTCCAAGGGGCCCAAAAGTAATTTGTTCCCATTAAAATTTTTTAAAAAGCAACTTAAATTCAGTTGTTAATTCCAACTAGAGTAAATTCAGACCCATTGAATTAACTGAAGTTATATTAGTTTTCAATTCCTAAGTTCCCATTGTTTCAGTGGATCTATTCTAATTTGAACTAACAGTTACATTTTGGTCTTTGCTTATTCTGAAGTTACTAAATAGCTACTTTTAGTTACTTTAAAAATTTCAAGTGCTACAAGTTGCCAGGCTCTAATGCAAGACTTAATAACATAGTGGGGCCACCCCACCTTGTAAATATAAAAGTAAAAAGTTAAGTTGAAAAAGAAATAAAATTTTCTCTTCATTGCTACATTTGTTATTTCTAAAATGTTGTTTGTTACTTTATAAATAAAATGTTAAATATAGCAAAAAAAAAGTAGGCGGATTAACTACAAGTACTATATTATTTCAAACGTATCACCTTCAAGCTCTGATTAGGGTACAAAATTAGGATTACTTTCTGGGATCTCTTTCCTAATTCTGTAATTCATATATACATTTCTAATATATCTGGAATGTCTGGAATGCCTTTCAAGCTGTACAATCGACATGTGCATTTATGGTTTGGAATAACATTCTTAGCTCTGTAATTAATAACCTGTTTTGAAATACTTATGGATAATTATAAAAAATTGCAGTGACTGGAATCTGCTGTAACTTTTTTTTGGCATAACCAGGCGTTATATTAGGCAAAACTGGGTATAAAAATACATATCTTTACATAAAATACATATCTTTGGAGAAATGCACAACAAAATTTTCATGCAGTCAGGGGTTATCAGTCCTTTTTCAGACATTGTGCAGCAAAGTGTCTAGTATCTCATACCCCAAAAATGTCCTGAGTAACCTACTTTCATTGGGGGAAGAAATCCACCGAAATATATATATTAGGCAAAATTACATTCACAAATACACGTTTGGAGAAATGCACAGCCAATTTTCATACAAATATATTTTTAATAAAATGATTAAAATTTAACATTGATAAAATAAGATTCTAAAGAAACCTGAAATGATTCGATCCATCATTTCCTAGCAGGAAGTGGAGAGAGAGATTTTTTTTGTTTTGTTAGTAGCATCCTAGAATTCCATCTCAATACAAATTCAGTGGGTATATATACTGTTTATTTGTTTGGGACCTGGTACAGCCAGCTTAGTGTAGTGGCTCTGGGCTATGAGCCAGGAGACCAGAGTTTGATTCCCCACTCAGCCATGAAAATCCTCTGAGTGATCTTGGGTGCATCACATACTCTCAGCCCCAGAAAACCCCATGACACTTTCACCTTAGGGTTGCTATAAGTCAGAAATGACATGAAGGCACACAACAACAACAACAACAACAATGGCATGTTCCATTTTTCTAAGCTATATCACATTTCCAGCTTTAAAAATTTTGGTTTTTTTCTGCTTTTTTTGTATCCATCGCCTTAATCATTATTTCAATGATGTTTTATATATGCTGTGCTTTTAGTGTTATTATGTCTTTTGTTATAAACTAATCCAGAAACCTTTTTGAATGTTGCTTTCTTTTTTTTTAAAAAAAATCTATGAATAAAAAAATATTAATAAAAATATCTAGTGATTGTGCTCAAACTTCCTGGAACATCATTATCCTTAGCATGCATTTCAGTTACACAATAAATTTAACATGACAGGAGAGCCCCTTTGCAAAATCATGTTTCACTCATGGTTATAGTAAGCCTACATGCTGATGTCCATAGGATTCCTTGCATGCTAAACACTATCGGGAAGCAGATGTGCCTTTGTTAACTGGTATGATATCCTGTGAATATCCCTGGGGCAAAGCTTTCGGCACGGCACATGCCTGCCATGACTTTGGAGATCTGCCTTTGCATGGAACATATGCTTGCAAGCCTTCACATGATGCCATTCAGTTAACTCCTTATGTTCAAAATAGATAGCATGCAGAAACTAGCCAGTTATTATTATTAATGACATATACTTACTATTTATGAGTTCTTCCAGGCACTGTGTTAAAGCATGAGAATGTCATATTTGCCCAGCAGCCAGCACTACATAGTGGTAGTCTATTCCAGAATGTCATGAATAGTCTAGTCTGTTCTTGGGAGGAAAGGAGCAGAGGAGACCAAATCCTACCTCTGTTCTCCTCCTTGAATATCTGTTCTGTGCTATGGTTGGTTTTCAGCCTCTTACATTATGTTACTTTAGTGACCCTAGGATGTAGCAATGGGAGGGGGTAGGAGGCCCTCACTAAATAGGAATTCTGCTGCCCAAATAAATTTTCCTTCACTGTCCAAATTTCTAGCATTGCAGTAACTTAAAACTTGACAAGAGAATTTAGAAATACAGTTTAGGAATCCAAAGAAAGGATGCGGGCAAAGTGACCAAGGGAATACAAACATAGCAAATATTAACTCTAGGTGTGGACAGTTTTCAGTGGCCCTTTTCGCACACCACCTCCAACCCGCTTTGGCCACAGGTTGGCCACGAGATTGCGATGATGGTTCTGCATGACATTGTCACTATCCTGTGGCCATCCTGTTGCAATCAAAGATTAAATCATGTTTGGGTGTCTCCCGAAAATGACAAGTGATTGCAAAGTCCTCCCGCCTCCTTCCCTCTCTTACCTATCATGCAGAATGGCAGGAAGTGTAATGACTGCACTTCCTCCTCCAGCACAGCCTGAGAAACTGTCAGGCTGCAATGCAGAAAGGAAAGGAGGGGCCATTGTGCTTCCTCCCATCCAACAGACAGCAGGTGCAGAGGGGGAATGCAGCAGAAGTGACTCCCTCCTGGAAGAGGCTTTCCCTGGATCCTCACATGATGGCTTTGAAAAAAGGTAAGTTGCTGAAAGAGCCAATGTCTCACTTTCCACAGTGCTAGAATGCAGTACCCAATGCATTCCACACACCCAAGATACTCTTGACATCCTCTAACTGTTTTAAATTAAAAATAGCCCCATGTGCCCAATTGATGATATGGTGGGCAATTTGGTCTCATTCCCACCAACTCTATCTATCTTAGTGTGGCCAGACTAAAAACTGAAGAGGGCTCCAGTACCTTTAATGGTTGTATAGAAGAGCTATATTTAGTTGTGAAAGCTGGGCAGTGAAGAAAACTGATAGGAAGAAAATCAACTCATTCAAAGTGTCATTCTATGGATACCCTGGACAGCTAAAAAGATAAATGAATGTGTCCTAGAGCGAATCAAACCTGAAATCTCTCTAAAGGCCAAAGTGACTATACTGAGGCTGTTGTACTTTGGCCATATCATGAAAAAATATGGCTCAATACAAAAAGGCAATGATGCTTGCTAAGGTGGGAGGCAGTAGGAAAAGAGGAAGATCACACTGCAGGTGGCTAGACTCAATCGAGGAAGACACATCCCTTAATCTGCAAGTCCTGAGCAGGGCAGCTGATCATAGGGTGACTTAGAAGTCTCTCATCCATAGAGTCACCATAAGTCCAGGTCAACTTGACAGCAGTTAACAACAACAAAGAGAGAATTTCAACAGGTGTTTCTTTTCACTCAACCAAGTAACAAGCAACTCTTGACAAGAGAACAAAGAAGTCTCTCTTCTACACAACCATTGAAAATACAGGAGCCCCCTCCGGGCTTAATCTGGCATCTCTCTCTCTCTCTCTCTCTCTCTCTTTCTCACACACACACACACACATGCTACATCACTCTGCATTGAGAAGGGCTCTCAAAATGGCTAGCATACCAGTAAAAAAATACAAGAGTGTCTCCACCCTCAGACTTACAGTCTAAAACAGGTACAGTAAAAAAAAGAAGATGGGACTGGTCTCCCATCACTGAATATTTGAGGAACGACTGGGGAGATTTAGCGGTAATTAGTTTTACAGACTGAGAAGTAATCAGTTCTAGAACCTACTGTGAAATTAAATAGGAACATGTAGAAAAATAAAATGCAACCACTTTAGAACGAGAGAAAGTATCTGATTATATTAGGCCGACGTAGATAAATTAATAACTGAATGAGACAACAAAATATATTAAATTAATTAAAGAGATAGATAATCTCTAACTGATAATAAGTAGAATCTTGTAATTATAATCACAACGTAAAAAAATAGATCCTTCATGATAGAAGTAAGATAATAAATAACTGAATTGTTGTAAGGAGGTTTGTCTTTTCCTCCCTTTTTTTACTTTTCTTTCTTCCCCTCTCTTTAAATATTTGTGTATGCTTTTTTCTTACTTTTATATGTACAAAGAATTGTGCATAAGCATCTGCAAGTTGATGCCTTAATATGGAACAATATAAAGCGTCACTATTTTCATTATATAAGTTATATAGATATCTATATTATACATGGAATCTTTGTCCTGGTGAAAATATAAGTACGCAAATGAGAAGATGGGCACCAGGAAGGGAAACGAAAATGAGAAAATTCAAGAAGTTCTTAATGTTCAGAGGTCCTTCAGATCGTTTAATGAAAATTGGAAGGTGGAAAATATTGCCTCTAGATGAACAGCTGTGCTGGCAAGGTATATGTATCTTCAGTGCCCTCCTCCCATCTGCTTACAGCAGAAGTGAATATTTTTTTTTTTCAAAATGAAGACCAAGAGGGTCCCAGACCAGGAAACTGCGTCCCACATACCAGTCAACTATCTGCCAAATGAATGGAGCTACTGCAAAAATTACATCGGGGACAAATAAGGACATGGGCATACAAGAAAAGAAAAGATAAAAGAAAAACACAGAAGGCGTGACATACAGTCTTTTTAATTTAGTAGGCAGACTGTTTCCTGTTGAAAAGGAAGGAGTATAACAGGGCCTCCTTTTCGAGTAGAGCTTTTCTTGAACGACAAGGTCTTCTCTAACTATGGTGTACTCCTGAGTTCTTGGTTGTGGTTTCTGGCTTCTTCAGCCTGCCTCCTTATACGTCCCCAGTTCTGACTCGCTCTTCAGTTCAACCTCCTAATTCATGACCCAAATCACTTCAGATTGCTCCCATAGTCAGGCTTAATGATAGTGGAACCTGTCCCTGTCATACATCTCTAATTATTTCCCTAGATCTTTGTGATATTTCAGCATTTGGGGGAAAAAAAAACCCTACTTGTTTATCTCTAAAGCTTTCAGAGCAGCATGCAATAAAATCCACTTGACCATTTAAAAACTTTAAAAACAGTTAAAAACTTGCATAACAATACATAACAATGCTTAACACACAACATAATACATAATACATAATAAACATAAACTTACAAACCTCTTATACCCATAAATCCTTAAACTCAGTCTACTCTACAATTAAATCATAAGTGCTTCCCCTCACCGGGACCATTAGAGATGTAACCACTTCCATTCCCTTCATGTGGTTCCATTCCCCTTCCAGAATTGTAATGATTCTTCTGTTGGTTTACTTCCTTTCCCCTTTATTAACACATGATCAATAAATTCACCCCAGATATCTATAAAATATATCTTTTCAATTCTCCCTTCTTTACTTTAATATTGCAAGTCAATATTTTTGCAATATGGCAAGTCAAGTGTTCCAGTCAGCAGTCTACTGGCTACATTTTGTGCTAACGGCAGCTTCCATCTTCAAGGACAGCCCCACACAGAATGTCTTGCAGTAGTCTAATAGTGAAGTTATCTTCATATCATGTTTGCCCAGGGTGGCCAGGGTTGACAGGAAGTGGTTTTCAACATGGAAGGTCAAAGGTTCCCCAGTGACTGGAGGATTCTGTAACAGGGAGAGAAAGAGCTGCAAAAGCCTATATTTGTCCAGGCTTACAATGTGATTTTTTTTTTGAAAATATGAATTTTTGAAAAACTTTTGAAAAATGTTTTAAAAAACTTTTGAAAAATTTCTGTGCAGAGAAAAATGCTGATCATGTACCTGAGTAAGAATGAAGGATGAGATGGAAACTGAAGAATCTTGACAAGATCTAGATTGATTTTCACTTTCCAAAAGATAACAATGTGTTCCAAAAGTGATTGTATGGAGAGAAACAACCCTGGGGAATACCAATCATGGAGTACAGTCCTAGAGCAGTCTTCTCATACTTTCACAGGATCAACTGGAGTTATTCCACACTGCTCACTCGTTTCTCCTTACATCATTTATGCCAGCGCTGCTCAAAGCAGTGATCCCAGGACTGATGCCGGTCCCTGAGATACTGGCTACCAATCCCTGGTAAGTTTCCAGAAAAAAAAAAATTGAACCCTATGGGCACAAATTTAGTCCTGGTACCTGCAAGGAGGAATCACTTGTCTCTTATATTAGATAGCCCAAGAAGCACTGATTTATGTCATTTTCAGCAGCAAATGTTATAGGTACTTCTTTCATCTCACTTCAGACAAGAGAAAATTAGTGTATGGAAAATGCTTTTCATAGTAAATATTTTGGCAAGCATTTTTGAATTGTGATATTCTTTTGTAGGCATCAAAACCAGAGCAACAACAACAACAACAACAGTAATAATGGCCAAGATTCTAGATCAGCTACTTCATATACTTAACTGAAGTATCTCCTGGTTCATCTCTACCCAACTCCAGTCCTGACTTACTGGGCAACATCTGCTGCAAGTAACAGGGATCTGTTCTTCTGTTGATTGGGGTACAGCAGACTGATGCTGGCTACCTCCTGCCAGTGATCTGTGAAGGAACAGTGAGAAGCGGGATCTTTGTCACAATTCATTCTCACCCTGGAGATGCCGGCAGGAAGAGAATGGAAATGTCAGTCTGCTGTGCCCCAATCTACAGGAGAACAGACTGCTGTTGCTCACCATGCTTTCTGGCAAGTCAGGAATGGGAGACTTTTACAATCTCTATGTATTCCTTACACTATTGACTAGGGACTGTGAATATGAATCAGTCATGAATGCATAACTCTAGGTTACATGTTTGTAAGTGTGAGTGTGAGTTCAAGGCAATACTATGTTGTCATTGTCGTCGTCATCATCATCTTCATAAGTGGAACAAGTTCTTGCAATGCAGCCTATATCTAATTGTTTTAAGGATTTAACCCGTGTGACATTGCCCCTTACAGCTACTACAGTGTTTGATTACTCATGAGGCTGAACCTAGGCAGTCGTCACAGCAGAACCAATGCTTAAGACAGGGAGTCAGAGCAGCAGAACACACAGAAACACAGCCCTGAAGATATTGTTTCTTAGTAGGAATGCATGAGAAATTTGTTTTACTTTGTTTTGGATCAGAACTCACCCAACTGGATCAGAACTCATCCAATTCTTACCTCTCAGACTGAAATGCAGCCCCAAACACATCTTGCAGTAGCAAGTTGGTATTCTTTCAAACTTATACTGCAATATGGTTTTCTTTTTTTCAAAAGCACACAGATGTCATTTAGTAAATGGAAAAAAAATGTGTACAGCTGAAACCTAGATACGCAAATGCATGTGTTTGGGGAAATGCACGTATCACCATATAAGAATGTCTGTGCAAGGGTCAAAAAGGTTGCAATATAGTATGGCTAAGTAAGAATGAATTGTGAGGTAGAAATCAGAGACCTGCCCATGTCTTGAGATCTGCTGGGGAGGTCCTTCTCAGTTCCACTACCATCACAGGTACCTCTGATGGGAACATGGGAGAGGGCCTTCATGGTGGCTGCTCCCAGGGTCTGGAACTCCCTTACCAGCGAGGCTAGATTGGTTCCCCCCCATACTCTCTTTCTTTTGAGGACAGATTGTATAAGACCCTTCCTGCCTAAACAATGTGTTGGATTTTCTCTGTGTTATTTTTTGTTGTGCTTTTTAAAAATGGTTTAGATTTTCAACTGTCTTTTTTATTTTTTATTTTACATTTAAATAACATTTTAATTTTTTTAATTTTGTGAATTTCTTAACTATTTTTTAATTTGTTGTCAGCTGCTTTGAATCCAAACTTGGGAAAAGATGGAGTATTAACAACACCACCAACAACAACATCATCAACAACTTCAGTAAGCTCAGGTTTTACTGATCTTCATATCCCTATTTTTGAGGAAATGTTCCAGTTCAAACAATCCTTTATAGCTCCTTCTCTTTAGGTCTCGGTGAGCCACCTAAAACTCCTTCAGTGCTCTGGAAGATCATAGAATCATAAAGTTGGAAGAGACCACAGGGGCCATCCAGTCCAACCCCTTACCATACAGGAATCCACAGCAAAGCACTTCTGACAGATGGCCATCCAGCCTCTGCTTAAAAACCTCCAAAGAAGGAAACTCCACCACACTTTGAGGCAGCATATTCCACTGCTGAACAGCTCTGACTGTCAGGAAGTTCTTCCTGAGCTTTAAGTGGAATGTCTTTTCCTGCAGTTTGAATCCATTGCTCCTTGATACTACCACTGGTCCTTGATACTACTTCATACTAGGAAATATAGGCTTGGTGGCTGAAGGCTTGGTGGCTGATTGCGTAAGGAGGCTACACACCTTGATCAGAATTCTGTTGGTGGAGTACACCAGCAAAACTATATTGGCATCAGTACTGGTGGCAGGAATAAAAAAGCTACGTGTGCAGCAGTCAGGAAGGAAGGACATCATTGGAGAAATAAACAGTTTGGAGCCAGCTGATCAGTGTTGTGCAGCCCTGGAGGGTGGGAAGAGCACAACAGCTTTTGTAGTGCACCAACAGGATTCCAACCAAATATTGAAGGTTCTGGGTTGTAGCTGAAGGGGCTCCAGCTAGTTAACCATACATTTGATCTCAGATTTACCACTGTGTTGCCAATGATTCAGCTGACAGTGCTGTAAGCTTTTGTGCATGGAATGGGGATGGGATTCTTGGCTTCATGCAGCAAAATGTAACAAGCTGGCTCTAGGAAGGAATACAAGGTTTTCCAAATATAGAGACCTGGCACCAACTTTCAGCAAAGTAGAACCACTGCTTCAGCTGAAGGTGTTGATTTGGATAGTGGTAGCATTGAGCAAAGCTCCAGGGCTGCACAGTGCACCTATGGCCCTTTCACAGTTCAGAATTATAGCACCATGAGTCCACTTTAATTAACATGGTTCCATTCCACAGAATCCTGGAATGTGCAATTTAGGGAAGGGTATTAGGAAATCTCAGCCAAAGAGCTTGAGTGCCTCACCAGACTACAAACTCCAGGATTTCATAGCAGAAAAATGGAATCAGAGTGCTATAATTACATGGTAACTGTGAGGTGTGAAAGGACCCGTGTACAGGCACATTCAAATGGAGATAACACCATTTAACATGATGGTATCAGCTAGTATATACATGTGATGTAGAAATTCCACTTGCTGCTATGACAGAATGTAGGGGTGAAGTAGGCGGGTGCAATGCTACAAGGCTCCTCTCCTCATAAAAACACCCAGTCCATACAACACCCCAAATCTGGAGCCAGATCTGCAAATGTGTGTATCAGGAGAATCAAGTTGTTTATTTCCAATGGTGAATAAAGTGGGTTGTGTTTCATCCCCTTAGTCTCTTCTTGTTTTATCTCAGTCCTGGCACAGCTGATAAAACAAACAAAACAAACTGAATAACTCCCAGCTCATTACTTACTTCCAGGCAGTAAGCATGGTGTTATAAACAAAGTCCAACATAAATAAAGTCCACCAGGGTTCCACAGCAAGGGAGTGTCCAAGGTTAGTCTGAGCATTCGGTCAAGGCATCCAGCAGGGTAAAAGGTCAGATAAGCTCTGACAACTCCTGGAGAGGAAGGACGTCGGCTAATTAGGTCTGAAGCCTAGTGCGACAGTGACTTGATTGATTGTTTCCAGTTATAAATTCTGAGAGAGCTGCCTGTGCTCTGCAAAGCTGGGTATAGGTATAGGTAAGTGTTCTTCTATATCTGAAGAGGCAGGATTCTCTGCTGGAGCTGGAACTTCCCCCTGTTCTGTTTGTGGCATTGTAACCTCTTTCTGTACAGCAGGTTCTAGCATGCCCTCTGTTTCAGCCTTTGGCATGCCCTCTGTTTCAGACTCTGAGTCAGAGTCCATGTTCTGGAAGCAGGGCATGACACTTGTCTCCATTAAGATGGTCCTTCTTATCACAGGTCAGCCAATGCAATCAAGCTGACAGAGCTTTTTGTAGCCACATCCCTCTAAAGCATTGGAGAATGGATTATCGTGAAAGATCTCAGTTCCCATCCTAGCACCAGAGCAATATTTCCATCTTTTGTCTCCTTCTTCTTCCTTTCTCCAATCCAGACTCTCACATTTCAAGCTGAATTAAAAAATTCTAAATCAGATTCTACTAGTGAAGAAAACAAAGTGATATGTGCTGTTTTTAGGACTATGCTCTAAACCATCGTTGGGCTACACACCAATGTGTGGACTGCATGAAGTTTCCCAGCCCATTTTTGCAGCACCTGACTCTTTTGGAACCCCTGCCAAGCAAAAAAATTCATTCAAAAAATTGAGAATTTCTACTTTTGGAGTGCTGGTTTTCCTTTAAAACACACTTCCCCTCCCCCATGCCTTTTTGGGCATAGAAAATGGACTTTGCAAAATTGGAAAGGACCAACATTAGTGATTTGTTATTCAGTTTCGGCCAATTCCAGTTTCAATTTTGGGGATGGTATAGTTGGAAGCATGGAGGTAGGACTAACAGTGGGCCTTTGGGTTATTGGCCCTTGGGTCTCTGAAACTAGCCCTCCTCTTATCTAAACACAATGAAACCAAATGACCTTGAAGATGCTGCTTCCCATTCTTCCCACCTTGTTTATAGCTCCTGCTATGTCCATTAATCAGGATTCCCAGCTGAGCAGTATCCCAGTTACTTGGTCCAGCACTTTGCATTCACTTCTTAGCTACTTCCACCACTAAACAGTCTTTTGGATCTGAAATTTTGAGGTATGATGGCAAAACTTGGGAATAATAATGAACAATTATTGTACAGGAGAAGCCTCCAGCTGGAGTTATATGTGGTGGTTGAGCATATATCTAACTAAGGATTGTTATTTAAGCAATAACCCTTGAGAAATTGGTCGTTACCAGCATTAAACGACTCAGCCCATTGCCAAGGATGGTTAACGCTCTAATAAACTGGTCATTAACTGCAGTAACAATGAATTTCGAGGGGATTATTGCTATTATAAACCTTAATCAATGGTTTATAACAGCAGTAATGTGGTCCTTTCTTTCAGCGGTAAGTAGGGTGAGCAGAAGCAGCCTGGCTGGAACAATTTCCATTTGGGCTGATAAGGCAGAGCACAGGAATTAAAGTATCTGCTAGCCAAAAAGCACAGAGCCAAAAATAGCGCACACACACACACCCCTGACGCATGTACAGATCTTAACCAATATGAGGAGATACTGCCTTGTTAAAGCATATTTTGGAAAACTTCCTGACGGAAAACAAGCAGGGACTTCAGTGGGATGATATCTCCAATTAAATGTTGAGATCACAGTGATTGCTGTATTTGGAAATAATTTTCAGCCAACCCAAATAGGAAAGTAGTCTTAAGCTCTTTTTCAATCCTCGAAGCATGCAGCCCCAAGTTGTTTGCATGAGTTTTCTAACAGCAATTTGCTGTCTAAGAACAGCCGGTATGGTCTAGTACAGGAATAGGCAGAAGGTGGATCTGCATGTTATGGTAAATAACTAGGTGATTGACAGTAGATTGGCAGGAGCTTCTGACTCTTGAGTTATTTAACAATAGTGCTGAACAATAACCGCTTCCTTCCTTCCTTCCTTCCTTCCTTCCTTCCTTCCTTCCTTCCTTCCTTCCTTCCTTCCTTCCTTCCTTCCTTCCTTCCCTCCCTCCCTCCCTCCCTCCCTCCCTTCCTTCTGCTTTCTCCCTCACCTTGTAGGCTGCTAGGACATAGATCACTCTGTCTAGTACTTGCTGATATCTTAGGGCCACAGGGTGCCCAATTATGGGAGTCAGTATATGTGAGTTGCACATCTCAGTTTCAGCCTCTGACATCTCCAATAGAAAGAACTTGAAGCTGGGAAATGCCTCTTTCCAAGGGTCTAGAGAGCTGGAATTAACCAGAGTAGGTGATAGTGAACATAGATGGTTTGGGCCTCAACTCCAGAAGCCCTAGTCAGCATTCCCAGTGGTCAGAGTTTTAATCCAAAACATCTGAAAAAGGTTGAACTGTTATAAAGTAGCTTGTCATATTGTGGAATACTTTTGCTGTTGTTGTTGTTTTTCAATTAAAGGAGGATGCAGGTGTGACTTGAGTGTAGTAACTGATCTCTTTAGCTGATAGTGAGATAAAATATGGGCAAAAAGGGCTTATATTGATCTCATAGAGAAAGTTGGCAGGTTAATCAAAATGTGAAGCTAAAAACTGTCTCATTGCCATCAAGTTTTCTCTGTGGTAGGATACTTGTATGGACGGGATGCTTCTTTATTCAGTCACATTTTGGTTCACAGTAGTACAGTCCATGTCATTGTATTTCCATTTTCTGTGCATGGTTGTGAAAGCTGGACAGTGAAGAAAGCTGCTAGGAAGAAAATCAACTCAATGTGGTGCTGGTAAAGAGATCTGCAGATAACCATGGACTTCTAAAAAGACAAATAAATTGGTCCCAGAGCAGTGGTTCTTAACCTGGGGTCTACAGACCCCCATGGGTCCACGATGCTCTCACAGAGGGTCCTTGAAAGCCTCGGAGCCTGCTTAGTCTGTCTCCTCCCCTACAACAGAGTGGCAACATGACAGAAACCCAGGCAAAAGGAGGCTAGCAGGCTGGTTGGCTGGCTGGGCCTGTGTGTTGACTGCCACATGGCTGCTCCTCTGCAGGGAGGAGGCAGGCTCAGCAGATGAATGACAGTGGAGCTGACAGCCAGCAAGCATTTGCTCTTCTCCTTCTCTCTCTTTCTCACCTTTCCTTCCTTTCCCATGGAAAGCAGTTCAGTCTACTGTCAGAAATGCTCAAACACACATATCCCTTTTGCCCTTTTCCTTCCCTCTGTTCCCCATCTTTGTCTCCTCTCTTGCTGATGAAGAAATACATAAAAAAAGGAAGTGGTTGAGTGTTTCTGATAGATTGGACAGCTGGAAAAGAGGGGAGGGAGAGAAGGAGAGAGAGAGAGAAGAGCAATTGCTGGCTGGCTAGCTGGGCCTGCACAATGCTGTTCAACCCACTCCAGCCTTATACTAGTGGGAGTCTTGGGGATCTGCAACAGCAAAAGATATTTAAAGGAGTCTCTGATCAAGAAAAAGTTAAGAAACACTGTCCTATAGCAAATCATTCTCCATAGAAGCCAAGATGACTAAACTGAGACTGTCCTACTTTGGACATACCATGAGAAGACATGACTCATTAGAAAAGACAATAATGCTTGGTGAGGCAGTCAGAAGACTTTGTTACAGATGGCTAGACTCGATCAAGGAAACCACAGACCTGAGTCTGCAAGAGCTTAACAGGGCTATAGATGATGGGGTGAGGTCTCTCATTCATAGGGTCAGCACAAGTTGAAGTCAACTTAACAGTAGGTAGCAACTACAAAGTCTAGTCCTGATCTAGGTGTAACTATCATACCACTGAGTACTGGGCTTAAAAAAATAATAATAATGGAAATGGCTGGGGGAGGGGGTTGACTAAAAAGAAGGCTGTCACAGAAAACCTAAAATGTTCTAAAGACATTGGCCCTTTTCGCACCTTACCTTTTGCCGGTGCTGGGCTGCGGGGCTTGTGCAGGAAGCCTTCGGAGGAATGCTCTCACATCCCTCCTGCTTCGGCTCTGCAGCTGTTTCCTGGTCGCACGAGTGCCCCGCCTCTTCCGTTGACCTCCCAGACTGCACTGAGGAGAGGACACACAACTGGCCCGGCTCCCGAGGCTCCGCACACGAGGTAACTGCGCGCGGGGCCCCGGAGCGATGTGCAACCATGCAGCATTTTCAGCTTTGAGCCGAAAATGAAAAAATGCGTGTGCGGTCTGCGTAGGCCCTTGAGCGTCGCGCAAATGTGAGTGCGTCGTGTGGACTGCTCCTCACGTTTACACGATGCTCAAGGGGCCCTTTTGCTTCAGAAATACCGTGCGAAAAGAACCATTCAGCGAGAGTAATGAACACGTTTTATCGGATAGAGGGAAATCTATAGCTCTATGTATTTAGCTACAGATTTAACTCTAGTGTGCTAATATCTAGGCAGGAAACTATATTTATTTTTTTTAAAAAAAAGTCCCTTCTGTTTCCAATGGAACTCACTCAAAGGGAACATGTTTTCAACTGCCTTTTAGAACCTATGGCTGGCTAATATAACAGTTAAGAAAAATAACTACATGCCATAGAAATACACACCCAGCAGTACTACAAGAAAAAGCTATGCCCAAGCATATGCCACAGAAAACATATAGGTTGATAAACATCTCAGGGTCCAGTACACCATGGAAATATATACTTAACATTATTTTTCTTTAGAAGTGTCAGAGACATTCCTGTTAGCATTATATTCTTGCTTTAAAATAAAGTGCCTATAGTATTATTTACAAAAGATAATTTTGAGTCATTAACAGCAATCCTGTGTCAGCTTATACAACTAAGTACTTAACTAAGTAAAACTTCTCCTGGCCTGACCCATCCAAAGTGAATGGAAACATTGAGCCATGCTCTGCTTATTGGCAGAATGGGCCTCCTTCTCCCCATGAAGCTGATACCTGGTAAAGTAGGGTGGAAGAAGAGTTATAATCAATGCAATGGTATAAAATTGTAATTTAATAGTGGTTATGAATATGAAACAGTAACCTAACAGGAGTATCAGTGGGATTTACCTAAGTGATGACATAGAATTCAGCAACTGATTGAATGGTCCTACTGTAGTTGTGAGTAACCAGCACAATGCCAAACCCCATTTTCAGCTAGTTCGCCATTACCTGAAACAGAATACTGGACTAGATACTGGTCTAATCTGGTAATCGCTACCACTCGTATACCAGTTGTCTGAAGATTTAATTATTTTGTTAACTGCTTTAACAAATACATCAACTACAATTTATTACTACAACTATGGGCTTTTCTGCACTACACTGTTACAGTGCTATTATTCCACTTTCAACATCCTATGGAATCCTGCAGTTTAGGAAGGGGCATTTAGAATTCTTAGCCGGAGAGCTCTTTGGCCTCAGTAATCTACAAACCCCAGAATTCCACAGAATGCTGAAAGTGGAATAATAGCATCATAATAGTGTAGTGTGGAAAGGTCCGTAGTTTTCAATTGATTGGTATCCCTAATATAAGTAAGTTTGATGCTGGAGATATTGATAGTGTTATTCATGAAGCCAACTCCAGTGATGAACCTGTGAAGAATCTTCAAAACCACTTCAATGCTCAGACCTTACCCACTTAGGGCCATGGCTTCCTTGATTGACTCAATCTCTCTGCAGTATGGTTTTCCTCTTTTTCTACTGCCTTTGTCTTAACCAAGCATTATTATCTTCTCCAAAGAAGCAGAAGGGTCTGTGTATATTGTGGAATGAAATTCTGTTGAATCAATCTGATGTTAATCAGTTATCATGTGATAACCATAAATCTGAATGCAGCTTGTGACTGTCATTACAAGCCCAGTTTCAGAAAAATCTGTCGTTTTATATTTTGGCTTGCTAGTTAGAAAAATTATGACCAATCTACAGAACTGCATGCAGAAACCATCGATAACTTCCACTTGAATGCTGATAAGCAAGGAATCATAACTGGAGCCTAAATGTCATAAAGATTTGCTTCATCCTGCTCCTGAAGTAAGAGTAAGATGGACATTATTGTTATATAGACTTTTTTTTTCTTTTAAAATCTTATCTTAGAATGTGCCAAAACAGAAAAGGGTGGAGAAAGAGATAATCTCTTCTAATGATGAAAGGGCTTCTGTGCAACATATTCTGATAAAATAGCATTGACCTTTTATGCCAAGCTGTCTCACTGATGTCATCAATTCTTATCCAACTTTTACCCTAAACTTTATTCTGATATGCTGCCTGGCCAGCAATCTCCACATTTCATATTTCCTGAATGTCATTCCTGTTTCCCATGTACAACATAACCTTCACCCTTTCTTAATTTTGTCATGATGTATAGCATGTTTCCTAGTTTTTGGGAATAATGTCAAGTTGGGTTTTCTTTTTCCTACAGCAAAACTCTCTCATATGTTTGCTATCCTTCCTGGTCTTATTGATCAGCAGGTTCATTGATACTAAATAAAATTATATATTTTTAAAATTTATATCCTGCCTTTCTAACAGCACAAGGTTCAGCTTACAGCCGTATCAAAATACAACGGAATAGAGGAAGGCATGGGAAAAACCACCTCTGAATATTGTTTGCCTGAGAAACCCCTGCAAAATTCATGAGGTCATTTTAAGTCAACTGGCAACTTGGGCTATTTCCATACTACACTGTTACAGTGCTATTACTCCAGTTTCAAGATCCTGTGGAATTCTGGGGTTTGTAGTTTACTGAGGCCAAAGAGCCCTCTGGGTAAGAATTATAAATGTTCCTCCCTAAACTGCAAACCCCAGGATTCCATAGGATGTTGAAAGTGGATTGAGAGCATTATAACAGTGTAGTGAAGAAATGGTCTTGAAGGTGCGCACACGCACCCATCCACCCACTCAAATGGTTATGAATACAAAAGTTAAAACACAATTAGAGTTTTCTTTATGAAACACAAGTTAAAATACATTTAGAGCATAATAAAATAGAAACACAAAAAACTAAAATAGAAACTCTAAGAGCTCCATCTGCTACAGCATTTTAAAAACAAAATGCCTCCCTAAATAATAATAAAAAGCTTTACCCGCTGGCAGAAAGACAGCAATGGGGGTACCAACCAGATCTCCCAGGGAAAGGAATTCTACAGCTTTGGGGCAGCCAGTAAGAAGACTCTGGTCTTTTCCATGCCTCATCCTTTTCTGCTGTCATCTCGACGTCATCATAGCAGTGCCTTTGCTGGGATGGGAGCATGTCTGCAATGCTCCCCTCTGCTCCTGGCTGGCTGCTTGCAGATGGGAGCATGAGTGACGTGCTTCTTCCTTCTGCTGTGCAACCAGCCTCTTTTCCATGCTGCACTGGGGAAGGAAGCAGGTAGATCAAGCTTCCTCCCGTTCCACATGGCTGCTGGCAATGGGAGCATCATGCAATCACAGACCATTAATGGATTTTTTCTGTTAATGGTCTATTCCATGATCGCGATGGATGGGGATGCATTGGCAAGAAAACCATGACGATGTCATATGGTAGCAGACGGCTACCAGCACATCCCCATTATGAGACAGTGACACCATGTGGAAATGGCCTGTCTCCTGTGTCCTCACCAAATGTGCCTGAGAGAAAGTCCTCCCCTACAGATCTTAAAGCTCAGGCAGCCTCATATAGGGAGATACCATCTTTCCGACCAAAGCTGTGTAGGTCTTTATTAAGGTAATAACCAAGAAAGAGATTGCTATGTATTTCTGGAAACCTTACAGGACCCTCAGTGTATGTGCAAAACACAGTTATTTTGAAAGTCAAGGTTTGTCCCTCTACATCCCACAAAAAACTTCTGTGTCTGATTTTTAGCTGGTCATATGGTCAAGGCACAGAACTTTAGCCCACTAGTTTTCAAAAGTAACAATACAATCCTGATCTTATAGGGTGGGGGTTAACATTAGAGAGAAGACGGGAGGTATGCTGTTCTGGCTAAGATTTCTAAGAATAGCCAAAGAACAGGACAAAGAAGAAGGGCGACAAAGGAGGAGCTGAGATCAAACTTCTTATAGCCAAGGATTCAGACACTGTGCTGGCACCAGGTGAAGTCAAGGCAGGGGAGACTTAAGTAATTTCCAGTACCCTTTGGTTAGGAGGGGTTTAGATCCAGCACAGTTGGCGGGGCCTTGGCCATCTTTACCAATGAGACTTGCGCTTTTATTTTCCAAGTTCTGCTCTAAACTAACCTGCAGCCCTCTTGTAATCCAGGAGACCATTAGTAGAACAGGCATTCCCCACTTATCTGACAGATTAGGGACTTGAGCACTGCCAGAAAAATGGAACTGGTTAAAAACAGAACCCATGTACTATACTGTAGGGAGCATGAAGGACTTAAAGAGGCTCACTTGGGACCAAACACACACACGTTGCTTGCAAAGTCTCTCACCTGGCTTGGCACCTCTCTTCCACTCTCAGCTTGCTTGGCAAGCAGCACGCATCTGCAAGCAGTCCCAAGTGAGCCTCTGTAGGCTAGAAGAACTGATGAAAAAGCAAGACACCTGTTGAATTAATGGAACTTGTCTTTAATTTGGAAACATCAAAAGGTGACTTTTCTCTACTGAAGTAAGATCCAGCTCAAGTTGCCAGACTGATAACTGGCGAGGGCCCCAGTACCTGTAATGGTCATGTAAAGGAGAAAATTTCAGCAGGCATTGCTTATCATGCAGCCAGGTAAACAGTACCTGTTAAAATTTCAACTTCTACACAGCCATTGAAGGTATAGGAGCCCTCTCCCATTTTCACTCTGACCACATTACTCCTAGTCCAATGGCTTTTCTTTGTGGAACGGTGAGGGGCGCTATCTTGCTCATTGCTTCAGGTGATAAAAGGATTTCAAGTAGTTCTGAGTTTTACATCTCAAGATAAAGGTGTGTGTTCTTTTTAAAAGTCCTCCTGCGTATCTTATAGGAGCAGCATGTGCCTTCAGACAGGAGATGCTGTAACTTTAAAGGAAAGAAGGCTGCATTGGCATAAATTGAAAAGTTTACTTCATGTAGCATGGAAATAAAAAAAAAAAGCTCATTCAGAAAGTTAATGATTTATTTTATAGTTTCATTATCAGGGTCACATTACTCAATAGCATTTCAAACATGTCATTTGTACAAACTATGGTAATTAAAATTTATAACGTACTTCATCAGCAGCATATGAATCTTTTAGCCAGCACTCCGCTGTCATATAAACAGTGTAATTTCAGCTGCAATTCACCCTTTATTGGCTCTCATTTGTGATTTAACAGCCATCAATGGCTAGGCTATAAAGAATAAATTAACTATCCGTAAACCTGATGATGACAGGGACAGTCAAACAGACTTAAAGTGCTTTATACCAGGTTCCAGTTACCCGACAAAGATGAATTAGCAAAAGGGATGGGGATGGCTGTGTACCTGCCATTTTGAAAGAATCAGCCGCTGCTCATGTTAGGCCCTGAAACAGAAAACCAGGTTGAAGGTCTTTAGGACTCCCCTGTAATTACCAGGTTAGTCAATTTGTTCGCTTAGCCCACTGTTGCCTGCTTTGACTTCCTCTAGGCTTATGCCTTCCAGATGTTAGAGACTACAGTTCCCACAATTCCTAACCATTGGCCATGCTGGTTTGGGCTGATGGGAGTTGTAGCTTACAATAACACCAGGATGGAAAAAGAACAGTCTACTATGACTGACAGTGACTTTCCAGAGTCCTAGGCAAGCGTCTTCACATCACTTACTGTCTGAAAAAAACAAACTTGGAGAATCAAGGATTGAAACTGGGGTACGTAAATGTTTACAATTTATTTAGATTCTAGGCAAGCCCTTTATTTGGAGGCTGAGTAATGCCTTTAAACTCCTGACTGGGACCTTACAAGGACTTTCATTTGCAAAGAACTGGCAGGGTGAAACTGGAAATCAAGAGCTCAGTGTGGTAAACCAGGGTGGTGCTGGTACTACAGGTTGGTGAACCTCCATAAGGAGTGAATGTTTCTCTGTTTCTACAGTGACTTCACGCATGAAGGCTGGCCACTGGCTCTTCAAGAAAAAGAAGGGTTACAGACTTTGTACTGACAAAGAGAACTCTTTAATGACTCTGGTTGGTTCTTTTTTCACACTTTCTGGGCTGTGCCCCTGGCTCACCCTTGATGATTATCTGTGGGTCAGCTCTGAAAACCAGGGATTTTACAATATGTTAAACATGAATGGGATAACTTTAGGACTCTGGAGGGCCACACACCCCATATTTATACTCACAACACATGCGCAGCCTGCAACTGGAGGCTTAACATCCTCCCTCTCATTTCAAGATGGTCTAGATGCTCACTTTTTGCTCAGAAAAAAGTCTCAGACCTAAAAATTGTGACTGTTACATGTCCCAAAATGCAGAGAAAGGGCAAGGACTCCCCTTGGAGGTACTATTGGTGCCCAATGGGAGGTGGATGGGAACTCTCAGGGAGGAGCAAGGTCTTGGGGATGGTGTGTGGTCATGGTTCACATTTTCCCCATCCCTAATATAAAGATGGAAATATTCTGAAGCATATTCAGAGTGCCCTACATCAGCCACAAAACATAACCACAAGGAGAAACCCAGCTTTGTGTGGTTCAAGAGAAAATTTTTCAAGTCAAAGAAAAATGTTTTCTAGGCAGAAATTGGGGCCGCCAGGAGTTCTTATTTTAGGATCCATCTAGAGTGATGGAAAAGTCCCAGATTTTCTTTCAGTTCTTTCTGATTTTATACTGGTTTAAAATAAACGATCCCAAGGAGCTGAGGAGCTAGTACTGGAAGCCAACAGAAAATAGAGGATTGTAGGATACAGAAAATGTGTATGGATCTCCAGAATAAAACTGGAAAGAGCAAGAATGAAGTCTGCGACTTCCCAGTTTTTAAAATCAGTCTGGATGTGCCCTTATATGTTAAAACATCGGAGACTAATCCAAGAGAAGATACATTGGCCAGAACTTCTTCAGGCCTTACCTCTTCATGAGTGTACATTTCTGTGGGAATGAGCATTGCATGGTTGCACAACCAGTAGAGGGCCGCTGTTACATTACTGTACAGCAGAGCTGGCAAAACAACATATGTATATTGGTGTGCAATGTACATTGATGTACATCATGCTCTGGTGTGCATTGCACACTGATGTATATTGTGCACCAATGTGCATTGGGTGCTCTGGCTAATATTCAAAGCCTTTGAATGCACCTTTGCAACCCAGTGAAGGGATTTCTTAGTTCCTTGGTAAAACTACATAATGTAACAGGTCATATAGAATTCTGGCAATTACCTCTCTTGTTTCTTTCATTACCAGCTTCTTTAAACCTTTGCATCTCAATCAGCCACTCTGTGTATCTGCTATCCATTTTGTGGTGAGAGGATATTCTTAGTAAGGAGTGCCTTACAGCTGACAATTATTTAAGAGTTAGTTTTTGTCCAGAGTAACAAATGATATAGATTGGATTTGTTGCCAAGACATCTCTGTGGAGCTCAGGTCATACAGGCCAATAAAATTGGCTGCATAAATTTACCCTGATGCATGGGATTACACCAGCATAGCTGAGGTCACCTTCTCAAACTGATTTATCACCAGCCTGTGGGTTTATAAGACTGTTTATAAGGGCTGTTGTATTCCCTACATGAACTAGATATTAATCAGAGCATCCTCGTCTCTGTGTGGGTCAGTGGAAATGGAAATGGAGTAGTGATGGGTTGTGGCGGGATGCAAGCAGTTGTAGTTGGTTGCTGATTGACTGAATTTTAGCCTTAGGCTTCCTGTGCTTTGAAGAATGTTATCTCAAGATCTGCAGAGTCTGAAAACACTCCATATTTCTTTCTTTCTTGGTTTAAACATTTCCTGGCTGTTTTTAGGATCTAGCTGTCATAACACAAGCAAAATGTAAAATCCATTAATGTTTTAAAAACAATATTAAATCAAAATCCACAAATGAGGAATATATTTTTATGAACAACAAGAATGGTACAAAAGCTTGCAAGCAACTGTATGTAAACAGAGACCAACCAGATCAGATAAGTTTTGATGTCTACTTGAAGATCTGTTTTACTGGAAGAGAGTTTCATAAAATCAGTTCCCCATTCAAAGACAGAAGCAGAATGTCCGCTCAGTGTTAAGGATGAACAAATTCGTCGAGTCTGATTCCTTTCAGTGTCTTATTTTCCCAACCTCATGTACCCCATTTCTGCATCTCCTCTTTCTTTCTTTCTTTCTTTCTTTCTTTCTTTCTTTCTTTCTTTCTTTCTTTCTTTCTTTTTAAAGCAAAAAAAGGAAACTGGTTTTTCTTCTGGCAAATGCAATAGTGTAGGAAGATTTAAGAAGCTTAAGGAAGGGAAGAAATGCATTCTTGCTGGACAGGTTAATTTGCTTGCTATATCATGGTTGTCATTGGGGAAAAAGTTACATAAAGTTCTGGAAACCCAGCTGAAGAAAAGTTAGGAAGCATTTTGAAGAGCTGGGATTTGGGCACTACTGAATAATGGAAAAGAAGAAAAAAGTGAGTCCTGGAAGGGAGTAGGAGAACTATTATTTGCTTAGCCCTTAAGCAGCCGTGGTCCTTAAAGAATTCCAGGCCCTTAAGGCTTGAAGGGATGGTGGCCCCCACTTACTGATCTGTATATCTTTCTAGGGTTGCATTGTGAATCTCTTCAGTTCTTCTACTCTGGTGATTTTATTCTAGTTTAATTGTATGTTATTATCAGAGGTGAGCTGAAATGAACCCCTTTGTAATCCTTTAATATGTTTATTGTTGGTCATAACATGCTAGGCACTTGGACAATTAAGTGGAAAATCCCTCCCCTCCTTTCCTTCACTCTTGAGTTGCCTTTTCCTCCTTTTCCACTGATTCTGCTTTTTGCCCATTGTCTTTGTAGCCAGCTGCTTGAAAAGCACCTGCAGTGGATCACTCTGCTCTAGTTGAAATGAACACATCATTCCTCACTAGCCTTAAACAAACAAGACAGTTGAAGGCCAAGTGAACTAAGTAGAAATTAATTGAACAGTTTGTAAAATGAGAGTCCACACTTTAGGATGGTTGTTCCCTGGCTGTTTCTGAATATGTTGAAAATCCACCCTCTTCAAGCAAGATGTTTATTTTAGGTTTTGTAGTCAATCTGTGAAAAAAAAAATCAAGATTGTAGAAAGG
Organism: Cyclura pinguis; assembly: GCA_030412105.1. NCBI lineage: Eukaryota > Metazoa > Chordata > Lepidosauria > Squamata > Iguanidae > Cyclura > Cyclura pinguis. The sequence continues at coordinate 11,772,728 of CM059605.1, forward strand.
CAATGTTGGGAAAAAAGAGAGAGAAAGAGAGAGAGAGAAAAAACATGCTTAAAGGTGCCAAGTACAAAATGCATTCCCAGGATCAACAGTGGTAAAACTCTATAGGATTCTGTATAAATGTTACAGAGGTTTTTTTTCCTGGAAACGAACAATTTGAATAACAAATCAATTAGGAACAATTTAATTAATCACACTATTTCAATTGTTAACTTTGATGGCAATGAGATAAACTGATCAGTTTTGATGTGGTCTCCCACCAAAATTCCCATAGTGGACACCATTGCACTCATCAACTGAATTTTTCCCAAAGACATCACAGCCCTGTTTCAACATTGCCTCATCACAGGCTACTTCCAGTGGGACAATGAGTTCTATGAGCAGAGAGATAGGGTTGCCATGGGAAGCCCGCTTAGCCCTGTGACAGCAAATTCTTACATGGAACACTTTGAAAAGCAAGCCTTGGAAACCACACCAAAAAAGCCCACCATATGGTTCCATTATGTGGATGACACTTTCACCATTTGAAGCCATGGAGGAGAAGAACTGACTGTGTTTCTGGACCTTCTGAACAATATCCACCCGAACATTCAATTTACCATGGAAAAAGAAAATGAAGGAAGACTACCATTTCTGGATGTCCTGGTCATCTGCAAACCTAACCAACAATTGGGCCACACAGTTTATAGAAAACCTACACACACTGACAGATATCCGCACAAAAACTACAACCATCACCCAGGACAAAAAAGGAGCACAATAAAAACTCTGGTGGACCGCACAAAAAGAATCTGTGAACCCTACCTCCTGAAAGATGAACTGAACCATCTAAACTGGGCTCTACAGGCTAATGGTTACTCCGGTTCAGACATCAGAAGAGCCTCAAGACCTGGAAAAAAACACAACAGTGAAGATAAGTGGACAACCAAAGGGAATGTGTTTTTACCATACATCAAAGGGGTCACTGACCATATAGGGAAACTGATGAAGAAACATAACCTCCAAACAATCAACAGACTGACCAAGAAAATTCAACAAATGCTATGTTCAGCAGACAAGAGGGATCCGCTAACTTCTGCAGGAGTTTACCGCATACCTTGCAGCTGTGGGCAGGTCTACATAGGGACTACAAAACGCAGTGGCCAAACACGAATCCAAGAACACGAAAGACACTGCAGACTGATCCACCCAGAAAAATCAGCAGTAACAGAACATGTCATAAACCAAGCTGGACACAGAATGCTTTTTGAAAGCACAGAAATTCTGGACCGTTCTGACAACTATTATGTCAGACTACACAGAGAGGCCACTGAAATCCATAAACACATGGACAATTTCAACAGGAAAGAAGAAACTCAGAAAGTAAACAAGATTTGGCTACCAATACTGAAGAACACTAAAATCAAGACTCAAAAATATGCCAATGAACACGACCCAGACTCTGGAGGTCCCGCTATAAGAAACAATACAATGGATGGCTAATGTAATTAATGCACCGTTATGCATATCCCCTGACTAACAATACAACCCTGGGGAATATCTCATTTAGCAACAGGCCATCACACAGGCCAACTGTAACATATGCAAATTGCTCCCTGCCACCTGGGGACTACTCAAGTATGTATATTCTGTCTCACTTCCATGCCACCACATCCTCTGAAGATGCCAGCCACAGATGCAGGCGAAACGTCAGGAGAAAATACTAATAGAACATGGCCTCAAAGCCCAGAAAACCCACAACAACCTATGGATTCTGGGTGTGAAAGCTTTCAACTTTACAGCTTTAGCCACTGTTCTTCCCTTTGTTCAGAAGCTGTCATTCAGGGGCAACCTGCCTCTGAACATAGAGGTTCCATTTAGCCATCAAGACTACTAACAAAATAAATTAATGTAAAGTCTGTGCAAGTACTGCTGACCTCAAAGAGTGTAGTTTTCATTATTTTTGTGCCTCTTTTGCTGAATATGATCAGGCTAAAATGGTACAAGAGCAGAGCTCTTGGCTTCTAAAGAATTAAGAAAAAAACAGTAATAAATAATCCTGTGCAAAGTCATGAAATCGTATTAGCACACAAGGAACTGTGATTGCTATTCTTGTCAAAGGCAATCATTCTCATCTTCTTGTTTTATTACTACTGCTTTTATTGCTTGCTCAGTGGCATGCCACATGGAGATTACAGAAATCATGTATGTACAGTCTGGATGACCATTTACACTGCACAGTTATAGCAATGTGATTCCACTTTAACTGCCATATTTCAGTCCTATAGAATCTTGGGATTTGCAGTTTAGGGAAGGTTATTTAGAATTCTAAGGAGACCCCTTCTCTCTCACCAAACCACAAACACCAGGATTCCACAGGAGGTATCCATGGCAGTTGAAATGGAATGTATTACTAATGGACCTCCCTGTCAGACCATGGAAAGAATGGGTTCCAAATCATTATCTGTAGAATTTAAGCTTCTTTGGTAGTATGGGAGTAATGAAGCTACTTTGCAAAAATAATGTAAGATGTGTGGATGATGATAACTAGATCCTGTGAGGGTAATGAGCAAGCTTTCAGGTTACTTTTCCCGGTTATTATTAAAAGACATTTTAAAGTGTTTTTGAAGCATTTTGAGTAGAATTGTTTTGAGGTTCTATGTCATTCTCCTATTGATGGTATTTTTTTTCCAGCAAAAATGGAAACAAATTGGATTTTTAAAAACAAGTAAATAAGTGACACAATGCACAGCTTGCAAAACATGGTAATGAATGACAAGAGTGAAATAATCTCACACCTGAAAATCAACCTGTTTAAACTCAGAACAAATGATATCACAAAAGTAATTTTCCAAATGTTCATCTAAGTGAGACAAGTTGGACCTTGATCTGACTCCACAAAGCACTTGCTGCTTTCTCTTAAGCAGGGAAGCATTTGTGCTGACTTTGCAATGCTTTTAATGTCAGGGGGATTTTATTTGCTCAGAGATTTAAGTTTAGTTTTGCCTTGTAGTTGCTTCTAGCTTTGCTTGTTTCTGATGATAACGGTAGTTGTGGTGGCGATGATGATGTTTACTGATGAAATCATTTTATGTGACCGATGCTGTCCGTACTGATTGTTATTTTATTTTGCATGTCTGCTGTGGCAAGAACATCAAATGGTTATGCCTTTCAACAATACCCTGTTATCCTCAGAGAAGGAAAACTGGTTTATGAAATGAAACATCATGTTCTACAACATTTCACAGATGAAAACTGGCTCAGGTATGGCCCAGCAACAACAGAGTGTGGCCAATAGGGCAGAAGTTATTAATGAGGAGTAAGACACAAGCAAGGACAGGCTGTAGCAGTTTGTTTTTGTCTGAACCTCCTGGGAAGGGCGAGATTTTGTCTCCTCATGTCCTTTCTCTCCTTAAGAGTTAGGCCATTTCCACACTATACTGTTATAGTGCTGTTATTCCACTTTCAATATCCCGTGCAATTCTGGGGTTTATAGTTTCCTGAGGCCAAAGAGCTCTCTGCCTGAGAATTCTAAATGTCCCTCCCTAAATTGCAAACCCCAGGATTCCACAGGATGTTGAAAGTGGAATAATAGCACTATGACAGTGTAGTGTGGAAATGGCCTAAATTGAGTGTAAACTACATACTTTAACACTTTGAACTTATTTTTCAGTGACTGAAGTAAGCTGAGGACAATGGGGGAAGTGATAGGAGGAAAGAGAAACCGGGACATTTTAAGATAACAGAAATGTGAGGGGACAGGGGATTAACTGGGATTGTCGCTGCCCAGTTGGGACAGCTGGAGGTTAAGTCTGCCTAAGCATGCAGGTTACAAACTAAAAGCAAATGGTAAAATCTTCATGTTAGAGTTGACAACAAGCAGACGCACTCAATAAATAAAAATAGGTCATATTAAAACCACAGTCAATATCCCCAAACTTTCTTGAAACTGAAGGTTTGTGATACAGTGAAAAAAAGCCAGTGAGAATGATGCTGACTACTTAGGCATTTCTGCACAAGAGGGGAGGACAGTTCACTGTGTGTCAAGAGTGATGTTTTTATACTTCGATTCAGAAACTGTGCTGTCTGCATCTCTCTCCCCATTTACATTGTACTACTGCAGAGAGCAGTGGTTGCTGCATCTGCAACAGACGTCCCTGGCCGCTCCCATTCTCCTCCCTCACCTTGCCTCACCATCGCTGATTGGTCTGTTGTTGTTGTTTTTTAAAAAACACACACACACACATTTTAAACGCATTCCTGCATTGCTGTGTTTGTGTGTAGGTATGCATGTATGTTCGTCGATATGTGGAAAAAAACACATTTTAACAGTCCATTACCAGATCCACTCTCTTCCCTCTGTCTGTTTAACACAGGAAGACAATAATGATGGTAGCCTGTACTTTGATGGGCAGAGAGAGATAGGGATGGAAATGACGGAAGGGGACAGCCTGGGAACGCCCATTGCCGGTCACTACTGCAATGTGAATCAATGCTACACTTCTGCATGTAGGTGAAAACCAAAGCAAAACTGGTTCAGCAGATTTACATTGGAGTTCTTCCGGTTTTCACATACAGTGGTTTTGCATCGCAGTGAACGGCAGTGATCTGTTCTAGGAACTGAAAACATGCAGAACCACGAGGAAAACTATGATGTTAAAACGCTACAACATGCAGACTGGAGGACAAGAATTTGACGCTACTACGATGTATCCATCTCGTGTGGTAATGGCCAAAGACTATGTATGAATGACGATTTTGTTTCAGTTTGGTTTTGAGGAGAATTTTAACACAATTCACAATGTTATTTACATTCAGAATGTCAACCCCCCTCAAAAAAACCTCTTTTAAAAGATTTTTAAGTGTTTTTTTTTAAATGAATATAAGAGGAACTGAAAAGAGTGGACTTGCCCATCCAGGTTCACAGTTTTGTGTACTAAAATTGCATACTTAAATTCGGGGTTGACACACTATGAATTCAGCCATATTAGTGCCAAAACGGCATTGTTATTTCTTTTTTGTACTGAGAGGTTCCTCATCTTTAACTATGTGCTGTGGAAAATACACCATAGTTCTTTCTACGTTGGAAACAGCTTTATTTGTTCAATTCAGGCCATGGAATAGGGGAAGAATATTGTTCCAAGACATTAACTTGAAAGTATTTAGTAAAAATTACAAATTCCTTCCTATTCAGAATGGAAACACCTTGACGTCTCAAGCATTCTTAAATGAAGGACCTTATCTCCCTCTACGAGCTTGTTTGAGATCTTTTAAGGAGGCTTTTCTTTCTCAGAGGTGTACTGGGTAGTGGTGGGTGTAAAAATATTTCTGAGCATTGAGTTTTTTAATTCTGACTTTCTAAGCAATTCTAAACAAGCCATTCTGTGGGTTAAAAATCTTGGAATACATTTTGATTTGAATTCATTATGTCTTAGGCCATTTCTGTCCTACACTGTTATAGTGCTGTTATTCCACTTTCAACATCCTGTGGAATTCTGGGGTTTCTCGTTTACTGAGGCCAAAGAGCTCTCTGGCTGAGAATTCCAAATGTCCCTCCCCTGAACTGCAAACCCCAGGATTCCATAGGATGTTGAAAGTGGAATAATAGCACTGTAACAGTCTAGTGTGGAAATGGCCCTAGATAGATATGACTGACATCCTCTTTGCTATTCTTTTCTAGCCAGACAAATATCATTTTTGTTTCAGCAGGGCTTTAAGAGATGACAGCTGGAGGGAAAGGAATATGTGCTATGTGCTAACCTGTGCTATGTTGTTTAGATTTCTTCTTTTCAGTGGTTTGCTTTCAACTCTTTCTAATTTTCTTGGAATATTGAATTGTTCCAGGATGTAATTTTTAAAGGTGTGTTTCTTTTCCCTTTTATAAGCTTCCTTTCTCAGAGTCACCAGTAGTGTTTTGAGTGTTGGACAATGACTCTGGAGATCAGGATTTAAATCCTTGCTCATCTCATGGAAACCCAATGGGTAACTTTGGGTAAGTCACACTTTTTCAGCCTTAGGGGGAGGCAAAAGCAACTCTCCCCTTGCAAATCTTGGCAAGAAAACCCCTTAGGGTTGCCATAAGTGGAAAATGACTTGAAGGTACAAAACAACAAGCCTCCTTGAGTCTCAGACCTAAGAAAAGGCAGAATATGAATACAAGGAGGAGGAAGGGAAGAGGAGGAGGAGGCTAGCAGATTTTCCTGTCCCTAACAATGACAATGCTATAAAGTAATAATGAAGAGGTGAGTGCCTCTGATTGTGTGCAAAGTATCTTTTTCTCTCCCACCTTGCTGTGCTCCAGTCAGATCTGAGACCAAAGTGTGTGAAGTTCCCTGTGGCTTTTGCCAGGGCGTATCTGTTCTAAAAGGGTCTTCAGTGCTGCTTGTTCCTTTGATTGGATCTTAAGTGGCAATGGTATCCGTGTTTACAATCTAGCAGACAGGCTGTTGGGTACTTTGCCTTGCTTCTGCCGCACCGTGTTATTTTCCCTGCCACCGTAATGCAAGGGGACAGGTGAGATGTGCTTCAAAACACTGTAATCATATTTTAAATGGAAATGAAATGTGTGAATTAAATGTAAATTACAGCAGAATGGAAGGACAATCACTATTAGTTAAGGTCTGACACCTATTTTTGCAGACCTTTCCTAAATGCCACAACTGGTTTCTTCGCACTTGTGACGAGGGCTGGTAATTAGATGGCAGCTGCTTGTGCAGCCCGGCTGGCAAAGAGAGGATCTGCCTGGTCTACCCACCAGTGCAGTAGAAATGGATAAGGGTTGCAGGGTGGTTCTGTGAAATTACCCAAACAAGAATCGTATTTTGTGTTTGGGAGCCTTTAAAATAAAACTTCACATTTTCACCCAGAAAAAAAAAAGATGAGGACAAGTAATAGGAAGGGACATTTTTGCAGAATCAATTCATTTAAGGCTTTCCCCATTTGCTTTTATATTGGAAAAATATGTAGCGTGCCAATGGACTGCAGTTCCTCCATTAGCTTTAGACTCTACCTAGACTTGATTCACAGACCAATTGTTTTGGTAGTTTTCTCTTTTCTCCAAGCAAGCACATTTCCTACAGGAGTATTGGCAAAAGAACATCCCATTGCTTCATGTGGCCCAGTGGACTTTTTGTGTCCCCAGTGATTGCCAAGTACATGCACACACTGTCCTCTCAACCACCAACCCACCAAACTCTGAAAAGTGATCAGAATTCCTGGAAGTAGACACTTGAAGTTGACTTCTGATCACTTCTAGGAGTTTTTTTTTTTTGCCAATTTTATCCCCAAATTGTGAGGTGCAGTCCACCATGGGGCATGGGAGTACAAATTGGCCCCTGCCACAGTTGTTCACTCCTCTTCCAAGGATCAGGACTGAAGGAAAAAGTGGCTGGACTAAGAGCTGTTTCCTTCTTTATAGAGAGTATTCTAGCATGGCTCCCAGACTAGAGACGGAAAGAAATTTCACTGGAGCCAACAGTTGTCGCCAAAACAGCATTTTCACACCTTCTGATAATTGTTGCGAGAAAACTGTGCAGCTCACCTCAAGAATCCACACATTTTTGAGACGTATAGGGCATTTCTGAGAAATTTAAGTATGCACCAAACGATCAGCATATTTTAAAATGTGAAATGCTAAAATGCGCATAACAACAACAATGAAAAAAAATACAGAACCACACTTTAGTCAGTAGGGAAAATCTCATAAATAGGGTAAATTGACCACAGAAATGCCTAAATTATGAGAAATGTGTTTAAAATCTGCATAAAGTTCAGCAAAAAAAATGCAAAGACTCTCAAGTTTCTTGCTTGTCTTGCAGACAATTTCATGGTCCAGAAGGTGGAAGAGGCGACAAGGGAATCAAATATGCTAGATCTGATCCTGACCAATAGGGATGACCTTGTTAATGAGGTAGAAGTGGTCGGATCTTTAGGGGGGAGTGACCATGCCCTATTGGAAGTTGGCATTCAGTGGGAAGGAGAAGATAAGTGTAGCCAGACACTCATCTTAGATTTTAAAAAAGCGGACTTCTGTAAACTAAGGGAGCTGCTGGCTGGAATTCAGTGGTCAAGAATAGTGAAAGGGAAAGGAGTTCAGGAGGCATGGGAGTTCTTTTAAAGGGAGATACTGAAGGCACAGTCTAAAACTGTGCCAATAAGAAGGAAAAATGGAAGGCATCTGAAGAAACCAGAATGGTTGACTAAAGAACTCTCAGCTGAGCTAAATGTTAAGAGTAACATGTCCAGGAAATGGAAGAAGGGGGAAACCACCACAGAAGAATTTAAGCAAGTAGCCAGGAGACGTAGGGTGAAGGTCAGAAAGGCTAAAGCACAGAACGAACTTAGGCTGGCTAGAGACATTAAAAACAACAAAAAGGGCTTTTTTAAATATGTCCGCAGCAAAAGGAAAAAGAAGGAGACGACAGGGTCGCTGCACAAAGAAGATGGTGAATTACTAACAGGGGGAAGAGAAAAGGCAGAACTACTTAATACCTTCTTTGCCTCAGTTTTTTCCCAGAAGGATACAAGCACTCAACCTGGCGGTTGGGGAGCAGGTGAGGAATCAAGGGAAATGCGGCACATAATAGATAGAGAGGTGGTACAGGAATACCTGATCACACTGGATGAATTCAAGTCTCCAGGGCCAGATGAATTGCACCCTAGGATATTAAAAGAACTGGCAGAGGTCCTTTCGGAACTGCTTGCTATAATCTTTGAGAAATCTTGGAGGACAGGAGAAGTTCCAGCAGACTGGAAGAGGGTAAATGTCTCCATCTTCAAGAAGGGAAAAAAAGAGGACCCAAATAATTATCGCCCCGTCAACCTGACGTCAGTACCCAGAAAGATTCTGGAGCAGATCATTAAGCAGTCAGTTTCTAATCACTTAGAAAACAATACAGTAATCACGAGAAGTCAACATGGATTTCTCAAAAATAAGTCATGCCAGACTAATCTTATCTCTTTATGATAGAGTTACTAGCTTGATAGATGAAGGGAATGCCGTGGATGTAGCATATCTCGATTTCAGTAAGGCCTTTGACAAAGTTCTCCATGACATTCTTGCAAAGAAGCTAATAAAATGCGGGCTGGACAGAGCTACTGTCAGGCGGATCTGTAACTAGTTGACTGACTGTTCCCAAAGGCTGCTCACCAATGGCTGCTTTTCATCCTGGAGAGAAGTGACTAGCGGGGTGCCACAGGGTTCTGTCGTGGGCCCAGTGCTGTTCAATATCTTCATCAACGACTTGGATGAAGGAATAGAGGGCATGCTCATCAAATTTGCAGATGACACCAAGTTGGGAGGGGTTGCTAATATCTAATGCTAATATTTGACAGGATCAAAATTCAAAATGACCTGGACAGATTGGAGAGCTAACAAAATGAAATTCAACAGAGAGAAGTGTAAGGTCCTACACTTAGGTAGAAAAAATGGAATGCAGAAATATAGGATGGGGGACACGTGGCTGGATAGCAGTATGTGTGAAAGGGATCTAGGCATCTTAATGGACCACAAGCTGAACATGAGTCAGCAGTGTGATGCGGCAGCCAAGAAAGCCAATGCAATTCTCGGCTGCATCAATAGGAGCATGGTGTCTAGATCGAGGGAGGTACTGGTACCACTCTACTCTGCTTTGGTTAGACCTCATCTTGAAGACTGTGTCCAGTTCTGGGCACCCCAATTCAAGAAGGACATGGTCAGGCTGGAGCAGATCCAGAGGAGGGCGACTAAAATGGTGAGGGGCCTGGAAGCCATGCCCTATGAGGATAGACTTAGAGAGCTGGGTATGTTTAGTCTGCAGAAGAGAAGGTTAAGAGGGGACATGATAGCTATGTTTAAATATTTGAAGGGATGCCATGTAGAGGAAGGAGAGGGCTTGTTTTCTGCTGCTCCAGAGACTAGGACAAGGAGCAATGGATTCAAGCTGCAGGAAAGGAGATTCCACCTGAACCTCAGGAAGAACTTCCTAACAGTCAGGGCTGTCCGGCAGTGGAATATGCTGCCTCGGAGTGTGGTGGAGTCTCCTTTGGAGGTTTTTAAGCAGAGGCTAGATGGCCATCTGTCGGGAGTGCTTTGAGGGTGTTCCTGCATGGCAGGGGGTTGGACTGGATGGCCCGTGTGGTCTCTTCCAACTCTACATTTCTATGATTCTATGATTCTATGATTCAACCGAGTGCAATACCCCCCCCCCCACACATGCACACATATAGGAAGAAAATGGAGATGGTTTTGGAGAAAAGAGTTGAAACTGAAAGATTTTGACATCCATTATCCCAGAAAAATTCTACAGTTCCATTAGATCTGTATCTCATCTGGAAAGCATATTGCGCAATTTGCTTTATGCATTACTACAGTTCACCATATGCCTTTAACTGAAATATATGTGTGAAAATTATTAAATTCTGTAGTTTTTCCTATGCAACCTAAGATGTTATACAACTTCTACATAGTGATGAAAGAGCAGATATGCAGCTCGCAGGGTTTTTTTGGGGAATCAGTGCTGTTCCAGATTATGCTTGTGGTGGGCGGACCCTGGAATGGGCAGTCCAAAATGTCCTTTTTCCAAGCTTTGGTTAGGTCCACTTTTTGTGTACTTCAGTTGCAGTTGTGCTGGAGAAGATGTACTTAAGCATGAGTTATTTGAAAAAATAGATTGTATGGGAAAAACTATTTTTCCTTTAAGGAGGATGCTTGCAAGATTGACTAAAGAATTGTATCTCCCTAAAGAAGCCAGCCCATGTTTTAAGATCTCCAGAGGAGGCTTTTTACTCAGTCCCACCACCATCACAGGCATGTTTGGTGACCAAACAGGAGAGAGTTCTCTCAGGGGCTGCTCTTAGACTGTGGAACTCAATTCCATGAGAGGTCTGGTTAGCCCTCTCCCTCCTCTCTTTCTGTCAGGAGGCTAAGGCCTTTCTCTTTAGTCATGCCTTTGATTATTAATTATGTGATAGAACAGTGTTTGAAAGTGGTGTGCTGTGTTTAAACTTTGGCCCTTTCCGCACCAGGCAATTAGAACGGGGCAGTGCGTCCTCTCACAGAGGTCATCTGCACCTTAGAGCAGACTAGGAGCGGACTACTTATCGCAGATCCGCACCTCAGTCCACTCCAAAACGACCCCAAGTGGTCCTCCAGCGTGTTTTCTAAAGACTGCAAACAACAGCTCTTTATTTTCCTGGAACGCGCCATTGCTTTCCTGCTGTCTTGTGCAGATTCGCAGGCTCGCACCAATGAGAGCCTGCGATCTGCGGAGGGTGGGCTTTAGGCGTGGCGAGCTTCAGCGGTTGGTTGGAACCCACGACCAACTGGAAACTGCCATTTTGGAAGCCGGAACCACCATTTTGGAAGCTGGAAGCTGCCATTTTGGAAGCCGTAAGCTGGATCTACAGACCTCGCACTGCTCCGATTTGCCCTGGACCAAGGAGAATCCCTGCAGAAGGGCTTCAGGGACAGTCCGCGTTGCTTCGGACCGCAGAGGAAGCGGTACCTAATGGCACGGAGCGATTCCCTCGCCTCATGTGGAAAGGGCCTTTGTATGCTTTCCTCTTATATATATATAAAACAAACAAACAAAGGAAACAGTATAATGTAGTTCCAACCATGTGTACAATATAATAATAATCACACTTACTACTATTTTTTAAATAAAAAAAATACATTAAACTAATAGGCTAATTGAACTACTGTATAAGATTATAATGTATACAGTTACTACAAAATTACTATATTTGTAACAGTAATTGCTGCTCTATGTTTCTACTTGACAACCCATCTTTTCTTCATACTTCTTCCCTTCATGGTATTGAGTGCTTGTATGTTTTCAATGTAATTTAAGTAGAATTTTTTTAAAAAATTGTACTATAATATTTTAGCCAAATGTTTATTTTAAATTATTGTTAGTTGCCTTGGGTGCAATGACAAGAGAACAGTGGGGTATACATTGAATAAATACAGAAACAATAAGTAATGTCCATGACATGAGGATTGTCTTTACTAAAAGAACATCTCAGACACTTTGGCCCTTTCCGCATGGCATTTGCCATGCGAAATGGTGCCTGGAGTGTTGTGTGATTGTGAGAAGCAATCTGCACGATGCACTCACAATCGCGCAACGCTCCAGGGGCTGGCAGGCGCCAATGCGCACCTTTTCATTTTCGGCTGGAAGCCGAAAATGGTGTGTGATCGCACATTGCTCCTGGGCCCTTCGCGCACTTACCTGGCGTGCAGAGCCTCTGGAGCCGCGCCAGTTGCGCTTCCTGCCCCAGCGCAGCCTGGGAAGGTCCCAGGCTGGGCTGCGGAAGGAAGAGGTGGGGCTCTTGCACGAGCAGGCAGCTCGTGTGGAGCCAAAGGGCCCTCGACACGAAAGCCTCTCGCCAGGGGCTGCTCACGCGATCCCCGCACCCCAGCACCAGAAAAAGGTAAAGTGCGGAAAGGCCTTTGATTGGTCCAAAGTGCAAGATGTTTCAGAATTTGAAAGATGGAACACACAACTTGGTACTCCATTCATTTTGTAGAGTGTTTGTGGAGTTGATCTTAGCCCGTGCCTCTTATCTTCTCCAGTTTATATATTTTCAAAGTAGATAGCTGCCATCTTGGGCAATTACATGTTTATCTATTCAAATACTTGGAAGAAATGTGGTGTCCTAGTTAAATTTAAGTCTAGAAAAATACCATGGACCAACTTTGAGAAGTGGCAGTGATGGTAATCTACCTTGAGTCCCATTATTGGGAAAAGGGTGAAATTACAGATGAAAAATAGCAATATTGGATAGTAGTCCTCTCTCTGGCCTCCCATGTCTTCTGGCTGCTATTGTTGGTCTTAAAAGTTTGTAATCCTGATTAAAAAACTTTGTAATCCTGCACAATTATAGCACTTTAATTAGGGATGGGCCAACCAAATCCTTGAATCCTTGAATCCTGGGTAAGGATTCGAGATTCCCAAATCTGAAGTTACCATAAGTTAGAAATGGCTGGAAGGCACATAATAGCAATTTAGAATTCATAGCCAGAAAGCAGAAGTGCCTCACCACATTGCAAACCCCTGGATTCAACAGCATGCAGCCATGGCTGTTATAGAGGTATTAAAGATAGGGATGGGACGAATCCAGAATTTTCCAAATCTGGATCCGGATCCGGATCCCTGGAAGGTTCTGGGAATCCACAAATTTCACGAATCTCAAATCTGTGGAATCCTTTTTTAAAAAAGACTTTAGAAAGCAAGGGAAAGAAGTACAATCTTGGGCAAGACACACTCTCTCAGCTTTAGCAAAAGCCTAGGCAAAGGCAAACCTCCCTCTGAAGAAATCTGACCAAGACAATTGTCATAGTTTTTGCCTCAGGATCTCCCCAGATTGAAAATGACATGAAGGCCCATTCTACATGGGCAGGAAAACGTGGATTAATCCCACATTTTCCTGTCTGTGTAAATAGGGCCACATACTACAGAAC